>CM065920.1:23782014-24390483 GCA_033439105.1 Magallana nippona | reverse complement strand
CGAAGTTACATATACAACACAGGTCTACAGGTTGCATTAGCGGGTACTAGTTTTACCCAGCTCTTTGGTTAGATGGGTTTCACGTGGTGTACATGCATATGTGTTTTCGATATGCAGAATAGAATTAATTATCATGAATAAATGTTTCTTTTGTGGTGATCAGCTAAAGGAATTCATATTGTGCTCTAATTGGATTATCATTATGATGTTGACCAATATAGGTAAGTATATACATGTAGTAGCGCATTATTATGAGACACCGGCCTGACTATACAAAACAGTTAAGTTTTACTTTCACTTTCTAAAATGTGATCTCCCTTTGCCAGCATACTGTATCATACTGTAACATTTCATTAAATCATGAGAGGAGTTTTGGGAAGTAGGTTTTTTCAGGAGTGATAAACGTCAATTTTCAGTTAATATTTGACTCCCTGGATGAAATTTAAATTTTCAAAACCTTATTGCATGACTATATGACAGTCCCTATCATACCCCAAGATATGATGTGGCTATTCATTAAATCATGAGAGGAGTTCTGGGAAGTAGTTTTTTTTTAAGCAGTGATAAACGTCAATTTTCAGTATTATTATTTGACTCCTTGGATGAAATTTAAATTTTTTAAACCTTCTTGCACATCTATACGACAGTCCCTATCATATCTCAAGAGATGACATAACTACTGCATAAATTGTAAGAGGAGTTCTGGGAACCATATTTTTTTTGCAAAAAAACGTCATTTTTTGATGCCCACAGACCCCCGTGATAAAAACAAAAATTCTAAAACATGATTACACGTCAACATGACACCCCGAAGCATATCCTAGTAGATCATTAAGCTACTGCAAAAAGAAATTGACGTTTTTTGAAACCAGATTTTTGTAATAAAAAACGTCATTTTTCAGTCATTTAATGACCCCCAGGACAAAATTGAAATTTCCGAAACCTTATTGCGCATCTATAGGACACCCCAAAACATATTCCAAGAGATGATTTGTCTACGTTTGAAAATGTAAAAGGAATTCGAGGAAGAATGTTTTTTGTTAAAAAACATCATTTTTTACCAATTATTTGACCCCCAGGACTACCAGAGAATTTTTGAAACCTGTTTACAAAACAACATGACACCCCAAATAATATTCCAAGAGTTCAGTTTGCTGGTTTATATATAAGATGTAAGAGCAGTTTGAGAAAGTGAAACGTGACAGACGGACGGACGGACAGGCAGACGGAACAGGGTAACAACAATATACCCGAACTTTCTTTAGAAAGTGCGGGTATAATGAAATATTTGTGGTTTTGGATTATATATGAATACAGTTGAACATTTATTGATTTGGAGTAATTTTGAAAATTAGAAATAAAAGTCTTATTAATCAAAGACTATTTGCGAAGAAGTATAGTGTGTGTTTATTTGATTTGAAATTATAGTTCAGTCAGTAATGTGCTCTGAGCATAATAAAGCACAAGCACCCGACGATTTAATTAAAACTTTCCCCTTCAGTAATAAATAAAAAAAATCTTACTCTATAAAGTTATTATGATATAGAAAACTATTCAGATTTTAAAAGAAAAAAGTACGTAAGTGCATAACAAAGGATATGTTGATCTTCTGTTAAAGGTGTTTTCCATCCGATTTTCTCATCCGACATGCTTTCGACAAAAATCGTACCGTGTGACCACGTAAGTAGAAATTAACCTTTCCATTTTTTTCTCCGGGGTATTAATTATAGGAGTCCCCCTCCCGTCCCCTGTTTCTTTTATCAAATCATCTTGTCTCGACCCGGTGTTTTCACCAATGAGTCATCCAATTCACACCATTCGATATTGTATTCCATTTGAATGGACTTGTATGGTCATGAACAATATGAATTTACAAAACCTGGAGTTACGCATGCTAAGACGAACTCAATTTAAAAATTGTCACAGACGGTCCTAAAACGTTACATTTCTTGAAACAAAATTAATGACGTTGGCATTGATGAATAAATAAGTTTAACAATATTCGTTTTTGATAATTATTTTACCGATTACGAAGTTTACGATATATTTTCTTCATAAGAGATGACATTGTTTTAGATTAGAATGTGGGGTTTCTTATCCCTGGTTGCTTCCCTCGGTACTTCCGTGGAAAATTATTTATGTAACCAATCAACGCTACCTGAAAAACATAACATTTTTGGGTCATAATTTCATTTTATATTTCCTAACAATATTGTACATAGAACTCTATGCAACCATGCGCGGGGGGTTTGGACCTCTGCCCCGGAAAATTAAAATTTATTAAATTCACATGGTAAAATTATCAAAAATATGCATCGGTCCCCCTCCCCCTTGCAAACACAATTATCCCTCGAAACAACCCCACCCATCCCCCCTTATTATCCCTCGAAACAACACCCAACCCCCCAACCCCTGAAAAATCGAGAAAAAAAATCCGGATTTATAGTCTCCGTTTATACTTTAACATATCCATTGCTGAAAGCATTTCCGGTGTTGAAATTTTGATTTTCGGTGAACAAAAAAAGTTACCGATGGCGATTAGCTTTGTTTTCTCTAAAAATACACCCATGAGAATGGATTTTGCTAACATATGTTTATAAAATAACACAAAAATGGCAGGAAATTTCTGGCAAAGCTCTCAGTAGTAAGTAGTACGGTTGTAAACATTAAATTATTTGATTTGGCTTGTAGTCTTATGCCCTGTGGGTTTTTAAAGTTTGTTTTGAACATTTGATAATCTTAAAACATTAAATCATAAAGTCTTAAATTTGAAATAAACTCAAAGTATAAATTTTCTCCACAGTCAGCAGTGGTTGTTTGATAAACAGGATTTGATGAGAGAGAGGCAGCCAGATTTAAAGATTCTAAACTCTGAAGAGGATTACCACAAAATTCTTATATTTTTCGCAAACTGTATGTTATTATTGTTGTACTGTGACTCAAAAAATTATTCAATATATTACAGGACTATATAACAATAACTTAGCAAAGTAAAAAAAAAAATCATTCACTGTCATTGTGCTAAAAAGACACTTAAAATTGTCATTTTATAAAAGTGAGAAAAACAAGAATGAATATGGAGAAAACTGGATTTTATGATAATTTACATGAGAGATAATCTCTTAATTATTGAGTTACCATTCATTGAAAAGAGAATGGTGATCATTTAATATCTTTTATCATAACTGAATACTGTGTTCATGATATTACAGTTATACAGTCCCTAGGGGAACAATTAAAACTACGACAACAAGTCATCGCCACTGCTACAGTTTACTTCAAGAGGTTCTATGCAAGGTAAAAATAACTGTTTATGCAGTTTTGGCCAAGAAATTTTACATTCATTAAAATTCTTGAAAATTAAGAATATTTTTAGCTTTGTTCAGTAGAGCAAAAGATGAAAAATGAGATGGAAAACTGGGCTAGCTGAATTATCACAGATAGCAATCTAGTATCATATACAGTACAGGCAATGCGGATCCCATATTTATGTTTCGATCTTGCTTATTTCTTTTTTTAGGAATTCCCTGAAATGCATAGATCCATGGTTGATGGCACCTACTTGTGTCTTCCTTGCTTCAAAAGTAGAGGTAAAGATTAAAAAAAGGGACATTTTTATCTCATATTTTATACCCACTCCCAAACCCCCATCCCAATACCACCCCCACCCCACCACACCCCAATAAAAACACTCTAAAACTGGTAACCACAATCACCAAGTGGATTCTAAAGTAACTAAAGCATTTACATACAGTGTTTTTTAACTGTTAAAACTATTATCATAATTTGTTGAAATTGCAGTATTAATTATCATCAAATGCAAGAGTTTTATGTTCTGCTCATATCTTATATATATCTTGTGTATCCATTTGTGTGAAGAATTTGCTACAGGCGCAAGGCTATTTCTTTATAGATCTATCAAATCTCTATCTTTTTCACCACAAAAGGTTATGATATATGCTTATTTTATTATTTTAAAATATGTGTAAGCATAGTAGTTAGATCAACCAAACTTGTCATCTTTATTTTTATATATTTATTTATATTTTAGGAATTTGGAGTCATTTCAAACAGTCGATTAATGACAACTTGCCAAACAGTTGGTAATTATACGTGAAATTCATACAGACAGGCCACAACAAAATGATATTTCAAGTTTTTAATATTAATTCTGTATGCATGTTTATAAAAAAAATCAGTTAGGATTTTAGGTCTTCGTGTCTTTTATGAAACAGAATGTCTTTTTTCTGTTTTCAGTGAAGAACAAGTTTTCTCATGCTTATCCTCAGGAATACCCTTACAGAATCAACAGTGTTTTGGAATGTGAATTCTTTTTACTGGAAATGATGGTAAGGCTGCGCAAACTTAATTTTATGTTTAACGTCACTTCAAAATACCAAACCTACAAGGGAGGGCGATAAAATTAAAACAAGCAGCATTTTCAAACAAATGATTTTTATCCATTTACATTAATTTAATACAAATACAGTGAGTTTTCAAACTACATGTAGGCAACCTTTAAAATGATCTTTCCTGACAATCCCATTGAGTATCTGATATGTATAGTCTACACTGTGCTCTTATCATTTTGAATTTGTACAGATTGCAGTATTCTAGTAGAATCAAACTGGAAAATATCAAATTAAAATAGGAGTTTGTTTGTTTTTTCTAAAACACAAATTCTCCTAAACTACGCGCGCATGTTACGTTAAACATAGAATTAACTTTAGACAGCCTAAAAATAGTTTTATGTTGTCAGTTTAAAAAAAATCTGTTTGTTTCTAAATTCAGAAAACTCTCACTAGCTTAATAGCTCATTGATTTTGGTGAATTTCAAATTTTAATTTTATAGAAAGTATATTTTTATGATGTATGTGATGTATTTCTTGTGGTTAATGAAAGTTTCTTCCTTATTATCAAAATACTAATCTGCTCATCAAAGCTCCTTGTGAGATTCTTTCATAAAGCATAGATTGGGAGGTTTACAATATCTTTAAAAGAAAAATGGAAAACTATCATGACAACAAAATGTGGTAGAAATTTCTTGAATTCTATTATTTATCACATTCATAATAAGGATCTTGAATTAAAGAATATGATTGAATTTCTGAAACTTTTAATTGCCATCTCCTATTTCACCTCTAGTTTTACAAGGAATAATTAATGATTTATGCATGTATAAAAATTGAATACATTTTCAGGACTGCTGCCTTGTTCTCTATCATCCATACCGACCTCTGACTGAGTACTTCAAAGAACTGGCGCATGAGGACACGCTGTATCCTCTTGCTTGGTAAGCTTATTCACTCAAGCCAAGAAAGGTAATAGTGTATTAATAGGAGAGGTAGAGATATACAGGATCTCTAAATTTTGTGATTTTATATATGCTTTATCCAAGTTGAAATGGTGTATATATTTGCTTGGCAAGCTTCACGAATATACTGTATTCGCCATTTCAACTCCTTGGATATGGCAAATATAAAATCACAATTTTAGATGTTCTACAGGTATTATTATATCTTATTTTTTTTAATTTTACAATTACTCAAGATTATCTGAGGAATACATGTACTGTAGAATCATTAGAATTTGTGGTGGCTCAATTTTCGTGGTATTCGTGGGTAGCACTCACCCACAAATTTACATCCTCAAAGAAAACTAATTATAATGGATTTAGTTTTCCAACTAAAACTGAAAGCAGATGCATCCACGAAATTACATCCCAATGAATAAGCAAAAAACCTACAATACACGAAAATTGGCCCCACGAAATTAAATGATTCCACAGTTTATGTTTATAGTTCATGTGATGTATTTAAGTTAACAATGAAATCAGCTAGAATGTGAAAGTTTGCTTTCTTTTCTTCATTGTTATCATTCAATGTGTTGATTTATTTTTAGGAGGATAATAAACGACAGCTTGAGAACAGATGTTTGTCTCCTGTATCCACCCTATCTCATTGCTTTAGGTAATTCATCACATGACAACCATTTTCTTACCGTATTATAGTTATTTAGTTTAGTATAATTACCTGGGTATTAAGTTGAATTAAATTGGAGAAATTTTTTTTGAATTTTTGAATTAGTATTATGTTGAATTAAATATGTTTTATATTAGGAGAAAAAAGTTTTGAATTTTTAGAATGTAAATATAATTCATTTGCTTTTATCAAAAAAAGATGGTAAGACTGAGCTCATTACACAATAGATTTTTTCTATGAGCTTTGTAGTTTTAATATATATCTTGTTAATTGAATAAAGTCTTTGAAACAATAGATCTCATTTTTTAGCAGTTACCTAAATGGAAAGAATTATTCATTACAGAGTCATAATTTGTTTTATAAAAATAATTATCCAGATGATAGAATAATGATTTCTTGATCTAAAGCCTCATGAAATGAATTGAAAGGATCAAATTATTATCTCTTCTACAGCCTGTCTCCATATTGCCAGTGTTATACAGCAGAAGGATCTGAAACAATGGCTGGCCGAGTGCAGTGTAGATATGGACAAGGTAAAATGTATATATATCACTGGCAGGTGCGGATCCAGAAAATTTTCCCGGGAGGGGTGGGGGTTCTTTAGGAGGATTTTATTTGTTGATTCCAAGCAAGGCTTATTTCTGGTAACATTCCCATCTTAATTCAATGCAAGTCACAAATTTTCAAAAAGAGGAGGAGGGCCTGGATTTCTTTACACCCCCTCCCCCTCTCCCCATCTTAATTTAGACATGACAGTACTCACAAACTTGTAACAATACTCATTGGATAGATTGTATTTTATTGTCACATGGAAATTCTTGTTAAAGAAAAAAATTATGCTTTTTGTTTAAAAGAATTTTTTAAACGGTATGATTTTATAATATTCTACCGAAACAAAATTCAAAGAAGAAATTTTTATTTTGTGAAATTTAAATATGAACTGTCTTGAATTTTTTTTTAATGAAAGTCATACATGTAGATATGAGCAGTATTGAAAAATATAATTGCAGATCTTAGAAATATCCAGACAGATTTTAGCATTGTATGAATTATGGAAAAATTATGATGAAAAGAAGGAAATATCAGGGATTCTAGAGAAAATGCCTAAACCGAAAACAACGTAAGTATGAAACTCAATTTAGCCAAGACTTATTAATAAAATATAAATTATGAATTATAAATGAAATCCAAAAAAACTAATATATAGTAATCTCTTTAAGTACTTGTATCTGTAGTTTCACTTTAAAAAACATGGTGCAATACTAGTATCTTGTACTATATCATTCTCATTTTTTCTTCTATATCCTCTGGTTAATTGGGATGAAATTATCTTCTCTTGTTTTTACTGTAATTAGTCCATCATCGCCACCAGATGTCGCTGCTCAGCAACAGGGCAATCAGCCGAATGTTGTATAATGAAGAAACAGGTGAAGGGGGAGCACTTACAAATTTCCGCTAAAGTTTTCAGAAGACATAGCAGAATTAAAAGGAATTTAAACTGTTGCCAAGCAACACCATTAAAATTTTTAATTTTTTATTTGATATATATATTTTTTAAATAATTTCAAATCAATGAAAATGGAATTAACAAAAGCCAAAGGACTGATGAATTTTCATAAAGTACAATTTCGAACTTGTTTAAATTATGTAGATTTTCATGTAAAAATAAAGCTGAATGGAAAATGTTGTTAATTTTTATTTGAGTGTTAAAAAAATGTCGAATATGATAAATAATATGATATACAACGTGTCTTCTTTTAAAAAGCCAGTGTATGCAAAATAATGGACATGCATTCGTACTTCGTCAGCTCATATCCAGTCTGTGGATTAAATGTAATGAATTATTATTACGTTTACTGCACATACCCTCAACCTTACCCAGTGCTTGTCTGTATTTGGGTCGGTTAAAACGATGGCACTGATTAGAGCAAGAGAAAGTAATGATAACTTTCCATAGCTTTGAATAACACGGGCTTCAATTGATAAGAACCTTTGACCCTGTTAAATCTGGAAATGGGTGTAGAAACTTAGAAGTCGCAACAAAACAAGTAACCGATATAGAATAATTTATTTGCTAAAGTCAGTTTTATCTTAATGTTTTTAGATATTCATGACAAGAAACAAACACAACGGACTGTTTCCATCGTCGGAAAAGGGGATTTCCGACGATGATGTGTTGGGTATTGGTTTAAAATGTGGCCTTATCCCCTCCCCCCTCCCACTCCCCCCATCCCTTTCATTTCGCGCTCAATCTACATCCCCTATACTAAACACGTTTAATGCCAGTTAGTTGCATGCGCGGATCTAGAGTGGAAGTCAGGGGGTCCGGATCCACCTGGAAAATTCAAACATCTTCCATGGAAATTCATATAGTAATGTTACCGAAAATAGACCTCGGGGCCCCCTCCTTTCCGACAAGAAAAATCATCTCTTGGACCCCGGTAAAAGCTGGATCCGCGCATGAAATGCATCGGATTCTAATAAACTTAATGGAATGGAGAAACAGTTTACATAACAGTTTTGACGAAGAAGCGGCTTATGTAAATAAAGAACTCAACATCACTTAATTACAACTGACTGGCTAAAACAATTTGCATGCTAATTTCTTTACGCATGAGGAGTTCTCGAGGAAACGTGCACCTTGTTTTAATCATTTGATTCTCATTGCGAACCACCCGTTAATAAACAAACAATCAGACATACAAACAAATTACACGTATTAAACACACGAGAAGCAAGAAATCTACGTTCTGTTTATGGATATTCTCGCTAAATCGATAGGAAATGCGAAACCCTTATCTTGTATAGCAGCCTATTAATAGCAAGTAAATGAAAACAATTCATCAGGAGCTAGAAATGAACATTGGAATACAGTACGATTTAAGTTAATTTAAATGATGACCAGATTTTTAGATGAGGTTCAAGGAGCAGGATATTGACAACCAAGACTTTGTACGCGTGAGTTTGACTAATAATAATAATCCAACCTAACACAACCATACCATAGTACTATCTCAGTAGTTAGTACTTCTGACGAGGAGAAATGGGGACGGAGGTGGACTGGCCGAGAGACAGGGGATGGTCATGGGTCGTATTAGTGGGTAAGTAAAAAAAATGTGTATGCAAGTCGTTTAGAGAATTTTGAAATTTGATTCCTGTTTAACCCCCCCCCCCCCCCCCCCCCTGCTCTCTAAATCGAAAGGAAAAAAAGATAGGATAAAACTAACAGAGTTCTATTTGTGGTTATTGCATCATAAATATGTAACGGTAGAGATGAATTTAACATCGTTTCGTTGTAGTAGAAATATCACAATTTCTTTTATTTCGTTGAATGTTTGTATACATAAAAGAGACCTACATTTAACGACTTCGATATTGCGTCAAGACAAAAACCTTTATTCAGCTTGTGCTATGTATACTGCAGTATAAATGCAACGTGCATGATTGACAGTGGGTTTTTAAAACGTTTGGACTCATAATCGTAAACACGAGATGTACAAATGATAAATATCTATTGTAAATTTTAATCATATCATAATTATATAATACAATTAATTTTGTTGTTTTTTTTTTTGGGAGGGGGGGGGGGGTAAACACATGAAGTTCAAATGATTAAACTACTTTACTATCGTATAGTTAATTGACAACCGGAGATTTTAAAAGAATTATTTAAATGTACTGTCCATAATTGGGGATATTCTCTATTAGATAATAGAATAAGTCAAACAATCATGCACCAAAAAAATGTTTCACAATATTGAGTATGGGCAGTAGAGAAGCGAAACGTTAAATATAAAAATCGGATTAAAATAAAAGATTATTAATTGTTGTTTTCTATAACTATAAACAGTTATGTAGTAATGGAGTGTAAACATATTGTGCACAAATATATTTGATATCAGTTCTCACAATTATATCAAATAAAATTTCGCTCGAATGCGATTTCAATATAATGATACCATACATGCAATTTGACTGTATAGTTGTCGGACTCCACTCGATTAGTGTCCTGAATTTACGCAAATTTAAATTGATGTCAAATTTTGGTAGTGTGTACCGTTCAATTAGATATTATCTATCTTGACCTAAACTTACATCATATATGAACCAATTTCCGCAGATCTAGACTGCTGTAATGATAAAGAAATTTGATAAGGATTTTTTCTTCACATAATAGAACAATTTTAGCTCAACCGAACACGGTGTTTCCCCTTCAGTTATTTTGACTAATAAAATATTATGTAAATAGCTTTTGAATTTGATTTTACTTTACCTTATTTACAGAACTCTTTTTTCGGAATGTTAGTGTAAATATGGTCATTGCCTTCTATCTCTATTAAAACCAAAGTCCGTCTACTTGAAGATATTGATGTTGACTGCTACTGATATGTAACGCGCTATGTAATAAAATTACCCCTTTCACTAATTTCAGAATCGCTGCTATTCATACATGTGATTGGGCAAAATATATAAAAAAAAATATATGAAAATGTTTTTATAAGATCAAATTTGAGAAATTAATGTAAAGATGGAACTAGTATATGATGTATTGTTGCACAGACCAAGGAGCAACGGACTTGGAAGTACGGCACGCCATATTCACAAAAATGAGCTAAACATAGTTCCACATTTCATAAACTAGGTTTATCGACTGTTCACTTTAGCTTACGCACCGCAAACTATAGTTAACGATTTGTTAACTATAGTTTTCATCTGTAAACCATATTTAACGGTTGTAAACTATAGTTTACGAATGCTAATCTATTTCTGTCTGTAAATAAACGTTAACCATAAATTATGCTGATAAATATAGATTGGCATCTGTAAACTATAACGTTCGTTAACTGTGATTAAGAGTTGTTAATCATAGTTTCACAAGCGTGAAACTAATTATCAGATAAACTATATGTTCTGCAATCGCAAATGGTTGTTTTCACTGTTAATTATATTTAACACTTCTGAAACATAGCGTTAACTATGGTTTACAGATTTGAAATATAAATTTACGGCGTTAACTATAGTTTTCTGTCCGGAAACTACAGTTTACAGCGTATAAACCTAGTTCATCGACTGTGAAACTATATACTAGTATGTTTAGCTCATTTGTGTGAATTTGGCGTTCCATAGGGAATTAAGAGGATTGAATTGACTAACACAGACATATGTACACGTACGTGTGGGACCTTAAATTAATGTACAAGCATATACATGTACTGTGCTACAGTTTGAAGTAATTGAGGGTCAGAAAGGCACATGAAGTTCAATGTTACATTTGGAAATCTGTAAGAAATGAATAAGAAAATATCTGACAAATTAGGTTACAAATGTTGAGGTATTAAGAAAGCATTCTATGGATAAGAAATAATCATAAACTTCTTTGACATATCAAATGAGCAAACGATATAGAGGGAGAGAAATAAGAAAGACAACAAATACGGCATTATTAATTTAATCGTGGCACTTTTCTAGCCCACAGAAACTCAAAAATTCCATCATAATATATTATAATCTATTCTCATTTGATATGTCAAGAAGTTTATGATTTTTTCACGCACATCGTTATACTGTTGAATCCTCCGCCCTTCAACTGTTCAATATACGTACTGTGTACCTATGAGCCACACATGGCTCCTTTGGTCAGTAAGGAACAAAGGGGATAGTTTACACAGAAACAAGCTTTGATTGAAATCTGATTATCCAGAGTCATGATTTTCTGATGGTAGACACAATCGGAGGATCAGAGATGAGGCACATAGAAATCTAACGGGTACCATCTTTCAAAACCTTACTGATGTACAACAAGAGAATTTCATCAATTTATTTAATGAAGAAGGAAGCATGTTAACTGTATATGACATACTAATAAAGACATGTTTGTTCAAACCATGGCGACTAGGACTATAAATAAATTAATACATGTAAATAAAAAAAAATAAAAAAAAAGATAATAAGAGAAAATGTCAAAGTGACCGGATGAAGCTAAAATAAATGTGCGATTGTTTCTAAGCTACTTCTATTGTTGTTCACTTAGTTAGACAATTCAATGCCCAGTGTGTTAGTATATAAATGTGCGATTGTTTCTAAGCTACTTCTTTTGTTGTTCACTTAGATAGTTCAATGCCCAGTGTGTTAATATATACTCAGGTTTCTTATTCATATGATTCATAATCTGCTTATTTTGAGTTCCTAGGTGAATCAATTTGTGGCTTACATATATGTACGGCAAATATGGGAAAATAGTCCATAAAACTGGCACAGAGGCTCGGATCATGGAATTTTCCGGGGAGGGGGGGGGGGGGGGGTCGGTGGAGGTTTTGTTTGCTGATGAAGGGGGTCCAAGCCTAAAGCCTCTTTTAAAAGGGGAATAGGCGAACTTCTCTGACTCCATCCCCTCCACATCTGCATACATTATCCTACGAATCTTAAGTCATGAGTTCGAATCCCGCTGGGGTTTTATAACTTTAACCTTTCCAATTTTTTTGGTCAAATATTGTGAAATTTAAAAATTCTAAACCGGTGAGAGTATTTTGATTATAATGTACATGTATTTTATCAACGTTAATATCGATAGGTGTCCCGTACCACCTTAACACATATATGTACTTTGTTGCAATTCGGTCGGCAACATACACAATATGAATGCATTAACAAACGTGTCACTATGAAATCAATTTCTTCATCATTTACCTAACCCACGACCTCAACCTTTAAAAGGTACACGTATCAAAGATGTCACACTAGCAGCTTATACATTTGTAGATGGGCTCAAATATAATGGAAACTTAAACTAAATGTTCTCTATGTAAAAATAAGCTATCAACAGTGAACTAATCTCCTTTATGTAAATATAGTGTGCAGAACTGTAAAATCAATATCAATTCAGACAATACAAAGTATCTTAAAAAATTATTATAACTAGTGAGCAGCTGGGGAAACAACTCTTTGTTGAAGCTGAACACATGCATATAGACTAATAGTCCTGTCCTTGCTTAGCTTAGTGGTTTTACGAAGCTGAAGTTCAAGAAACATGTAGTTAATATTTTACGATGCACATGAGATTTATTACATAATTATGTGTCACAGGTGCTCGGTTGATTACCCAAGGATATCGCTAATAACGCACAATTTGTTCCTGGACCTGTTTAAAATTTACGATACTTATACTCGGATTCCCCGTTTTTAATGTATTTTTTGGTCTATTATTATTACTATAACGGTTTTATTTTTTTATTTCCATAACATTTGTTTGTTTATTTGTCTAATTATAGCTACGATGGCCACGTGTTTCCTGGAGATGGGGGTTTACAAATCTTTTGGAATCTACATCAACGCTTACTTAGAGGAATTCAACACATCGGTGACGGTGGCTTCCCTCATTTCCGGAATTTTCTCCGTCACCTTTTGCTTCACAGGTTAGGAACTAGGTAACAATGAGTGATACGTCCATAAACTAATCAGCAGCCACAATTCGAACACCTCATTACTTTAAAAAATTACAAAATTGCGTAATTACACCATGCTTAGTGTGATATAGTGGCCTAATGACCCATAACTATGTTTCACTGATTCCTGTTGTTCTAATGAATAAGAAAGAACTTGGGTACAATACCTATTAAATTCTCCACATTCAAAATGGTAGAACGATAAACGTCTTTTGACAAAATATTTAAGCGTGCATCAGTACATGTTATTTCCCTTTCGGCATACTTGTTACATTTTCCAGCTTTGCCACTGACTGCATTTGGCACGGACAAGTTTGGATGCCGCCCCCTTGTGATGTTTGGAGGGTTCGCCCTGTTTCTGGGATATTTTTTGAGCAGCCTCGCCACTGGTATTGGAGTTGTGATGCTGGCTCAAGGAGTGATAGGAGGTAACACACACTTGTATTTGAAAAATGATTTTTTATTTAGGAGAGGGGTTGAAGTGAGAACAGTTGGTAACTAGTTATTACTTTTATAAGATCAAACGTTTATTAACGGTAATATACACATATAGACTATAGAATCTCTAAGTCATTAAGTCATGATGTCGGTTGTTCTTGATATCATCTTTTAGCCATGGGTTCTGCTTCCATCCATTCACCAAGTATCATAATTCTAGGAAGATATTTCGATAAGAGGAGAGGGTTTGCGAATGGAATAGCTATAGCAGCAGGCAGCTTGGGCGGGTTTGCCACTCCCGTAATCTTCACCAAGTTAATGGAAGAATATTCCATCCGAGGAGCTCTCCTTCTGCAGTCAGCCATTTTACTCAACATAGTGCTTGCTGCTTCCTTTTTTCGTCCAACAGAACTTACTGCAAAGTTTGCCAAATATGACAAAATGAAAAGCAATGGAGAAGGAGGAAATGTTAAACCAGACATAATGGACGAAGAGTTCCAAAACGGATCTCTGTTGTTAAAAGAAGCCCCTAATGGCGTAGAACTAAATCATGAAGGGAATGGGTGCGTTTCTACTCCTTTGCATTCAATTGAAAAAATATGCATCAGAGAAATCTCCACACCTCGTTTGTCTCGCATCAAGAAAACTACAACAAAAGAACATGGCGACAGTGGGTCCACTGCGTCTCAGTTTAGTAGTGCCCATAGTTTGATGTCGCCATCCATAGCTGACATTCATTTTGCATCGACAGCGAATCAAGCAGACGACGAGAAAGAATCCAGTAAAAAATCGTGCTCAAGTACGTTTTTCAAAATAATGGATATCAGGATGTTAAAAAACAAGCTTGTGCTCCTTTTCACCTTCATTTTCTGCTTTGGTTCGGTAGGGACCTGCCTTGGAGTGATATTTGTGGCGCCATTAGCTCGAGACAAGAATCTCACCAAAGATGAAATAGCAATAACCACAGCGTTAGTCAGTGGTTCGGAGTTTATTTTTCGAATTGTTTTGGGATTTGTTGCGGACATGAATATTGTTGAGAGGTACCGTATTGTGCAAGTTTCCCTTTTCGGAACCGGTGCTATGCTATTTTCGATTCCTCTACTGGAGTCCTTCTGGCATTTTACTATCTTCAGCGTTTTGTACGGGTTATTCAGCGGACCTCTGATTTCTATGTATTCTCCTGTTTGTATAGATTTTGTAGGGATAGAGAGATTTCATCGTGTCATGGGTATTTTAATTTCATTCCAAGGAATTGTTCTTGGTGCCTTTGGACCAACTGTAGGTATGGTTTTGCTTTACATTATTCATCAATGAATCGCATTATATACTTCATAGTTTTGTCTTTTCATTCTCAAATAATGTCTCCTTTGTAGGCGCATTAAGAGACTTGTATGGTTCTTACGTACAGGCGTACCAGCTGATGGCATCGGTGACATTGGTGGGTGCAACTCTGTTCTTTTTTGTCCCATGCCTGCGAAAGCAGGAACCAACAACAGAAACTATTATCAAATGAGATTCTAGTATTTAAAATAAAAGCGATAATAACAAATAATTGTCTTGTATCTGTGTTTTATTTTTTGATTTAGTTATGATAAACTACAACATTTTTAATACTTTACTGAACTCAAATACATGTAAAAGTTTACAATTTTCACACGCTGGTTGTGTGAACGCGCATGTGCCGGTTTAGGTTTCCGGACTGTGAAAATCTAAGCAGACACAATTTACACTGGTAAGGTTTCTCTCCAGAATGGATTCTCAGATGCTTTGTTAAAGTGGAACTGTCGGAAAAGGCCTTTTTGCAAAGTCTGCATCTATAAGGACGTTCTCCGCTGTGAGTGCGCATGTGCGTTGTCACGGAAGAGCTTTGCGAGAATCTCCTGTCACACATTGGACAGTGAAAGGGCTTTTCCCCACTATGTGTCCGAGTGTGTGCCGTGAGGTTTGCTGCTTGTGAGAAAGATTTACTACATGTAGAACACTTATACGGTTTCTCTCCAGAATGTGTTCTTAGATGAGTTTTCAAAGTACTTGGTCTAGCATATGTTTTGCCACAAATTCGGCAGAGGTTAACCTTATTGGATTCACATTGTATGCTGGTGCTATGACGGTTTCCAAGAAATTTACTTCGTTTCCACTGTGAAACGGCACAAAGTCGTGCCGCTTCCTTGTAGTTTTCTGTCGGTCTGTAAATAAAATTCCGGCTGTCCGCAGTCGAAAAGGGTCTCATTTCGTGCGTGATGGAGTAGGACGCTGGATACTGCGGAACAGACGACGTATTGTATTGCGGCGAAACTGGCGGGAAACTGTACTGGTTGTATTGGTAGGAAGGCGGTGGGGTGGCGGATCTAGGTTGAGGGTTACTCGACCATTGCTGAACAGAATACTGGTTACCGCCCATGTTGTGAGGGACTCCAACATTCATGCTCATGCTGACGTTAACACTCATGGACGGAAACATGTTGTTCTGCTGGGGGTCGTTTCCTGGGTACTGTTGCACCGTGAATTGGTTTGGGTTTTGTTGAGGGTAGGTCCCCGGATGAAAGGAGCTGTTGTGATAGGTCACTGTGGGCTGGCTCGGAGTTGCCCCACCCCCGTGTCCGAGGTGCATTGTGGAGGATATCGGTGATAACTGACCACTGTAGCCGGGCCTGACCACCGCATTTTTCAGGGACAAGAGAGCATCTGCGATATCTTGGGACTTGTCTTTGAAAACAGAAAATTCCCTGAAAGTAATATCAATTGAAATCATTTTCTCAAAAAAAACAACCCACATTGAATATAAATTTGAAAGTATACTTACACCAGTTTGTGGCGATATTTTTTGATAAATTTTACAAGATACAGGAAATTGATATTTAATCAAATAGACCCCCATATAAACGCTTCTTGTGTTGTTGTATTTAAAAAAAAAATTAATTCAAACAAAGTCATAAAGATTTTTTTTCTTTTGTCTGAAGCAAATATAATAATTATGGTTTTTTTTTTTTTTAATGAGATAAAAGTGTGTTTCAAGCGATATTTTTCACATATCTTTAATTCAACGATGCATACTAGTATTTCTTTTTAACGTATATTTTTGAAATGCAGATAATAAATAAAGTCATGCACACTTTCCCGATTTTAATTTTTTCTGTAATCATAAACATATTTTGTTTCAGCGAATTTTCACTGCGAATAGGGAATACAAACTGCTACGCAAATTTAGAGTCCAATTAAGAAAATTGTATATAATTCATAAGAATTCAATTTGAATTTCTTTTATTCTGTCGATATTTCAAAAAAAATTTACCGGGTGTTTTCTACAACATGCATAAAGTCAACCATGCATCTACAATTAAAGATCTTTTAACTGGTAGGTAAGAATCTGCATTTAATTAAAAATAAATATACAGAAAATTGAAACGATATCGTTAACAAAAAAAAATAAAATTGAACGTATCAGAGTAGTTTTGAAAAACACATACATATAGTATAAGGATCGAACCCAAAGACGTCGTGTGTTTGTTATTTTACAAGCTGTAATAACATTTAGCGTTATGAATGAATGAATGAATGAATGTTCATTTCTCTCAACCCATATCAATGGTAAATGAGGTATAAAACCCCAACTATTTACAAATGTATTGGAATTTTGCTACGATATAAAATTTCAAGCTTGTTAAAATAACTCGAAATTAATAAAATTGTATACAGTATACGTTGAGAAACCATTTTAAAAAAGGCGTATTTACGCTTGTATCATTATGTTGACTTAATATTTTATGCTATGCTTTGAGACTGATGCGTCTAGCCAATATTAAACAAATATATATATTATATTTATAATATTAATATTTAAGATTCGTTCCTGTCGAGTCATTTCGTCCGTGTTTTACTGAACAATTTATACATATTTCTGAATTAAGTAAAATAACAGTGCTCTGGCAATTCTATAGATACGTACCTTGGAATCGCCAAACATAAAATCCACTTTCACTTTGACATGATTCCGTTTGAAATGAATTTACAATGGTGATGTTTAGGCGAGAAAGTAATGAGATATGTATTAACCTTAAAACTCTCAAATCAAGCACCTGCTAAACTTCAGACTGTCCATCTCGTGCGTATTTTGGGACACAAGTGTCTATTCCTTTTTGTTATTAATGACACCCTAGTGTTTGCCGTTTTTCTAAGGGGCAGGGTATGTATGATCAGGAGCGAAATCTAATCCAATATTTCTCAGTATACAATGTTTGTTCTCCCCCTGATCGTTAGAATTTCGGATTACATGACAACTTTTGGAAAAACAAACAATATTGTAATTTACTGGTAGGATACTAATGAGAATTGGGTTGAACTCTCGTGAGATTTCTTAGCCACCGACTACCCTATTGTATAAACACGGACTAGACTAGCGTATACGATAAGGAGATCTTCTACATGTTTGTATATATCAACAGTGAAAATGAAGTAGTTCAACAGGCATAAGTATACAACTTTATGTACCAAATTTGAAATACCCTTCTATGACTGATAAAAAATTGGAAAAATGAAAAAAATTGGAGATCCGTCCATAGTTGGTCAAGAAACAATTAAAAGAATCCCTGTATACTATTTTTTTCGCTGTAAATGGCGCCAGGGCCTTGTGATTTCGACGGATATAATTCAATTGTTTATATCACCTTTTTTTTTCAAAACTACTCTGATACGTTCATTTTTTTTTTTTGTTAACGAAATCGTTTCAATTTTCTGTCTATCTATTTTTAATTAAATGCAGATTTGTACCTACCAGTTAAAAGATCTTTAATTGTAGATACGTATGTAGATGCATGGTTGCATGGTTGACTTTATGCATGTTGTAGAAAACACCCGGTAAATTTTTTTTGAAATATCGACAGAATAAAAAAAATTCAAATTAAATTCTTATGAATTATATACAAATATACGACATTTCAATTTGATTTAAGAAATTTGAATGAAATTGTACTCACTTGATTGTAGGTGTGCAAGGCGGGAACGAGAAAACACTTGGAATCGGTTCAAATTCGATGGTGGTCATAGGATAGGCGTTGATATTGACACCAAGCGGTGACCTTGAGAGGTCAGACCGTCTGTCCTCTGACCCGCAGTAGAAATCATCGTAGGTGGATCCAGTGGGGGCGTAACTGTCCAGTTCTGTGTACATGATCTGGACTAATTTTTTTTGGTTGAAAAAAGGGAAAAAAATAAACAATTCGTAATTTTTCACGTTAATGAAAATATTCGTTCATCTTTTCCTATACAAATGAATTGGTAAATAGTTGATAAGACATGAACTGATTAAACAATTCTTGCAAATAGCGATTAAGCCTAATCAAATTTAAAAATATTGAAATGATAATGATGACAATTATTTCCAATTACACTTTAAAACAATCATTTGTCAGATTCATAAATATGAATGTGCCGAGATAAGTACTTCAATGGTCTCATGGACTAGATATCGTTAAAAGTCAACTGATAAGTAGAAATTGTAATGACGAAATAAGAACAGTACGATTGCTTTGCGTAACTTCCAGGTACGTGTAAATGGCTAGAGAGAAGAGAGTTCTTTATAGTGTGGATTTTAAACGTTTGAAAAAAATATGCGAAATAATATGTTTACAATAGTAAATTTTTGTAAAATTATAAAATTAAAATACGGATGTGCGATACAACTAATTATAAACTGGATGTCATAAAACGTTAATGTATAGCTCAATTGATTGTCATTAACTCCTGTAAATTTTACACATTGCCTATACATGTATATCTCGCCGTCTGGCCTAATACTTAATACCAGGTGGCTGGACGGTCAACAAATTAACCATCAGATATACCTTGAAATTTTAAGTATCAATTATTGGGCCATAAACTTTTATTTAGTGAAGTAAAAATTTCGAATATTTTAGTTTTGAAATTTTCCTATATCTTTATACAGAGCTCTTCGTCTAAAGGAGGTAAAATATAGCCTAATAATTCAGCCCTCTTAAATAAGGGGCATAGCAATGATAGGCATAGCAATGAAACAAATCTTATTTTGTAAATAATTCAACAAAGGGAAAATGAAATCCATTAAATTTCGATGGTTAAGTTTGGTGCTCAGTATTCCAAATTTTGGGACAAACCTCGTATCCAAGTCAATAAATATAAAAGTAAATAAATAAATAAATGAATAAATAAATAGATAAATAAATAAATAATCAGATTTATAAACATCAAATAATTCCAGAAACTTGACTAGCTTATTAACATTTTCGTGGAAATCGGTGGAATTATACACTAGGAATGGTTAATACTGGGTGTTATGATTTTTTTTTTTTGGTGGGGTGGGGGGGGGGGGGGGGGTGGGGTGGTAAAATATCTAATAGACCATTTAAGTCTGTTAAGATGGCTGGATGGTCATGGCCATTTTTAGACTGTATTAATTTCCTTTATAAGAAGAGCTCTGTATAAAGATATAGAAAAATGCTTCAATTTAAAAGCAAAAAGATATGGAATTTTTCTTTACTAATAATAGATTACAGCTAAACAAATTATCTCTGAAAATTTTAGATAAATCTGATGGATAATTTGTTGACTGCCCATCCTTCTTAAAAATATAAAAGAGGTAGATTTTTAAAATCGAAATTAAACTCTAAGAGCAAAAAATCACAGTAGTTTAAATCGCTGAACTAAAAGATACCTCTAAATTGTATTGTTTTAATTTGATTTGAAAATTTCAATGTTGACATTTGCTTGTTTATCAGTTATATATGGATTCGCGAATTTCTTGATCGAAATACACTACTTGTTAAACAATATTGTATGAATTTGAATATTCTTACATTCTACATTATTGAAGTACGGTACGCTCCGCAAATTTCTGACAATCGCAAAATAAAAAAAATCATAATATGTATAGTTTAGTAAATAAAGTAAAACATACCTTTAAAAAATAGTCCCAAAAGTTATAAGAAGCTACCCGCTCCCTCCTCTCTGGCTTTTATAAGCCGGAATATTGACACTTCCTACATTATGTTAATTTGTCATCAACCAATAGAAGACTCCCTGGACCTCCGGAAAAAAATTGGAAAAAACGATTGAAGAGAAGTCACAACAAAATTGAAGATTTTTCAGTTGTAATGTATATTTTAACAAACTTCTTGATTTGCTTGATTTATATGAAAAGAAGATATTTTAAGGTAAGCATATGGAGGTGTTTTTTTTCCAAAAAAAAAATCAAAATTGCATCTGTGAAGCAGTGGTGACTGTGAAAAAACTAAAAAAAATAATATTTGAAAATATTTCATTGTATCGGCCGAAATTCTAGTTTATAGGACTTGGAAAATTTGGACCATACTAGAATAGTTCAGTTTTGTTTTTATAGACATGAACATGTGTAGAATTATTTTAAATTGCATACATAAATGAATCCAGTAATAAACTAAAACAGCGCCCTTTGGCAGAAGTTGGTTCAACTTATATATGTTTTATACATTTGACTATATATGAAAAAACTACCATCAATATGTCCAGTCTCGATGGAACATTTTACAATTAGTTATCATATGATAGTGATACCAATTAAGGATTTAAGAGTGCGGCGGGATGCACGTGCGCCTGCTTAAGATAGGAGTAAAGATGATGAGCACACGTGACATCCGGTAGTGATCGAGGGACTTTGAAATTGGCCATTCATTGGCCCCATTCAGAGAATTCTATTTCAAGATGTAAAAAGAAAGTATAAAGTAATTTATAATCATCCGGTTTATCAAAGATTTATATGTTTTTTGAAAACATGTTATTTTGATCTTAATATGGTCGATTCCATTCTTTGATTTATTGTCACTACTCTCGTTAACCCAAGTTTGTGTTCTACAAACTGTTTTTGATTACAGATACATGTATGTGCAAAAATATTAAATAAATGATATTTTAAGAAAAAATTCTTTTTTAGTGAATAAACCACTTATAGAATTTGAAAAAGACCTGAAAAAAATACATCTTGATCGATACCCTTGATTATTTTATTATTTTATTAAATTTACATACATGCATGAATACCAAATATATATTTCTATGAAAACGAAAAACAATATTTTTGACCATCAAAAAATTAAAACCATAACATATTTTCTTTCTACTGTCCACTACAAAGAGGATCAAACAGATTTTTCAAAACAGAAAACGGCGGAACAAAGCAGTCATTAGGGAGAAAATATTAGTTATTATCAAAAGTTTTTTTTTGTTATCTACAAATCGTAGAAAGCACCGGGACACACGACCGCTGGCGGCTACCGGGAATCTGTCAGGGTGATGTGTCGTCTGCCCACACTGACCATGGCTTGAGGAAAGGTGAGAAACCTCGTGCGCTGGAAACGATCGGAAACCGGGGTCAGAGGAAAATCAGAGAGGACTGGACCCTGAGAGGGATCGCACGGGTGTCAGGCTGTCATTACTGGCCCCAAACCGTGTGATTACTGGTGTCCGTTCCAGTTTGGGGACCAAAAAAAGAAATAAAAAGGAAGGACCTAAAGAGGTATGTGTTACGATATGTTTTGTGCTATTCCCTGCTGCATTGTGTTCAAGAAGCTTATCAGTAGTGCCATGATCATAGAAATCGCTAGAAGTATTGTGAAGGATCAGGGTCAAACGCTTATTTTGTTCAATCTGGTTTCCAAGAGTTCTCCAATGTTCGACCATTTTATTTTTAGATGCAATAAGGTACTCGAATATGAATGCGGGTATTCGTTTTGTTTTGAAGAGTTTCGAATTTGTTTCTCCAGCGGAAGTTGATGCAGTTGTCGTCTGCTCCCATTTGAAAGCAGAAAGAAGTCTCCGGATATTTTAATACTGCCGAGAATCGCTCGTCCTTGCTGTCATGCGTCGCTAAGGTCACGGGATAATAAACCCAACGGAAGGTCAAATTATCTGACTGTTTTTCTTCGACAAATTAAACAAATGATGTAATTATTTGGCACTCGAAACATTCACCTCTGCTAATCAAAATTTTGAAAATGGCGAAATTTGATGGAACACCTACGGAGATGGAGAATAATGTCGAAGATACAAGAACAACATAAAGGAGATGTTTGTACCGCCCTGTACCAGTAAAATGCGCGTGCCTGGGTCAGTCAAAATCACAGAATAACATCGCGTCCAGACATTGCACACCTTCCGCGATAGGATTTTATTCGGTCGTTAGAAAGGTTTTATGGAGAAGATAATTATTCGGAGACCGGTGTCATACAAAACTCTCAATAAAGTCCTCGCTTTTGTTGCGGGGAGCGTGCAGGGATGAAATGTATACCCCGTAACCGCCCATTTTGTTAACTTAATTTGTAGTCTGTTGGAGGCAACAGAAGACGTTGCATCAATTGTTATATACAATTTATTTTGAGATGAAATCTAACTTCTTTTTTAAATAATTGTTTTTGATAGAAATTATATTAAATTAATCACAAAAAAATAAATAACTGCCATGTCATATAAGTAAATCACTTATTATTACAATTAAACAATTACAATACATTTATTTCTAATAAGTGTCATGTCTTAAACTTTGAATTTACTGGGTGGCAGTAAATACAAAATTTACAACATGACAACTAGTATTCATGTTGTAAATTTTGTATTTACACCCTGCCAGTAAATTCAAAATGTACAACATGACATAAGTAATAGAAAATAGAAATCATTAAATTGAATTCCTACATCAGTTAAAACTTAAATTATTGTCTTTAATTTAGACACCTAAATATATAACTGAATAATTCAAAGAAAGAGATGATTTTACAGATTATTAAAACACAATTATCCACTCAATAACTGTTATTCTTTATTTTATTAAGTTTAAAGTCGGTGAAATATGGCGGGAAATGGTCTCTATTCTATTTGATCAGCCTATTGCACTGAATTATTATTGTAAACTTCGGGATTATCATAATATAAGACGACTTGGCTATTTCTATTATCAAACGTACTGATGTATATTAACAATAAATGTTAATTTACATGTAGTTACGTTTACTTACTTTTTACGATCAATTAAAAGAAAGATGTAATTATAACAATAAAAGGCTTTCTTTGATGATTCATGGGTATTATGGTAGCGATCATTGCAGAAAAAAATCACATTTTTCCTGTAATGTCGCTACTTTCATAACCAGCATGAATCACCAAAGAAAGCAGTTAATTTATTGTTGAAGACAAGGCATTTGAGATACTACAAAAATACATTTAGTTTAGAAACCGAAAACTTTCGATGAAAGTTATATGCTATAAACATTAATGTTAAAAGTTAAACTCAAGCTGTATTTTGCAAACTTAATGAAGTATGTTGTTTGATAGATGGATGAAATCATATTCTATTCTATTACTTATATTTCATTGTGTGCTCGGACGACATTGCTTTTTTAACACGAAAACGCTGCAAGTTTCCGAAGCTATTATAATAATGAACCGTACCATCACAAGAACCTTTATCATTTTAAAAAAGGTAAAAAATAATACTATGACCATAATTAGAACGTACCGAAAAAGTTTGCTGACCAAATTGTATACCCTATTGAGCAATCCAGCAAGCTGCTAGTATTCAAAACTCTACCGGTATTCTGTAATTCGCTGTAATAAAATTACATAGTTGTAACTCTATAATTCCCCCCCCCCTTTTTTTTAGAATAAGGGTGGGGGTCTAGTTTAAGGGGTCAAATTTCGTACAAAATCATCTTCGAAAATTGCTTTCACGACAGACAAAACATTTCCGAAAGTCAAATGCCATTGAATGATATATACCGGTACCGACACAAAATGCTTTACTTTTTTATAGCTCGTTTCTTACAAACAATTTTATTGATATCTCCTTGGGAATCTGGAGGACGAGGAGATTTCTCGGCACAGGGCTTCCCTAGATGTCGCGGCACGGAGATTTTCGCAGACTTTCAAGGGTTTCAGATGATGAGATGGCACTCTAAGACTTCATGTCTGTGACCAATTACAAATGGATCACAGCAAAAGTTTCTTGCACGGGCTTCTCGTGACATGTCGAGCATCGGATCACGTGATCCAGTGGGATGTTGCAGATTTCATCACTGCCATCAGATAGCAATCGGTTTTATGTATTTATTTGTCTATTGTATGGTTTTGTCTCACTTCATTTTAAACGATGATGGACAATGTTAGATCCAATTAATAAAGAAAGTACTGATTAAAATATGTATATTTATGTGCGCAGATTTTATATAAGATTTTAAATATATATTTTTTTATTTTGTATAGATCCGTAAACAATTTGTTCGCATTTCTTAAATATCTTTAATGTTTAGTACATTAAGAGACACCGTTTACTTTTGTTCCTGCAATGAATAATGTTTGCATTTTTTTGTCATACTCCCGAGATTTTCGGTGAATGTGATCAAAACTATATGCTGCGTGTACATTGAAAACACGGAATGCACGCCAGACTTTACACTAGTTGTAGTACATGTACATTGAAAACACGGAATGCACACCAGACTTCCCACTAGTTGTAGTACATTTTAAGGAAGGATTAGCAATTAATTCTTTCTATGTAATTCATAAAGGACACACATCTGTAAAAAATGGAGTGGGAGATTGAACCAACGTGGTTTAACGTCTTATCTGTTTATTTCTCGGAAAAAAAAATTTGGGTGAGGGAGCTATATTTTATTTATGAATTTATTTATTTATTTCAAAACCGTCGTTAACGTGCAATCTACTTTCCCGCAAAAAAGAAATAGTTTCGGAGGAGCGGGAGGGGGAGGCTATATCATTTATGAATACTCAATTCAAAACCGACATAAGCTCCACTTTCCCGAGTTGACAGGCCTTTGATGTCGTCAACAGGTTCACCATCAAACACTTCATTCTCTGTTTCTCGTCCTCCCATAGTGTCCTTATAAGGTGAAGTGGAACCAAACGCAAGTCGAGCGCATTGCAAGAAGCATGTATAGAGTAATGATCGAACGATTCTTTAATATTACAACCTTGATAATGATTGTTGGGCATACGACCTTATTTTTATTTTTCATCTCTTTTCCATACAACCTTTTTTTTTTAATTTTTCATCTCTTTTCCTTTAAAAAAAATCAAATCTATTTAGTATTCACATTAAAATTTTCCATTGACCAAAAGGTTTTGGTGATAAATATTGTTTTTCTCTGGAAGCTGTGAGTTGAAAATTATCCCTTTCATCCCTATGAATTAGAAAAAGGTAGCAAAGAAGCTTTTAATGAACACTGAATTATATATACTAGTATTATATAATATAAGTATTTCAAAATCGAAGAATAAAATCGGCTAATCGATTAAAAATATGCAGCCCCTTGTAAAAAAAAAAATTAAAAAAAAAAAAAAAGGGCCTGAGATTTAGATGGGCAACGTGATTGCCCAATGAAAATGAAGACTGATATACTATTTTGTAAATATTGAAAGTAATTCATGTAGAGATAATTAAAAATTAAATACAAAAATAAATAAAAGACAAATCTCTGCAGAATGAAATACATGTACATGTATTGTTTCGGCACAAAAGGTTACTGGGTGTTGACTACATTACAGTATGTAGTGGGATGCACAATACATGTCTATGGGATAATTGTGTTTGCCAGGGGCGTCCGAAGCCTTTTTATTGGGTAAATTTACTAGGTGAATTTGATAAATTTGAAATCCGGGTGGGGGTCCCCTTCGACCCTTCCTCTAGATCCGCGCATGATGAACATTGTATGACCTGTTCTTTTTAGAAAAGGCTCGCTTTTATCTCCCAGATGGTGATTGCAGGATTGTGGAGATATCCCGGTGGAGAGTGCTTACAAAAAGTATATGTAAACTGTTTAAGGAGACGAAGTCTTGGACTGAACATTGTTTCCTTTGCTTATATTAAACTACTTCTAATGTCTGCGTTATCATTGGCACGTCTCTACAGAGATTACATTCTTGCTACACAGGTTTATAACCAAACATGAGGATAGTCCAGCAACACAACGATCCTCCATATATAACTTGCATTTCCAAGGACTTTCTGAGCAATGTGTGTATCCGGGTTATGGACTGTCTGTCCCTCCCTCTCTATTTGTAGACTTGATATCTGTCCCGTCCAACATGTATAGGGTACATGGATGATGGACCAGGTGACAGGTTCCAAAATTTTCTTGGTAGCTTAAATCGTGATGTAAAGTGCTCGGAATTTCATGTACATGTAACATACAATTTTTCGATCCATCAATACATGTAAGTGTACGCATCACTGTTGCAATATACCATTCACTTCCCTTAAGAAATAGATCTAACGATTGTCGCATTTGTGGGCATTTTTTTTGCGTCGTTGCAACACTTAATTTGAAAATTCTTACGAAAGCCATGCGCGGATCTAGAGGGGAGGGGGGGGGGGGGTTAGGGGGTACGGACCCCCCCACCCCTTTTGCAAAATTCAGTTTTTTAAAATTTACATTATAAATTAAAATTACCAAAAAAAAGCCTCAGACCCCCCCCCCCTCCCCCGGCAAACTCAAATAAACGTCGGACCCCACTGGGAATTTTTTCTGGATCCGCGCATGAAGGCTGGATGGTCGCGGTCATTGTAAGACTATATCAATCTCCTTAAAACGAAGAACCCTGCATAAAGATATAGCAAATTATTTAATTTCATGGGTATTTTCTCGTTAAAAGTTTATAGCTTAACAAATCATATATGAAAATTTAAAGATGATCTTACGGTTAATTTGTTTACCACCCAGCCTCCTGACTATTTTTTCAATATGCAATGTATTGTTTTAAAACTTAAAATTCGTTCGATTGTTAATTTTATTGTTAGGTTAGAGCAACCAATTTTACTTTCCAACTTTTTTTCTCAACATTCATCAGTCATACTACATATACCAAATGAAAAAGATGTTTTTTTGTTTTTTTTAAATTTTTGTGTGGAAAAAAGGCAATAAAGAATAGCATAACATATGGTCAATGGGCTTTAAAGTATTGGTCCATCAAGGCAAACGGCGATACAGTAAATCATTGTTTGAAAACCGAAGTCAAGGCACATCATCACGAACACCAATGAGCTACTGAACATCAATGCAAACAACCCATACAAAGATTGGGTGGTCCCCCATGTTATAACAGAAAACACCGAGTCAGATTAGTGATATTGTGTTTATATATAAATTATTGTTATTATATACATTTATTTCCATGTAAAAAAAAAATCAAGAGAGAAAACGGATATTTATTTGAGATTTCTTAATGAATATCAAAAGCAAATACATCTTGCTGACAAATCTCAGACAACTTCAGATCTATATCAAAACAGTGTAGCACTTTGGATGATTAAAAACTTGAGTTCAGAGAGTGAGATTCTATATACCTCATTGTTTGAAGTATAGATGTGTTTACATTGTCACTTCACACAAAGAAGTAACAACAATGTAAAGAGACAGAAAAAACAATCAAAAAATAAAGCAAATATATTTAACCCCCCCAAAAAACATACCATTCTGGAAATTCTGGAATTCAAAGCAATTTGAATGATATTACATTTCCCAAAAAAATATTATCAAGCAATAAAAGGACAATAACCAAAAAAAATAAATTAAAATAAGATGCATGTAGTTAGAAAAGATTCTAAAAATATTGCTTCCAATGCCAATTGGATTTTTTTTCACTCTTGCGTTGCACCAATAATCCAATGCATCCTATTCTAACTGACATAAACTGAATTATGCACAATATGAAATTAACACGTCTCTTTTTATTCAAATCTGCTCTATCGTGTTCTTGATGATGCTGATGCATTCATTTAACTGTTGTTCCGAGATGACGAGGGGCGGGGCAAATCTGATGATGTCACCATGCGTGGGCTTGGCCAGCAGCCCGTTGTCTCTCAGCTTCAGACACACATCCCAAGCATCGTATTCTGAAAATCAAAGAAGACATCTTCAATTCACAAACACAATTACATGTACCAGTATTCAACTTCAATATAAGGTACTGTACATGTATCTTGCAACACATATACAAAGAAACATTAATCTAGAAAAAGAAATTTTATTTCTTTTTTTAACAATGTTGTACTGCTTCCATACAAACATTCCAAGAATGAGCTTTTGATAAAGATCATTAAAAAGAAAATCCCACCATCAAAAACTCATTCTGTTACATAATTCATTCTGCAATTAAAAGAAAAAGGTTTTGGATTTGCACAGAATGGCAACTTTAATAGCTTCAACACTTCATATTTATACTGGATATATGCATATAAACATAATATATACATGTATGTATGAACTCCCACTTTAAGTCATTATCTACATGTTGATCAGTAATATGGCTTACTGTCATTGATGACAATCGCGTTCAACAATCCTCTTCCTCTGACAATTTTGACTTTATCTTTTGGCAGCTTGGATAACTCTGTCCTCAGAATCTTCCCTAACCTTTCAGCATTGTCTGCCAGTTTCTCTTCCAAAAGTACCTACAGAGAAAAAAAACAAAAAACAAACTTCAAGTGGGCTGACCTCATAGGTTTAGACTTCCATATTTTTACTTGTATCAATACCCGGTAGGTATCCTAAGAGTTAGACTTTATACTTGACTGGTAAATGTACCAAAAAGATACTCTTCTATACATTTATTAAGATTAGCATAGATCCAATCCTGAATTAGAGATACCCCACAATATACAGTAGTAATACGTGAACAATTTATTCTGATAACTTGGTAAATTTGAAAAATGTCTAAAGTTGATTTCTAGAAAATGACCTAGCATGTTTCAAATCAATTACCAAGTTTCAAAAGTATGAAAAAGTATGGTAAACAAAAGGGTCTGGCTGATAGAATCAGCTAGAGACAACCCTATAGCATTCTCTGGTTACACCAGAAGAGGACTAATATTAACGAAAATCTAGAAGTGTTTGAAGTGAATACCTCCAGTGCTGCAATGGCCACCTTGCATCCCAAGGGATTACCTCCATAGGTAGATCCGTGCTCACCTGGATGGATGGTCAACATCACCTCATCACTGGCAAGTACTGCAGACACCTTAACAAAAGTTTGAAAATCTGTCAAAACAGTGCCTTTGTTTGATATACATGTGTGTTATAGAACCATTTTAACAAAACACTGGTCTTTGAGTAGTTAATGTCACAAATGAATTTGATGTAGGTACAGGTATGTCAATTTCATTGTCGGCCATTCAGTCACCATTTTGCCTTAAACTAAAATGACGGTTATTGGTGAACACATCATGCAATTGCTGTCTGAATATCTGTTGTCAGATTGCAAGTAGATTAATTTTTTTTTAAAGCAACATGGCCCAATGCACCTCTTTCTTATATACACATGTATAAATATGCAAAAGAATTTGGCAACTACAAATCAAAACTTTTTAGTTTATTGACTAACAGAAATTTGTTGGGTTAAAAAAGTCTGTAGACAGCGAGCAACAAACATAATAAATTTATTGTCTAAAAGAGAAAATCATTAAGGCCTAAAAAAAAAAATTGTTTGTTTAGGGTAACCCGACCTAACCTACAAAAATGCCCCAATCCTACCATTTTTAGATGTCTTTTTTCATCTGACTATGATTTTCATATTATTTCTATTAAAAACCCATTTTTAAATATGTCTTCATGCAGAAAAAAAATTGATGAAATAAAAAAAATCTCTACCTACCTAACCTAATTTTTTCATCAGTGTTACCCTAAACACACAATTTTTTTTCTTAGGCCTAACAAAAGTTGTCAGACTCAATGTTGTGTCTTAATCATCTGAGTGCATCTCACTTCAAGCCAGCATCAATGTCACTTTTTGATGATGAACTAGATAGTGACATCATCAGAAAGTCCAAGGTTTTGTTAAAACAGCCTATATAAACATTTTGTTATTTGAAGTTAATATAACAGCAATTTTTTATATACTCACAAGGTACATGTTAAATCAGCCTAAATGAACATTTTGTTGTTTTTAAAGTTTTATATACTCACAGGGTAGATACCTCCCGACAGGGCTTTGCCCAAAATAAGGATGTCTGGTTTCACACTCTCATGGTCAACAGCCAACATTCTAACATAGAGAGATAGATATTTATAATGACTGGTAGGCATGAATAAATCTTTTTTGTTGTTATAAATACTCAGTACCAGTATGTTTGTTGGTAATTGGACAATGGTATATCTTGAAAGTTTTCAGATCGGACAATGTTAAAATCAATAAAACTGTCTTTTTTTTTTCGGTGTCTTCAATGATGTTTGACTTTAATAATTTAGAGAACTTTCATATTGGAAAAAATTACTAGCCCTATTTATTTTTTTACCAGTAAAATTTTTTCAGTTTGCATGAATGAATTCTGCTTTTTCCTCAAAATAAGGCTAGCACTTGCCTTCCAGTTCTACACAGTCCTGTCTGGACCTCGTCGGCTATCCATAGTACATTATACTTGGTACACAGTTCCCGGACTTTGCACAGGTAACCGTCCTGGGGGACCACAACACCAGCCTCTCCCTGAATAGGCTCCACCATGAATGCAGCGCAGTTAGGATCTTGCAGCTCTTTCTGCAGGCACAAAGAAAGACAACTCATGTTAATACATAGTATAGAACACAAAGGACAACTCTGTTTAACTTTTTTAAAATATTGGTCCTTAATTATAATTCCAATGCATCACCACATTTGACTTATATAAGCTTTATTATGTTTTTTTTTGCACATAGTTGTTTGTGTAAAATACCTGATATTTCTTGTTAACACACATATTCAATTACTTCCTTTTTCAATCAGTTTTATTCTTACAAAGTACTCTTCCCTGTATTTTACAAGTCTAAATCACTTACCTCCAAAGCTGCTAGGTCATTGTATGGAACAAGTGAGTAGCCAGGCATGTAAGGGCCAAAGCCTTCATAGCTGGACGGATCGGTGGAGCTAGAGATAGCAGCTAAGGTTCTACCCCAGAAGTTCCCCTCAGCAAACACAATCTTGGCTTTGTTTTTAGGGATTTTCTTGACATTGTAAGCCCATTTTCTGGCCAGTTTGTTGGCAGTTTCTCCACCCTCCACACCTGGAAACCAAAAACACAGTGCAGATTGTGCTCATTATGACACACACACACACACGATATATATATATATATATATATATATATATATATATATATATATATATATATATATATATATATATATATATATATATATATATAAATTTATTTGCAGTGGGGTAAAAACAGACTGTTAATTTAACGATACAGTGTAATATATTGGATACAATAAGCATGAATAGAGACCTCAGAGTTTTAAAAGAGTTTCTGCTAAAATCAGTAATTATTGTGGTACAAAGAATACACACATTTTTGCTTTTCAAATACCGGTACATGCATATAGCATGCATACATGTATACAGAGATAAAGATCTACACATTTTTAAAGTATGTCTCACTTTTTTGTCTCCAAGATGTTTTAAATTTTATATCCTATTAAGCTATCTACCCCAGCTGAACTGTGAAATTTTCTTTATCTTTGAAATGTGACCCTCTATCATTACATGCTGGAAGTTTACCTGTGTTCATGGGCAGGACCTTATCAAATCCAAAAAGTTTGGTGACATATTCCTCGTACTCTCCCAGAACGTTGTTGTAGAAGGCTCTGGATGTCAAGGCCAGTGTAGAGGCCTGATCAGTCAGGGCTTTGATGATCTTGGGGTGGGAGTGACCCTGGTTCACTGCACTGTAAGCGCTGAGGAAATCATAATAGCGGTTACCGTCTACATCCCACATAAACACACCTGCAATGTCAAGAGAATAATTTATGTGTGTGAAGGCTGTGTGAAAGTTTACTAAATGTAACATTTTAGCTAATTAAAGTAATTATTTCAATATTGCAAAATAATGCAGAAGACTTTATTTCAACAAACAGATTGTCATGATCTGTGTGAGCAGCTAACACACTTATTTATCAAGTATTTTAAACATGACATGGATTTGTCAATATAATGTGGGGGGGGGGGGGGGGGTGTTAAGGGGGAATATGCTACCTTCTCCTTTGCAGATGGCCACAGGTAGGGGGTGGTAGTTGTGGGCGCCGTACTTGGACTCTCTATCAAACACGGCCTGGGACTTGGCAGTGATATTAGCCACACTACGAGCATGCTGCTGTAGACCGGTCAGCTTCTGACACACCTGTCTCTGTACTTTACTGAACATCTTCGATCTGAAATGTGCAAATAATATCTGTAAACTTTCAAGTAATCAGTTCAAGAACCTTGATGGAAAGATGTTCTCTCTTAGAAAGAAGCTCAATGTTCCTTGAGTTGACATGTCTATCAATGTTCCCAGACTGGAAATGACAGTACATACAGGTTCGATAAGATTGTAGCACAATAAATCACCAAAATCTATGACTTTTAGACTTTAGGCTATAGAGATCATTAGTATCTATATTTTTTCTATAAGTAGACCTATTAAGACATGATTACTTATATATACACAATGCAGCTATGTTAAGGCTGTCTGAAGCTAAAATAAAATCGGAAAACGGTACCGTTTTAATTATCGAAACAAAACTTTAACCCAGCATATTTCTTTAAATCTTTCACATAAATTAGCAGCGATATCGAACACTATATTTGATGCATTTTGGTGATGTTATATGTTCTTCTTAATCGCGTGATGTATCATAACAGGCTAACACGGCAAATGATCTATATAAATCGCATCGGCGCAACTGATTAATGACATTAAATCAAAATATTTTTATGAATAATCTTTCCGTAAGTCATGTATTTTGCAGTTCTTGCTGGGGGTTCATATAAATATTCTGGTTATTTAAAATATTGTCAAAAGTTTTTGCCCCATCCTTGAAATTAGGCACATTTTTACTTTTTAAGCTCAATTTACACAAAATTGGGTCAATTAGTAGGTTTCCCCCAGCATGAGTCACATTGGTACTTATTTTCTCTCCAAATTTCACGCAAAATAAACTAAGATTGCATTGATCTTTCACTTGCGCCAAGCTGCTTTTTTTTTACATGCATTAAAATACCTCCATTCATTAGTTTACACCAGGGAGAGTTTCCAAACGTTTAGTTTATAGTCATTTACCTAATATGAAGCTTTAAAACTGCTGACTATTTGATACTCAATATTGATAATATTGAAGTTATTATCACTAGTATTAACAACAGTGTCTATATAAAGGAAACATGCGGTTTTATTAATGATCAATAAAATTCACTTATGACGTTATGATATATTCCCCAAGAACTATCAAAAGGAATGCAAATCATGACTTCAAAATTGATTATGACATCATATCGTTTGCAGTACAGACATGTGACTTTCTACACATCGCTGTGAAAACAAACAGGAAGCCTTAACATATCCGCGAGCATTTTGCAATCTGAGCAAGAAAAGTTGTTCTCAACAACAGACAACAGAATAAATATGTAGGACAACATAGTGTGATGGGACTATAAAGTCCGTTGGTCACGCCAGAGTCCGATGGTTTGCGCCAAACCCCGATGGTTTGACACGCCAAAATCTGTTGGTCTGCGTCTGTCGCCAAAGTCTGATGGTATGATACACCAAAGCCCGATGGTTTTAAATAGACTCGTAGCACAAATATTGTTACCTTTATTCATCATTTGTCACAATGAAATTGTTATAGCGCAGGCAAAAGTAAATTGAATGGAGAATAAGGAATAAATAAATAATGTTAACTATTTTATTAACAGTCCAAACTGGTTTGTTTGCTTAGATTTAATCATCATGACTTATTAATTCATTAATTACATATTATTTACAGCACATTGTTATCTCAGTACTCTACTGTAAACATCTTCCCCTCACTATCATTCTTAAAATTTTCACCTCTACTGAGTATAGTTTCTTTCTCCATTATCCATTTTTGAATAGATAGCAGCGATGTCACCAATGATGTCACCATGACGTGACAAAACAAACGTATTCCAACAACATCAGACTTTGGCGTAGCAGATCATCAGACTTTAGCGCAGACCATCAGGCTTTCGTGTGACCATCGGACTTTGGAGTCTTACAAATATAATGGCCAATGATTAAGGTAGTCAAATCTATTCATGCACGTGCCATTTAACATCCCCATGTTTAGATGTTTTCTTATCACATGCCAAATACATACAAATGCCGACAACTGGCTATAGGCAAAACCCATATATAATAACTTACTTTCGAGACCCTCTCAGAAAAAGTTGCTGTACAGTTAAAACTATACTTGTACATGTAGGTTCCACAGTTCAAAGATTACAAATAAGACCACATAAAATTAATTTTTAGATTCTCATTCCCGCCTGACCCTAAGAAAGTGGCCCACCTGGATGTATTTTATTTTGAAAAAAAAAATGGGTTGAAAAAAATTTTAGGGGAAAAAAAAACTGGCTCGGTATACAAAAAAGTCAGAATATTTTAATGACTGCTTGACGTGTATTATCCTTTGATTCCAGTCATGTTTATTATCATTAGGATACAAATCTCTAAATGCATTGACAGTCAAGTTGAAATAAAATGGAATTAAATGATTACAAATTGGTTTGTGCACTCATATTAGCATTAACAATTCAAAATAGAGCAGTTCTTATCTCAAGAATATGAATGGTGAAATAGATATATTTTTTAAAAATGAAAAATAAAATCCACCCACTTGCTCCATATTTTTTGCAAATCAGGATGAGAATCTAAATATTAATTTTATGTGGCCTTAGGGAAATTGGATCATGCTAGAATTATAGCAGGTTTATTCATTACTCAAATAAAAGTGGGAGTTTAACAAAAATGTCCAAAAACAAGGTCAATTTGTAAAAACAGAGGTTCAGTAATTTACAGGTCCCAGAGACCCAGACCAATGGGCCTTCAGTTAAATCTAGTCCCAAATTTAACTCGAGGAATTAATATCCGCATAAAATTGCGAGAAACACATCTTGCGGATTTCAAAATCTCACTTTTATTTTTCGGACAGATGTAAACTATTTGGAATTGTGATAAATATTAGGCATTGGCAATTTTATGTTCTCGCTATTTGATGGAAAACCATTGAATCATGGAATTAGGTAATCACGTAAAATAAGGAATCTACAGTAGTCTTTTATATTGTAGTACCAGTATTTGGGGCTGTATGGATAATTGATATTTGGCCTGCAGGTATAGCTCAGTGGTAGAACTCCTCATTAACTAGAAATCTAGAGATTTCTACTTTAATTTCTGGTCCGGCCTTATAGAATATTTCCTCATACCTTCTTTCATACAACATTTGGTACTGTGACCAACCCCTGGAACTGACAGGTTAACTCCAGCCAAAGGAAAGAACCTGGGATGTTGACCTGTGATGATCTTTTAAAGGGGAAGAATGTTATAAGCAGACTGGTTCAATTGCAGGGCCAGACAGCTCAGATGGCAGAGCACCTGACTAGAGAGGCAGGGAGCCTGGAGCCTGGGTTCGAATCCCTGACTAGTATGTTCAATATTATTGTACGAATGTACTTCAATTATAGACACAGAAGAATATACGGTATATTTGAAAGAGCATTATCACATATCATAGCTGAATATAGGTTCAAAACATTAAATCACTACAGTAAGGTGGTTCAAAATTATCAGAGCCATTTTCAGACAAAAGGACACAGAAAGAGATCAATAGCAACATGGTGGTGTGATAAAGTTTTGGTTTACCTTCAAAGCCAAGACAGGACAATAAGTTAATGCATCACAACACTCAAATTCATTTTGAGCCACATGTCTACTGATGCAAAATCATACACGCACCTGTCGTAAAATTAATATGAAAAAATCCCAACTTCGAAAATTTTTCCACGATTTCGCCTTGACCCATTATAACTGTACATTGTCATCCGATTGTATTCCAGTAATCTTGGTTCTTACCTCGCTCAAGTTTTCTCTAGCTGTTGACAAAAAGAATTAAATTTAAATTCCTATTCCCTGGAATGGTTAAACGCCGAGTGAATCTTTGTTGCACCACAAAGCACTCATATAATTTATACCGGCGAGGGGAAATCATCCACACTAAACTCGATCTCGCTGGATCATAGCCGTGCCGAACCGATCAAAACAAACTGATTATAAACAAGGCATGCACTACAATATTAGGACTACAAAGAAAAAATTCCCTATTACATGTATATTTCGCAATTTACATCAATATTTCATTTAATTTAGAAAAATAATACAGCCGACCAATTAGATCAACATCAACAATCACCCCGGTTCTGTAGAATGACACGAAGAGAAAAGCATGCATCCTCTACAGTAACGTTACAATTTATAAATTTGCAAAAAATGAAAACCTCAGACTTATTGAAGTCCTCTTACCTCTTTTTGTTGTTGTTTTTGCAGCTCTACACAAGAGAATAAAATAAATAACGTGGGTGAACAACCAAACCGATCTATCCTATCGCCTGACCTGGTCTGACCGCACACTAGCCTAATACACGATTAAAGAGTGCGCTGTCGCATACTGTAATAGATGGCACGCTGCCGAGCAGGAATTGCGCTGCAAATGTAGAATATGCAGGATATCGGCGTTTAAAGGCAATTTAAATATTGTAACGAAATCATCATACATAAGGGTATGGTACATGTCGTAGGTGTTAAGGCAGTACATTACCCAAAGATCGCTGGTTCGAACCCATTGTGGTCAGTAGATGTTGTGAGTTGTGTCCTTAGTCTCAATCCAACCAGCTGCAATTTGGTACTTGTTATGAATACGATAACATTTTACTTGTGTGACATATAATGTACATATAGTGTATATTCCTGATTATGACGTCATAATGGTGATGACGTCATTGTGTACTATGTATTGTTATGATTGTATTGTGTTGTTACCATGTAAATAATTGAGTTAGTTTTAGAAAAAAGAGTTTGAACCGAACAGATGTGTTTTATCTATCTCTCATAACAGTACTGGCTTAGTAATACACTGGGAGTTAACCTGATATGAACTGGTATCACAGCATTCAGACATCAAGGGGGAATTAACGAATCTCATCCACTTTGCACAGCGGAAACGGAAGACAAGCACCAGCTCTACTTCATGGCTGGAAGATTTTAACTAACCTAACATAACATAAGAGTTGTTCCTTGGTAGCAGTAATTTCTTATTATGTACTTAACGAAACATTAAAAATAATCTCTCACGAAACCTTAAAATAAAGTCTCTCTCTCTCTCTCTCTCTCTCTCTCTCTCTCTCTCTCTCTCTCTGGCGCCTCCAGGTGTTTGTTAGCCTTCTTCTCTTCTCCTCCCAGGAGCCATACTTGGAAAATAGATTAGCCGCAGCTCAGGAATATGAATATGAAATATCTCGGTTTGCAATTCCATTGTGCCCCCACCCCCACCCCATTTTGACCAATGGCCATTTGGTTCGTAAAATGTAAAAAAATATGAAACAAAGAAACAAACACCTAACAACTCCCGACTCGATCTATTTTCTCTCATTTCTAAAGAAGAGTTGCATTTTCATTTAACTTTAACAATTGAACTTAGAAAACCTTCACAAAAGTATGCTTTGTGCCAAAATTTTCTGATATACGCACAGTCTGCAAAAATAATTTATTTACAGAATCAAAATCGTCAATTCGTTCATCAGTCTATTCTCGATTGAGTAAAAATGTTTACACATTGACCAGCACGGTTAACTAGTTGGAATCAGAAATATGAAATGTTCAAGTGGCCCATGGCAAGCAGGTGGAGAGAAGAACAAGATGACCCTGTAAAAGGAGACAACAGCCTTAGAATAAAGAACAACTAGATGAACTAACAGACAGAAAAAAAGTCAACCAACAAGGACCAAGCAACTGAAGTGAGGAACAAACTTACACAGCCCATAGAGGCATCAAGCAGATAAACTAGTAGATGAAGAGAAAAAGAAAGTGGTCCACCACACGATCGAAACAATTGCCAGACATAGAGATAATACACACCACATCGAAAACACAACCAGCAGACTTTGTAAACAACCAGGTGATCTTAATGACAGAAAGAACGTCAACCGAAAAGATCGAGCAAATGAAGTGAAGGACAAAAATACAATGCAGATAAAGAGAGCAACCAGTTGAATCAGCTAACGACGAAAGTACAAACAATTAAAAAAAACAAGTATTTGAAAATAAAAACAAAGTAACGCTTCATTCTGAGAGAACAACAAGAGGAAAAGAATAACCAAATAGACCAAACAAATGAAGAGAAGAACCATATAAAACAGTCGATCGAGGCAACAAACAGATGAAGGAGTGGACAAAAAAGAAAAAGAAAGTGGACCAACACCTGTTGAGAACAACCGCCTGCCAGAGAGAACACTCGGATTGTATGTCAGATCGAGAAAACAAACAACAGACACAGAAAACAACCAGATGAAACAAATGACGGAAAGAAAAAATAGATACCCCAATAGCCGGAGAAAACCCCCTAACAAATTAGAAAACAATTGCATTGACCACTTTATAGTTAGATATTTTATATATATATATATATATATATATATATATATATATATATATATATATATATATCCCCCTAACTCACTACCCTATTAACGTCACTTTTGGGAAACTTATCGCCTTTGAAATCAAGTGCGATTATGACGTCATTTTTTGGATGTCAAATATCTTCAATTAAATGTCAACAAATTAAAACGGTTGAATTCAAGAATATGTTAAAGCATAACAATATTACACCTTGTCTATTTTATACATGACATATCCGAATTTATGCGGAATGGTTTTCCCCCGAAGTCAATAGAGCTACCTTGCTTCAAAAACTGACACGTGTTGCATCGTATATCTCCACATTTAGTTACAGTTTTTATAATTATTGACTTGTTTATTTTAGATGAACAGAGTAATCCTATTTATGTTCTTTTGTTTGCTATTAATGAACTTAAATTTAGATAAAACGCGAGCCATATCTTCATCTGTTTTGAGAATTCCGTTGAGATTACTGACAACAGGGGCTATATTCGGATTCCTAGGGTCATTGGTAGTAACGATTGGTAATATTTTTGTTTCCTTGTTCCGTAAAATTGGATTAATAAGATCCTGTCTATCTATTTCTTTAGCCTTTCTGATGCCGTCGTTGAAAACACTGATAGGGCAGTGTTGGTGAGTAAAGAATATCTTCAATTCGTTGAGACGTTGATTTCTTGTTTCCTCATCGCTGACTATAATACATATTCTCCTGGCGAGGTTGTAAGGAATGGACCTCTTTATATGTCACGGATGGGACGAACCAAAATGCAAATATTGATAAGTATCTGTGCTCTTGTAGAATATATATGTAAAAATTTTATAGATTTCCTTTTTGAATAGAACATCTAACAAGAGGCCCATGGGCCACATCGCTCACCTGAACAACAGTTCCTTGAATCATTTTATATTAGTTTTTTAAACAATTTACCAATATATCTCTATGTTAAACTTTAAACACCTCTTGGGACCCAGTATTAGTCCAGGGGTTACAATTTTAACAATTTATAATCTGCATTAGTTGAGGATGCTTGCCTTGTAATTTCACAAATGGTAGCATTGTAGTTCTTGAAAAAAAGATTTTAAAACATTTTCCCTATATATTTCTATGTTAAAATTTGAACCCCTCAGGGGGCCTCAGTATTGGTCCGGGGGGATCACAAATTGAACAATTTATAATCTACATTATTTGAGAATGATTGCGTAGTTATATCACAAATTGAAGCATTGTAGATCTTGAGAAGAAGATTATTAAATATGTTCCCAATATATTTATATGTTAAACTTTGAATCCCTCTTGGGGCCTCAGTATTAGTCCAACCGTCACAATTTCATTAATTTAGAATCTATAATATTTGAGGATGATTGCATAGTAATATCATAAATTGTTGCATTGTAGTTCTTGAGAAGAAGATTTTAAAACATTTTCCCTATATATTTCAATGATAAACTTTGAAACCCTCTTGGGGCCTCAGTATTGGTCCGGGGGTTACGATTTTAACAGTTTACAATCTACATTATTTGAGGATGCTGGCATAATAATATCAAAAATTGGAGCATTGTAGTTCTTGAGAAGAAGATTTTAAAACATTTTTCCTATACATTTCTATGTTAAAATTTGAACCCCTCATGGGGCCTCAGTATTGGTCCACGGGGTCGCGAATTTAACAATTTATAATCTGCATTATTTGAGGATGCTTGCATAGTAATATCACAAATTGGAGCATTGTAGTTCTTGAGAAGAAGATTTTAAAACATTTTCCCTATATATTTCTATGTTAAACTTTGAATCCCCTTGGGGCCCCAGTATTGGTCCGGGTCACGATTTTCATAATTTATAATCTTCATCATATATACAAGCTTTGGTGTAAATATTGGCTTTTCTGGTGCAGTGGTTCTTAAGAAGAAGATTTTTTAAGACATGCACCCTATTTTCACTATTTCGCAATTATCTACCTTTTAAAAAGGGATTTGCCCTTTCTTTTAACAATTTAGAATCCCCTTCCCATAAGGATGCTTTGTACCAAGTTTGGTTAAATTTTGTCCAGTGGTTCTTGAAAGAAGTCAAAAATGTGAAAAGTTTACAGACAGACGAACGGACGGACGACGGACAACAGGTGCTGGTTTTCAGATATTTCAGTATAAAACTCTGTGTTGGAAAGCATATCCATTATTTTTTGCTGGTATATATTGTGTCCATAATTACCATGACTCCGCCTTTATCCGCTTCTTTAGTCACAATATTTTCATCCCTCGCTAATGATTTTAAGGCATTTGTTTCTTCTTTGAGCTAAAAACGGAATTTCAGTGGAACTGTTCTGTAATGTGAATTGGATATCTGGATCCAGATCATTAAGAATATTATTCAAAATGTGTAAGTCGGAGTCTCCGTTATTCCATATGATGAAACAATCATCTAGATATATTTTCCAGTTATTCTTTAGATTCTGGCTGAATTCTTCCCCGAGTTTTTCTTTCCTTTTTATTTTGTGTTTCTTCTAAAAATCTTAGGCTTAAGATGGAGTATGTTGGGGCCATTATAGTTCCCATGGACGTACCTTTAATTTGATGAAAGTATTTGCCATTAAATGTTAATACATTATTCTTTAAAACCAAGTCCATAGCCTCCAAAAAAAATTCCATCGTAAATCTGTTATCAATGTCCATTCTGCAATTATCAATCCAGAAATTCAAAGCTTTAAGTCCTAGTGTACTGCTTATATTGGTGTACATGTTGACTACATATAAGCATACTAGTTCAGCATCAGGATCCACTTGATTTGGTAGATGTCGTAAGAAATCTAAGTCATCACGGATATAACTTTTCACATTTTGACAAAGTGGTATTAAAATGATATCTAATGAATTGCGAATTCGTTGGATGGGTGCTGCGGGTCCTCTAACAGTAGGACGGAATGTTAAATCAACAGGTTGTTCACAAGTACTAGTAATGTATTCAGAATTCTGTTTTTTGTATGGCCTCTTTGATTGTTTTTGATTTGTGAATTTTTGGTTGCCCTTAGAAGGACTTTTCTTTATATTCAAACTCAGTCACAAATTCTTTCTCCTTATCTGTTAAAGTAGAAAAGTGTTTGAGTAGCAGTTTTTCAATTTTTTTGTAGGATTGCTTTGTCCTGGTTTTCAGATATTTCAGTATAAAACTCTGTGTTGGAAAGCATATCCATTATTTTTTGCTGGTATATATTGTGTCCATAATTACCATGACTCCGCCTTTATCCGCTTCTTTAGTCACAATATTTTCATCCCTCGCCAATGATTTTAAGGCATTTGTTTCTTCTTTGAGCTAAAAACGGAATTTCAGTGGAACTGTTCTGTAATGTGAATTGGATATCTGGATCCAGATCATTAAGAATATTATTCAAAATGTGTAAGTCGGAGTCTCCGTTATTCCATATGATGAAACAATCATCTAGATATATTTTCCAGTTATTCTTTAGATTCTGGCTGAATTCTTCCCCGAGTTTTTCTTTCCTTTTTATTTTGTGTTTCTTCTAAAAATCTTAGGCTTAAGATGGAGTATGTTGGGGCCATTATAGTTCCCATGGACGTACCTTTAATTTGATGAAAGTATTTGCCATTAAACGTTAATACATTATTCTTTAAAACCAAGTCCATAGCCTCCAAAAAAAGTTCCATCGTAAATCTGTTATCAATGTCCATTCTGCAATTATCAATCCAGAAATTCAAAGCTTTAAGTCCTAGTGTACTGCTTATATTGGTGTACAAGTTGACTACATATAAGCATACTAGTTCAGCATCAGGATCCACTTGATCTGGTAGATGTCGTAAGAAATCTAAGTCATCACGGATATAACTTTTCACATTTTGACAAAGTGGTATTAAAATGATATCTAATGAATTGCGAATTCGTTGGATGGGTGCTGCGGGTCCTCTAACAGTAGGACGGAATGTTAAATCAACAGGTTGTTCACAAGTACTAGTAATGTATTCAGAATTCTGTTTTTTGTATGGCCTCTTTGATTGTTTTTGATTTGTGAATTTTTGGTTGCCCTTAGAAGGACTTTTCTTTATATTCAAACTCAGTCACAAATTCTTTCTCCTTATCTGTTAAAGTAGAAGAGTGTTTGAGTAGCAGTTTTTCAATTTTTTTGTAGGATTGCTTTGTCCTGGTTTTCAGATATTTCAGTATAAAACTCTGTGTTGGAAAGCATATCCATTATTTTTTGCTGGTATATATTGTGTCCATAATTACCACGACTCCGCCTTTATCCGCTTCTTTAATCACAATATTTTCATCCCTCGCTAATGATTTTAAGGCATTTGTTTCTCCTTTAGACAAGTTTTATTGTGTACTTTGTAGATATACATTCTGAACTATCCAGTGGTAAGCTCAGGAGCGTTTCGCAAACAGTTTCTAGAATGTTGTCCTGTCCTTTCTTTGGATTGAAATTTGATTTATTTTTCACTAAATCTAATTGATTTTCAATTTCTTCATACCTTTCCGTATTATTGAAGTATTCGGACAGGCGTAAAAATGGATAAAACAAACAAATAGAAATATCCAAATTAAAAGAAAACAAAAATAACCCGTTTAAATTAAATCGATTATGGAACGGATTTACGAATATGTTGGTTAAAGTGAATGATAGTTTGTACATGGACCCAAAAGATGATGATGGTGATACTTCAAAGAAAAAATCAGGATGCTTTAGTTGGTGTTCATTTTGGTAAAGTCATTTAAGTTGTTCATCCCGGTCGGGGTGGAATGACTTCAATCTATGCATCCACAATTTTTCTTTGTTTTTTCCCAGCATCTGTCCAATCTAGGTTGTGATCAATACTAAGTAACCAAAACCATCATGTCCTCCCATTTGTGGTAATCTAAGTCAAAATGTTTCCCGACGGGTTCTTTCATTTTCTTGGTTTTGATTGTGGAACGGTGGTTATTGATGCGTTGATGCGCAGTGGAGGTTTCCTGTTTCCCCTACGTATTGTTTCTGACAAAATTTGCAATTGATGAGATATATATAGTTGTCAGTACGGCAAGAAGTATTTCCAAATATTTTGTAAGTCCGACCAGTAATGGGGCTAGAAAAGCTGTTTGCACAACATACATCTTTTGTCATAACAAGTCTTAAGGCCACCATTCGGTAGAGGGTTCTTTAATTTGGTATTTGGTTCTTACTACCATGTCCTTAAGGTTTCTGGGACGCCTGAAAGTGCAATAGCTTTTTTTAAACCTCAACCATTTTATCATTCTGTAAAGGATTGGCAGGTTATTCTTTAGAACTGCAATTGGACTCCTAAGGACAGGGTGGTTAGTAATGACAAATGGGACTTTGTTATCTTGGCCGTAAGATGAATAAGACATCAAGAAAAAAAACCCACGAGGCTATCAAACAAAATATAAATTAAATGTAGATATCAATACCAAGTACAGAAAAGTCAGCAAGTCTAGGGTGAAGCATTTCAAATTTTAACGCATCATTTACCCCCCCCCCCCCCCCTACAATATTACACTTTTTACAAATTACTGTTTAAAAATTGATATACTTCATTGTATCCCGAGTGTTTTTAGCAAAAGATACATTTTCCTCTGTACATTACAACTTAGCTCTTTACCACACAATATAGAATTTTAGAAAAATCATTAGTTTTAATTTTACGAATATTGTTAGCAGATGTTTCAATCAATTAATACAACCCAGAAAGACCCGTTAAAAAACCAAACTGTTTACAATATAATTACAATGAATTTAGTTTTGTATGGGTGTACATACTACGTTCAATAACTTTGCCAACACATGTGAACAACAGCAAAACGGATCTATACTGAATGTTACAGATGCCATATTATTAAGCACCTACCTAAATAAGGAAGCAGTGAATGAAGAGTACTATATTAAACACTTTTCTATGTCAGGTATCGGAATTTAGGGCGCCTATCTGCATCAGGTACCATATTATAAACAAAGTATCAATTTAAGGTACAATATTCTAGACCACCTACCTGATTTCTAATTTAGAAAGATACTTAATAATCCCGCATCTGTAACCACAAGTCCCTTTTGCTGCTCACATGTGTAGACAAATTGTGTACACTTATACAATCTAAATTCATTGAAATGAAATTGTTTCAAAGCTAAACAGCGAGTGGCCTTAGAATTTTAAAAGACGATTCCGGGTGGTATCAATTACTTTTGACATTTGCTAACAGTTTTCGTAAAATTGAAAATAAGGATATTTTTAAGATATCAAATTGTATGGGAACAGAGCTTTTAAAATTGTATTTATGAAAATTTGTATCTTTTGCTATAGGATACTTGGGATGCAGTGAGGTGTATGAATTCTAAAACTATAATTTCCAAATTGTGCAATATTTCAATCTTAAAAAAAAGAATGATAAGTTGAATTTGAAATGCTACACACTAAACTTTGTCGTAATTGTTCTCTTGGTATTGATATCTATACTTAACTTATTATTAAATTTAAGTTAGACAGCTACTGATATTTTCTGATGTCTTATTTGTGCTATTACAAAAAGTATTTTTCCGACAAGTTTCTATATTCAAATTTCTATCAGAGGGTTTACTTGCTTTGTTATTAAAAAAAAACCCATCAAAATAAGTAAAGTTATTTTTGTGTCATATCAAATTCTCTACTAGGAGCATGCCAGTAAGAAGAATTTTTGTCGATAAATACTATTCTCCTTGGAGTCAAAGAAGAATGACTATGGATATATGAGATATATGGGATCATTGTCCAATAGAAAGAAATTAAGGCAAAACTTCAATTACAAAAGTACAATATATTATTTATTTTTATACACAGGTTAGATCAACAGTAATGCACTTATTCACAGGTATGCACAAAGAAAAGGAATGAGGAAAGAGGGGACGGTTTCCTCCTTAACACAAAAAGTAACATGAGGATAAATCGCGAGAGATTATTTATGTTAGATTAATAGAAATGTGTTAAGAAATTACGATTATTTCACATTTGCTCACATTAAATAACCAAATGAGCTAAAGAAGAACGATAATTCCAGTAGAAAAATACACACAGCTAGCAGAAATACCCTGTCTTAAAGAAATTTTACATATATAAAAAAAGTTACAAACAATTTCAAACTAGGGATGAGTTGTTTGCCTGTATCTGTTTACATTTTTTTAAAACAAGATTTTAATTTAGATACTGTTGCCCAGCTCTTGCCACGTGAAGGCCGCCATGTTTAGAGGCATAATTTTGAATACGAAATAAAAAAAAAAAAAAAAAAAGAGAAAAGCCAAAGATTGCGTTTGATCAATAAAACACTTTCTAAATACTAGATAAAACAACCATAATTTTACAAAAATAATAATTTTTTAAACAAAATAAATTTAAAGGAAAAAAGATGATTTAAAAATCAGGACTAAAAAATAGCGAATAAAACGTTGATCCATGAAATTATGAAAAAATAAAGCTTGCCATTATGGTGAATAAATAAATAAATATACTTATATACATTAAAAAAATCGTTATATTTTATATAATTTACTAAATAATAATAAATTAAAAAAAAAATTAAAAAATTACTTAATCTGAAAAAAATTAGACATAGTACGTACAAACAATATTAAGTTGCGTTATTTTAATATAAATATAAAATAAATGAAAAAATACAAACATTCCACTATATACAATAAATTGTATACATACCATAGTCGAAAGTCACTCAAATTTAATTGTAGTGGTCTTGGTACTTCGTATCCTCTTCTTCTGGTTTGGCTTTCTGGCAGTAGATGGCGCTTAGGGATCTTAAGGTATCCATCTGATGATGAGATTTCTTTTTTCCTTCCGTATGGTGAATCTCTGAATTTCTTCATCAATGCGTCCTTTTCGTCAGCACTCTTTGCATTCCAAGCAATGTGGCTGACTTGAAATTTTCGTGCCCAGGGCGCCATTGCATAGTTCCCTTCACCGCGCAGAGCACGTCGAATATCCCAATATTGCAAATGAACAATTTTGTGAAGCTTTTCGACAAGTTTCTGGGAGTTTGCGTGTCTTCCAGATGGTTGACAACTTCAAAATATTGTTCATGGACTCCCAGGCATTGTTTGTCTTCTTCACGGGAACAACTTTGTTTCTTTTTGGCTCTCAGACAAACGTATTTTACTGCAATGTTATTTCAACTTTCCTTCAGACAAATGAAATGGTAATCCCAAAATCGAGTTGTCCTCCTTACAACATGCATTAATTTTTCATAGTAAAATTGGCAGGAAATATGTAGGCCCTATGTTAAGTATTTGGGAATCAGAAGACTGACTATGAAGTTTGATTCATACAGTAAAACTGCTTTTACAGAAGGGAGGTAACATAACATAAAAATTAAATGGCTGGCATTAGTTTTTGACATGTTTTACTTAGGAATAAGGACTCATTCTTTGAGTATTACGAGGTGATCAAATTAGATTGGGTAGTGATCAAATCCAATAAAAGCCCGAAGGGCTTTATGATGGATTAAAATATTACTTATATTTATAAAGTTCTCAGCAATTGTATGATTAAATATTGAAATAGTCATTGAAGAAATGTATTGAACTTTAGAATACAAAATCGATTTGTAGTGTTATTATCACAGACAAAGACACTGGAAAATGTAAATATATGTACTTCAACAGATGAATGATAGCAAAGGAAATCCAAGTGATATAGTTCAGTAGATTCATCCTCAGGTAAGTAACTTGTATAAAAGGCCTGCCCTGTGTCACCTTTATTTTATTCTAAATTAGGTCTAACTCCTACATGTCCAAAAAAAGCAAAAACCCAGAAACTAATATTTTTGTTTCAAAGTTGTTTATAAAAGATAAAAGGGATTGAAGAATCTTAGATCAATCAATATTTTTTTTCTTAAATAGATTCTAAGAACATGTCTTAAACATGATAAGTTTTCGATAAGTTTGCAAAATGTGAAAAGATTCAAATCTCAGAAAAACTGCAAGATTGTAAATTTTTCGCCTATTGATTTGTAATTGTCTTTTTAAAATAGGTTTTAGAATATCTAAGAAATGAATCGAAGTTATACGTGCTATATGACATCGGAGAAAATCCAAGTGACATATTTCCGAAGACAGGTCCTATGGCAAGCAGTGTATTTTACTTTACGTCTCTCTATTATTCTATTTGGTAAATGCATTTATTGTGAGCATGGGTTGATGCCTGGAAGGATTTTTTTCTACGAATTATTTATCATTGATAAGTTATCAGTAAGTAACAAATAAAAAAAGACATTAATCGGCAAAGGCACTCGGATATTTTCTAGTTTCTTAATACAAATTAGTACATGTATAAAACTATGAAACTATAAAAGAAGAGTTGTATATTTTTTAATAAATACTTTATGACAATTTCCATAATCAAACCGTTTTTTTCGACAAAAAACAAAACAAAACAAAAACAAAAAACCGTTCATATTTATGGTGTTATATTTTTCAGGAATCTACAAAATCGAAAACTACGTGAATATTATATTTATATATGTTACCGATCTAACGCTTATGAAAAATTAATTATGACCTTGAAAGGAAAAACTCACAATATTTCATTTGTTTTGCAGTCATACGCATGATGATACCAATAAATAATGGTAACAAAATACGACCGAATTTAAGAACTTATCGTTGACTCTGTTTTGAATATATAAAGTGGATGATAAATCCTTTTAAGTGACAAATGAATGATTAATAGATTAGCTCCTGTTACAATGAAAGGGTATAAAGCTGTCAGTGCTGAAGTGAGGTAAATGTGCTTTGTTGATTTCGATAATCTATTTCATTTATGATTAGTTTATATGCATATAAATTGAGAAGACGATAGAAATTAGATGTACATCAATTTGTTTTATTTCCCAAAGAAGTTTTATTGTTTCCTTCTCGGAGTGACGAAAGTGCAGTACTTGATTTCCCCATAAATTCGCTATCGATGAAACCGGGGGAACTGTAAGTTTTATCTGTTTTTCAATAAAACTTAATGGACGATAAAATTAGTGCATTTTAACTTTTCAAATGGTATAGTTATTAATACTTCGAGTTGTCCTTCTTACAATACACGTTTACTAAGGCGTTATTGGACACCTCCGTTTGGTGACAGAGACTCTTTCTAAAAAAAAAATTACTGTATATATTTTATATTCATTGTTCACTGTGTTATATGTTATGTTATACTATATTATACTGTTTGGTAAAATTATCACTAAGTGAACGAAAGGCATGGGTTCTGGCCCAGACTGGGTTTCCCTTTTTAAAATCTTTATACAAATTTGAGCTGGTTTATATATTCCAGATGGTTTATCTCTACAAAGAAAGAGACCTTCATTTAACAAAGACAACGTTTCTTATCGAATTTTGAGATGTGTTCATAAGGGTCTATAGAAATTCTAATCAATCGAAACATTTAAATAAATATTAATTTCACGTTCATATGTAAATATATGAATCAGAAGATAAAAGTTTTTAATTTTTTTCATACAAAAATCGGAATGTATCGCCATTTCCTTTTGTAACATTATTAAACAGTTTTTTTCCCATAAAGCTCGCTTTTCATTTGCAGAATACAATATCGACATACGTATAATCACAAGAGAAAGCTGTCAATGTGCTTTTAATAAGCTTTTTAACAAAGCGTTTATAGGCTATCCTTAGGTAATAATTATCATTTGTATGTCATGTAATCTATATAATAATAATTGAACAAATTGATCCTTATGAAGTTGCATAGTGCTGAGATAATGTCTGTTTTTCTATCTTTTATATCTTTATATGTGTAATCATGGCATTCTGTGATATATTTACCTGAATAAAATGAAATGAAATGAAAGTGACAGCAAACCAGGTTTTCTTTTGTGTGAGCAGTATCCATAATCCATTTGTTGATCAAAAAGAAATCAACGCATGATGTTTTCTCTATGGTGCATATTTGTACAACTGAAATGCAAACAACTTCCTGTCTTGGAAACTGGTAAACTGTAGGAGGAGTTATCAGAACAAATGATGCACTCTGTGTGCAATATCCTGGAGAAAAGAAAACAGGTCAATAGCTGGCATTTTTTTTCATAAATTCACAAAAACAAATAACAAGTACGAGGGGCGTTCAATAAATATTGTCATCGTTGTTAGAAAAATAACACACCAAAATGTTTTTTGTTATTTTTTATTGGTTACCTGCAAAATACTCTCCTTTAACAGACACACATAATTTCAACCGATTTATCCAAGTTTTGAATACATTCATAAAATGTTTTTGGGGAATGGTATTTATGTACTGATAAATGAAAGAGCCCAAAGCAATCCTTGAAGCATATCTTCTTCCTGACAAGTGTTTTTTTAATTAAGGAAAAAGAAAAGAATCACAGGGAGAGAGGTTGGTGAATAGGGAGGATGGGAGAGAGGTTGGTGAATAGGGAGGATGGGGCAAAACATAAACCTTTTCTTTTCCAAAAAATGATCTCACAATCTGGGATTTATGTACTGGGGCGTTGTCATAAATAAATCGAATGTTGCGATCTCAAGACTTTGGTCTCTTCCTTTCGTAATGTTTCTTAACTTTCTTCTGACATAATTTTTGTATACATGTCCGGTAATTGATCGGCATTTTGGAATAGCAATTTGAACTACAGGACATTCACTATTAAAGAAAATTGCGTATAATACTTTCTTTGTACTTTAGCATCGTTTTGCTATACAAGGGCGTTTTGTCTGTTTCGTCAACCACATCTTGTTATCAATTTTTCTCTGAGGTTCAAAATAATGTATCCATGTTTCATAACCTGTAACAATTTCCGATAAATGTCGTCCATTGTAATATTTGTATATTTTAAGTAGTTTTCTACACATTTCAACCCACAATCGTATTTGTTTTTCTGTTAATAGATGTGGTATCCATCTTGCACTAACCTTTCGGAGGCCTTTAAAATTGTAAATACTGTCCCCGATGAAATGCCTACTAAATTTCTACTAAATTAAATGCTATTTGTTTAATGGTTAATCGGCCATCATTAGTAATGATATCGGTTATTTTGCAAGTATTGTATCCGTTGAAGCCGTACGAGGTGCTCCAAGACGTTCCTTATCCTTAAGGTCTGTTTGACCATTTTTGAATTTGCTGAAAACCTGTAAACTTGTCTCAATGACATACACTTGTTTCCATACACATCACACAGTTCTTTGAAAATTTCTTTCGAGTCTTTACCTAGTCTGACACATGCTTTTACGTGGGCTCTAGTTTCAGCCTTATTGGATGATGACTTACCAGTCATATTTTCATACAGTGTCTCGAGTAGGGTTATAAATCAGCTTCTCAAAGGAGTATTCGATGTTGAAACGGCCATAAATAGAATATGAACCAAATCATGCGTGAAAAGAAATACAATAGTCAATTGAACCCTGTATTTTAAGGAATCTGATTAGTGACACTATTTATTGAACGCCTCTCGTATTATATACATATTGCATATACATTGTATGTACAATTGAACTGCAAAACAAAACTAGATGCTGTCATTAGACAGTAATACCCGCACCAAGTGTTAGCCTCTAAATAACACTCTCTTGTACCAGTTTTAGTAAAAAAGAAGGCCACATGCAATTTCCGGTACTTTTTAAAAATTATAATTTTCATAAATAATGAGTTCACATCCAATAATACACATATTGCCTTTATATACAATTTGGGGTTGAACTGTTTGCATCTGTTTGTAATCTTCATATTATTTCCATTAAAAACCCGTTTTTGAATATGACACAAACAAACATTCTTAGGATTTTATATTTGTATTTGTGCCCTCCTGCAGAGAAAAATATGATAAAATTAAAAAAAAATCCCTACCTACCTAACCTAATTTTTTCATCAGTGTTACCCTAAACACACAATTTTTTTTTCTTAGGCCTAACTGTTAGGTAACATTATTTTGGGGTAAAATATTATATTTCATACATTTTATTTAATGTTTCGTTCATTAAGGAGTACATCACAATACGTGGGTGTCCCATACCACCTTAAAGCTGAAAATTGTGCTTTACATGGTTAATTACATAATAAAATTGTGCAAGGGGTTTTAAAGAATAAAGTTATGAAAATACATGCAATATGTTACAATTAAATGATCTTTGTCTGAAGTTACGTACACAACACAGGTCTACAGGTTGCATTAGCGGGTACTAGTTTTACCCAGCTCTTTGGTTTGATGAGTATCACATGGTGTACATGCATGTGTGTTTTCGATATGCAGAATATGATTAATTAACACGAATAAACGTTTCTTTTGTGGTGATCAGTGAAAGGAATTCATATTGTGCTAATTGGATTATCATTATGATGTTGACCAATATAGGTAAGTATAATACATGTAGTAGCGCAATATTATGAGACACTGGTATACAAAACAGTTAAGTTTTACTTTCACTTTCTAAAATGTGATCTCCCTTTGCCAGCATACTGTATCATCATCTTTATCTAAATACGCTTATCTACAGTTTCTGTCATTTTAATTGCAGAATCTTTTTATTTTTTCATTTGTCAGACTTACACTATTGAGTTGACTCCATATTGACCCTATTTTGTATTAAATTTGGTTATTAAATATCATGTTTATATGAGTTATAATAGGGAGGAAGGGGAAGGGGCCTTAACCGTTCCCCATCCCCAGGATGTGTGGATTAGATATACATTTCTAGTGAGAATGAAGGCATGCTGCAGCCTTTTTTTCCCACTATACCCCCTACCCCATCATCATACACCAGTAATAGAAAAAGAGTTAATGACTAATTTTCTTTTATTTTAAATTGCTTATTCTTTTTTGTCAAGAGATATGTGGTATGTCAAGATTTATGACTCATGAAAATTTATTTGTGCATTTAAATCCTGATTGTTAACATACATGTATAATTATATATTAAAAAAAAATACATGTGATATTATACTAGGGATCATGCAATCAATTGCAGAATTGCCAATCGGTTATTTATAACTCATTTTGACTGATTAATTTGTTAATCATTTTGAAAATAAAGACATTTCTAAATACATGTATATTATCAATATTTTTTGTACATTGATTTGATTGATTTTGTAACTATTTAGGGCCCCACTCTGCAGATGCCCTATAGTGATAATTCTGTCCAATTCTGCTGATCATGTCAAGATACATTTAAGACAAATTGGCCCCTGCCCCTTGGGTCATTCCCCCACCCCCCGTAGTTGTTTTTAAACAACCACCCCCTCCTCTTAAATAGAAAACATGAATAGTTGAATATTTTTAAAATATCCTTAAAATCATCGAAATCCCCACTCCTAAACCATATATATTTTTGTTTCTTGAACCATGACCATGTCAAGGCAAATTTTTTTGTGGTATTAGTACCGTAGGTCATGGCATCTGGGGGTCACCCTAACCCCACCCCACCCTCCCAAAATCAAAAATGATCAAATAACTTGAAAAAAATGCTTGTGATCCCCACCCCTAAAGCATATATATTCTTCCTCCTTATGCATCTTATGGTATGTTATTTCAATCACAAGAGATAAGAGGAGGTCCAGGAATTAGGTTTTTTATGGGACGGAACATCATTTTGCAGATAGCATTGACCCTCAGAATCAAATTTATATTTCTAAAACCTTATTGCAAATAGCTCAGCCGCTGTTATATCCCTATAAATGATGTGGCTATTCATTAAATCATGAGAGGAGTTCTGGGAAGTAGGTTTTTTTAGGAGTGATAAACGTCAATTTTCAGCAACTATTTGACTCCCTGGATGAAATTTAAATTTTTAAAACCTTATTGCACATCTATAGGACAGTCCCTATCATATCTCAAGAGATGACATAGCTACTGCATAAATTGTAAGAGGAGTTCTGGGAACCATATTTTTTTTGCAAAAAAAACGTCATTTTTTGATGCCCACAGACCCCCGTGATAGAAACAAAAATTCTGAAACATGATTACACGTCAACATGACACCCCGAAGCATATCCTATTAGATCATTAGGCTACTGCAAAAAGAAATTGACGTTTTTTGAAACCAGACTTTTTGTAAAAAAAAAAAACGTCTTTTTTCAGCCATTTAATGACCCCCAGGACAAAATTGAAATTTCCGAAACCTTATTGCGCATCTATAGGACACCCCAAAACATATTCCAAGAGATGATTTGTCTACTGTTGAAAATGTAAAAGGAGTTCGAGGAAGAAGGTTTTTTGTCAAAAAACGTCATTTTTTACCAATTATTTGACCCCCAGGACTACCAGAGAATTTTTGAAACCTTTTTACAAAACAACATGACACCCCAAATCATACTCCAAGAGTTCAGTTTGCTGGTTTATAAGATGTAAGAGCAGTTTGAGAAAGTAAAACGTGACAGACGGACGGACGGACGGACACACGGAACAGGGTAACAACAATATACCCGAACTTTCTTTAGAAAGTGCGGGTATAAAAATGTTCATATCTTAAAAACTGTAGGAAAAGTTATCCGAACAAATGGGGTACCCTTAATGCAACATCACTGGTATATGTACAATTGATCTGCAAAACAAAAACTTCCAATCTTTAAAAAATGTAGGAGGAGTTATCCGTACAATAGGGGTACCCTTTTTGCAGCCGCCCGGGCACCCGCCCGCCAGCTATTTCCACCATTTTTATAATCAGATTTTTCCTTCAGAAAACCTGGTTTGAATTTAAAGTTTATGAAAATAAACATGCATGCACTGAAAAAAAATATAATATAGATTAGCAGTTTAACGTTTCAACAATTAAAGATAACACACACAAAATATGACCAAATTAAAGAACTTATTGTTGGCCTTGTTTTGATAATTTAAGGTAGTTGATTAATCCTTCAATTCGTTTATTGAGAACGAAGTAATTACTTTGTTTGTGGTAAGATCAATTAGCTAATTACAAAATAATTCAATAAAAACAGGGCAACATTATCAATATATTAGTGATATATGAATGATTGATAAATTGCTTCTTAGTTATGGGTTTTTTTTATAATATTTCCACAAAATGTCGGATAAATATGTCATTGTGTGTCATTGTGTGAGTCAGTTAATGTACTCTTTCATCAATAAATTATTAATAATAAACTTCCTGTTATCATTAGTTTGTAAGTACCGATTAAAAAAAGTCCGAAGAGTACCTTCACAATGATATTGTACATATGTAAAACATTATTTTGTTCATGCTCCTCATGTTTTAAGTAAAATAAAATTAAATGAACTGAGAGACGTAACAAACGAAAGTTATGTATACACTGCACTGAAAATATGAAATTATCATTATCGGAGAATCACAGAATTATTGCATTGACCGTGTGTTATTTGCAGAGCAGTGTTTAGTTCTCTGCATGAAATAAAGGTATTTTAAAGAGAAAAAAATCATTACTTTAATAAAAAATTGCAGAGTAAGAACCTACCTCAAAACCAAGTACATTAATTTTTGTTTTTTCTTAAGGCATTTTCAATCTCTTACTTCAATTCAACTAAACACCAAATTTTGAAAATTAAATGCTGCGCTATATGGATTAAAGGTACGATGAAACGACAAATATGATGTGGATTTTGTAGACATGACCACTAAATAAATTTGCTGACTGTTCAGTTTTCTATGGTAAATTTGCATGGAAATAACTAGAGGCATTTTTCAGTATAGAAGTAATTAGCAGTTGACTTGAAAGTGCAAGCATATTCAGATGGGAGGCAACCTGAATCACACTAAAATGAGCACCTGCAAGATTTAGTGACGAACACAGCGAGCAAAATAATTATATTACTGCCTGCTTTGGGAAAGAACTTTTTTAAATTTTAAGTTTTTATCTATGACTCAATGTTGAACAGGTTTGAAGAATAATACACACAATGGTGGCCTTCTCTAGATGACAATCAAGTAGCAGCAGTCATCCTGTTTGGCATCACCAAGTGAGAATAATTACACTCATTGCCTGACCCTGAAACACACAACAAAACTTTGTAATTAAACTGATTTACATATATAAACAAAACCTTGTCACTTTTTTTGGTATACGAGGTATATGTCAAATTTATCATTTCATTAATAGAGACAGTGGTGTCTTCTAAGGTATAAAAATATTTGATTTATTGGTGTTCTAATATGAAAGAAAAATACGATGGACTAGTTGATGCATGTCAACATCAATCGATTGTAATATATATTAACATAACCATTGCTTATTTTGATCAATATCTAATAAACAGAGAGAGAGAGAGAGAGAGAGAGAGAGAGAGAGAGAGAGAGAGAGAGATTAAAAGAGAAATAGTTTATATATGAACACTGTTACGCGTATTAATGAAATATGGATTAATTATTTATTTAGACTTAGATCTAGGATTGGTAAAGAGAACTTTTAAAACAAAAAAATTTAAGACAGTCACTATGGAAATGGTAAAAATACTTAAAGTAGGACTAATGTGAAAACAGGTCTATGAGAAATACTTCACCTGCCACTGGTATGCCTATTTGTTTGAACAAATGAAGATTTATGGAATGATTAATTCCAATTTTCCATGATTTAACTACCGTTAATGCTTTTAAAATACATGCTATATATATATGACCACTTTCATTTCTCATACATCTTCATCAATCTTTGTTCACAGGTTTGTCAGTATGTATCTCAATTTGTGGTAACTTTTTCCCTGTAAACATTCTTTTTTCAAATAGATTACTTTGAAAAAGAAGATAAATGGGGTTGCTTTAAATATTATCTGGAACTACAACCATGTCAAAGATTCACAAGGAAAGAAGTCACTCCTTCACCAACCCATTGAGAATTTTAAAATTTCTAGATCTTCTGAAGTGCATTTAAATCGTAGTATTTGACATTTTCGTCTCCCATTTTTGAAAAGCAAATACTAATCCAAAAGAAGACATATTGAATTTCACTTGCCAGTCTCTCTCGTTTTTGAGTTTTCATTATTCTCATGTATGAAAAGATTTAAAAAGAGCTTTGTCATTAACTGCCATCTCTTACCCCGAGTTCTAGTTTTGATATATTGTTAAACCACAAAATATCAAATTGAAATATTTTGCATCAGAAGTTGCTATTCTGGGGGGGGGGGGGGTCCAGAAATGAAGCTTTACTCTTTTGACGAAGTTGCAAATTCTTGTAAGAAATAATGGGGGTCATTGTTGTCAGTCACTACCATTTGAAGAACTATCATGATGATTAGGCACTGGCCGCAAAGAAAGGCCATACATGTTGGGTTAAATCGAATATGTACAAACATTGCGATTGCAAAAACTGATGTACGTGTTTCCTGTTGTTACTTTTTAAATATTCATATGACCTGAGACATTGCAATAAAAAAGAAACTTAAGTGTCATCAATTTTGTTTCTTTAAAATCCCATCAGTAATAGTAAATGGGATTTGTTGGTCAACAAATTACCCATCAAAACTACCTTCCTTTTTTGATATGATATTTGATCCGTGAAGTATTTTTTTTTAGAAAAGAAAAACTCCCAATATTTTTGTTTAAAATTCAAATTCCAAAAAGTCCAGCATATTAGGATCTTGGTCCACACCGTCTAACGTAAGTAAATGACCGAAGTACTTTGTAATCCCTAGTTTGTCCCTGTATAGACTAACCTTACCTGATTAACATCCCTCTTTTTTGACCTTGACTTTCTCGCAATATCTATAGTTGGACTTACAAGAATGATATCGTCCAGAGCTACGACCCGATCAGTATCTTCATAACATTCGTCAATTTTTCTTTGGAACTCGTTTTGTGACGGCTCTTGTCCAAAATGAAGTCTGGAGTACCTCTAACGACCAGGCATTGAAAAGCAAAGCTTTAAAAGGTTAAATTAAGAGAAAACATCTTTCAGGGTTTTCATTGGATAATAAGGTCTAAGTGTTGACCTTTTTAGGTTATTTGGATCAAGATGAACCCGCAGCTTGCCATTGGACATCACTTTAACTACAAACAAGCATTGACCTATTGAGTAAGTTCAATGGCTGCATATAGTATGCTCAGATTCAATTTTCTTTAATTGGTTTGAAAGGCTAAATTTAAAAGTACCCTACAAGCTTACTGGATGTACATCTTAAACTGCAGGGTCGGTATGTACTCTACAATTCCCTGGCAAAAGACCGGTGCATTCAAGTTCGTCGAAGAACTCTGGCAAATGATGAATAACATTCATTGGTTCCTAGTCTGTCTGTAACTTCTTTATTGTCATGGATTTCTCTCAACATTAAATATGTTTGGCAAAATTTTAAACATGCATCCCTAAGATTGAAGAGGGGGTAGTCTCAACAACATAAAAAGTTAGGCTCAGTGACTGGCCTTTATAAGTGGTATGAAGCTTTTGTAAAACCCAAGTGAGCCTAAGGAGTTACCACTGTAGTCCGAGAACGTTTGACCAATTCACTTAGGGGTATATGTAGCGAGTCAAGAATAGAACTGGTTAGAATGATTACCTTGGAACTCGTATTTAATTTAAACTTGATAGATGTGTTTGAACCAATGAGCAAACTTACAAAATGCTTTATCATTGCCGTGATTTGTTTCTATCATATTTAACCAATTTTCTGGGTAAGAAATAACGCCTCCTTCAAAGATTGGTAACCTATCCCGTGACACTTTCTTGGGGAAATGATTTTATAAATCAAAAGCTCTTTGTTACCATATCATATGACATCATTCAATTCCATGTTTGCATAGTTTGCAGCCACGCGGTGTGCTATCAACTTAATGTGATACAAAGCACCAATAAAGATAGTTCCTATATATTCGTATATGTTGACTTCCTTGATATTTGAAGCCACCTGGGTGCATTATCGGTGGAATAAACCCCATAAACCAGTCACATGGTGAGACGTGACGTATTATGACTCTGATAACCTAACCGACTGTTACACAATCAATGATTGTCGTCAGCAGACGACTGGTTTTCTGTCCCTCAACGGGTCAGACAGGGAAAAGTCGGATCTTCTTTCATCCATTACTGATAATAAACTAATTCATACACTACATTATGCTTCTGTCAAATAATCTTTCAAAATATTTTTTCTATGCATAGTGTTTACACAATTACATTCATGTTTTGCAATTTCTTCCATCATTCTAAAAGAGTTCAATATATCTTGCAATGACCTACGTGCACTAATGGATTTTCATACGTAATCTGTCTAAAGCCTTAATAACACATACGTTTGTCTTTGATCGCACGAACTTCTCTAAACAGTCTAATCGGACTCTGAAAACGGAGTCAACGGAAGTGAATTTCTGCAAACATTTTAGACTCCGCTAACTGTGTCCGCCAACTCTATCTTTTATATTTAATTTGATGCTCAAATTTAAGAATTACAATGTACAATTTAACTGAAAGAATTTTGTTTTAAATATTGAGTGGAATTTGCTTGTATCTTAAATGAAAAAGAAAAAAAAAACGCCATCATTGCATAACACATACGTTTGTCTCTGAGCACACGAATCTCTAAACAGTCTAAACGGACTCTGAAAATGGAGTCAACGGAAGTGAATTTCAGCAAACTATATCTTTCAAAAAATAAGGACTTTATGCTCAATTGGATATATTTTTTTAAAAACTGGTTTATGATAACCAATATCATTTGAAACAGGAGACCAAACACTCAATCGGTGCTAGCTGTAATTCATTTTTTTACAGAAGAAAATAAAACTATTTATTTATATGCCCCACATTTTCTTAAATTGTTCTATATTTATAATATACCTGTCGATTCAAACGATGTTAATTCAATAGTATTAAAAAATCCCAAGATTTTTCATTTGAAACGCCCGCCCTTCCTTGTCAATACACAGCTAAAAGTAAAAAGTCTACGGGAATTTTCCATTTTAAAAGAGATGAAAGTACCCGGATGAAAACGTTGAAAAATTGTGCAATGTATTCCGAGTGACATCCGAATGGAGAAAAGATGTAAACATTCCCCATTATAAATCTCCGTAAGAAATCGGTTTTCGTTCCTGTGAATTTTTCTAAGTGAAAAATGGTAACGTGTCAATGAAGATATCATGGAAAATTTCCCTTTCATCAATTTCAATTGCACTTCTCTCACAGGTATGTGTATTTTTATTAAAATTCGTCCAAATGTGCGGCGTAAATATCTTAGGACAGACTAAAGTAAATGTCTGTCTGTATATTTTTTCGGGCGGGTGGATATTTTCCATAATATTTGTTTTATTATTATTATTTTTTTGTATACAGCACAACTTGTTTAGGACGGACACGAATGTAGCTAAATCTCGGATATAGCGTAGTTTAATGGAGTCCCCGGCCAGATTCTTAACAAATCCTAGCAATTCTTTTACGGCTGTAACAAACTTGGTTATAACGAATTTACGGGTATATACCAAAGTGATTTTGAGTCCCGTAGAGGTGAAAAATAACGAACTTAAGTTTATACCTTTTATACCGAATTAATTTTTTATATTAGGAAAACCAATTGACACAGTTGCTTGGAATAATTTATTTCACATAAATTCTTCAATTTTCAATCCAATTTTTTTTAAGGTTTCCAGCGAAGGTATTTCATTTTAAATCTTAATAAGCAAGATTGGAAGTAATGTGGAAGAAACAAATGTATTTAGCAAATTCGTTATACCGATTATTACGAATTCGTTATACGGATATAACGCATTGCATATATAGCGAAGTATATCCCCTGGTCCCTTGCACTTCACTATAACCGAGTTTTACTGTACTCAAAGTTAAATGCTAGCTTAAAAAGAATCGTTTGGGATGGTGATGGCAATAATGATTTACGTTGCTGTGAGGTGGAAAACACTCAATGCATAAACCTAATCCCTTTGCAAATATATTAAGAGACATTTTATCTTGATTATATCATTAAATTACAGGAATCCGCGACATTGCATGTTTAAAGAATTTTTTTACCAATGTAGGAATTTACAGAAGAAAAGCGTGGGTTTAATTCTCAATCCTGACTATTTAATCTTTTTAAAAGATTCAATTGAATTTTACTCTTAATAAGGACAAGTTACATAAACCAGTTAGCGTGAACTCCACATTGAACAAACATTATGTATATCATTATGCTATCAAATGAAATCGATAAACATTTAGCACTTGTTTTAATCCGTACAGTTATATAGCAGTAACCTGTTTGTACCGGAGAGGATTACGCCAAGCCCTCCTTTAATTCACAAAAGCTTGCATATCTTTTAATTTAGAAAATCCCTAATAATGTAAGATCGCAAAATTTCGAACCATAGCTCGACTTAGCAAGATATAAAACACATACAGTAATAAAAAAAAACCCACTGATGCTCATGGCATTTAAATATTTTAAATCAATTTTTTTAAATGTTATATCAGGGACCTAAGAAATGAACACTTTTATCCCCTTCCATTTTTTTCTGAAGGTTGTTTTCTGTGGTTATAATTTCTTAGAAATGTCTGGTTTCCCTTTTAGTCTAAATCGTTTTCGATTGATGTAATCTCTTTACACTTTTGTACTAAAAGTGGGGGATATCAATTTGGATCTTTTTGTCATTCGGACTGTAACACTATGTTTTGAAAAGATATCTCAATAAGCTTTTTGCAATAAACTTATATATCAAATACCCCTATTGATTTTGAGGTCCAAAAGTCACCATGGTCGCTCTCATAAATTTCTATATTCTTCCTGTGTGTAACACTTTAGTTCCAGAGCGATATCTATGATGGCATACTTTGCAATCAGACAAGAATTATTAAAAAAAAAAACAAACAAAAAAATTCATATATCACCCTCACGTGACTTCCAACATGCTAGATACTACTTATTTATGTCGACATGCAACTTATTCATGTTGACATGAAAGATTTAAATATGTTGACATGCAACTTATTTATGTCGACATGCACCTTACTCTTGCGAGAAAAATGTGTTGACATGCAACTAATGAATGTCAACATGCAACTTTTTTTATGTCGACATGCAGCTTATTTATGTTAAAGTGCAACTTTGAAATGCGAGCTAAATATGTTGACATGCAGCTTATTAACAGCAAGATGCACGTGTTCATAATGATGTAAGAAAGTTGCTGTCAACATAAATAAGCAGCATCTAGCATGTTGGAAGTCTTATGTGGGGGTATTTTTATTGATTTTTTTTAATTTTAAATCAATTTTGATCTTTTAATAAAGCATTTTTCTTAACATAATTATCTTGCTTGTCAACATATTTATCTCTCATGTCGACATTATTTGATCTAAAAATTTACTGCAAATCACTACACACCTTGCATGTTTTGTGTACCATGGTTTTGATAAGTCCTCTCAATAATATTCAGTCAACATCGTTTCTAAAAATCCGTGTCTTGTTTATAATCCTTATTTATAAAAAAAAAAGTTCATTTAAAAGATATTGGTTTTGTTTAACAGACATGTATATTAGGCATTCGTATAACTCAGAAAGACCTTGAGTAAACTAATTCCAATCCTACATTTCAATTTTTTCTCGTTCGTATGGAACGCCATCGCTGCCTTATAGCATAAAACTATAGATACATTATGTCAAATTATCATTACATGATGTCAAAGTCCATTACGTGGTGTGAATATATCTTTACACTTGGTCAAATCTTTATTACGTGATGTCAAAAGTCCATTAGGTGAAGTAAACGTGTCTTTACATGATGTCAACTTTTTACGTTGTGATGTAAAATCATCCTTACCTTATGCCAACATTGTGCTGAAGGTCAATACATCATGACATTATTTCGACACTGTTATACATGGGGCAAATGTATCCTTACATTATGTCAACATTTTATTATATGCTATCAATATATCCTTACATTATATCAACACTGCAGTACATATCGCGATTCTATCCTTACATTATGTTAACACTGCAGTACATATCGCGATTCTATCCTTACATTATGTCAACACTGCAGTACATATCGCGATTCTATCCTTACATTATGTCAACACTGCAGTACATATCGCGATTCTATCCTTACATTATATCAACACTGCATTACATATCGCGTTTCTATCCTTACATTATGTCAACATTTTATTACATGCTATCAATATATCCTTACATTATGTTAATATTTTATTACATGCATGCTATCAATATATCCTTACATTTTATCAACACTTTAATACATGGTGTTAACACATCCTTTCATTATGTCAACACTTTATAACTTGATGTCAAAAGTACATTACGTGATGCGAAATATCTTGACATTTTGTCTAAACTTTATTACGTGATGTGAATAAATCTTAACATTAGGCCAATTAATTCTCTATTCCGTGATGCACACGCTCCATTACTTTAAGTCGAAACATCATTCCGTTATATACAAACACGAATATCCTCGGCCTTTATATATATGTCACGTCTCAAATTCAAAATTTACAACATGAGATATACATAGAAAGGGTACGCTTATTTACCCAAATGGACCCAGAAAAAACCCCCCAAAACGGTAGATACTAATAAGAAGCAGTGGTTTAATCATAATAGAATAAAAATCTTTATACGGATGCTTTTCTGAAAGCTGTAAAGTACTTAAGTTGCTGACAATTTAATTTCCCGAGAGTGAATTTTTAGTTTAAATGGACCTAAGTTATAAAAAAAAGACTTAAATGCAAGTCTTCTCTCTCTCACCGGCCCTTGAATACTTAAAATGAAATAAAATCTAACATTAACTCCTTTATTGTTGTTTTTAAATTTTATTTTTGATTTATATACTTTTTTTACTTCAAGAGTATTCAAATTAAGTTCGTTACTACACACTCAGTCATTTAGCAGTCAGGGTTCTTTATCGTCCCAAAGTCTGAATGTCGTGACGCGGACACTCAGTACATATTTAATTTTCTAAAATTTAGTCTCAAAAGTATTTAGTAGTTAAAATATACGTTGCTATTGGTATCTTAAATTAAGGACATTGACCCTCACTGGGTATAGCCGTTCTGCTACAAAATTATTATGCTATTGAAATGATTTATTTTTTGCAGAGGGGGTGGGAATAATGTTTGGGGAGGGGGTACGCTACGTTCCTACGAATGAATTTTCTCCCTTTTAATCAAGAGGGCACTTGATAACTTAATATGAAATAAAATCTACAGATAAATTACAATAGATCTTTAACCCCTTTAAAGACCATCTCCATCTTGATATAGATGGGTTTGGTTTTTATGAAAAGTTTGTTTTAGGTAATTTTTCGGACAGAGGAATAGGCCTATGTCATAATAAAACGCACACAAAAAAGAGAGGGGAACTAGAACTGTATTCGCCGATTCTAGAATTTATTATTCAGAAAGGCAAACACTATTGGTAGAATCGGCACAGTCTCCAGCGTTTGCCTCATACATGTATCTAATTTTTAATTAAATTAAATAATTCGACTGCATGAGAGTTGATGTATTGTAAACAATTTTGATCATGATACAGATATTTTCGTCGATAACTATAGAATCGGCGTGAAAATAGGCTGAGAATGAAATTCATTCCGTTCTGTTCCGTTGAATACCAATATCCACACGGGTAATGAGATTTTGCGGAACGGAACGGAACCAGAATTTTAAAAATAAATCAATACAAGTAATGCTGACATTGTATTTTTAAAGATGTGTATGAAAAAATGACAATAACAAACCGTCTACCATCTCAAAAATCCATAAACCGAAATACAAATTCAAAGCAGAAAACACGGACCTCCAAAAAGATAGAGATAGGATCAGGTGCCTAGAAGGAGTGAGCATCCTCTGCTGACCGGTCACACCCGCCGTGTGCTCTTTGTCGTAATCGGGAAAAAAACGGAAAAGTCCGTAGACAATTAGGTGATAGATTATGGTCTAAAAATTAGTATGAAAAACGTCAGTCAGCATGCGACCCAGTGGATGATTGTATTTGCTGGCAAGGTCGTTGTATCGACCATAGAAGTTACGAAAAGATGACTTCAAACGAGCCTGTTGATAGTCCTGTTTTATCAACTTGTTTGTCAGTAGCTTGCCTCGCCTTAGAAACTGTTTATACGAAGAGCATGAATTAACTGAGAGACAAAAACACCATATGCAGGTGATGAAGGTATATTGCTACATAAGTAAGGAAAGTTGACTATAGAAAAATTGAAGTCATCGCGTTTATCATAAAGTTTTGTTGTTAGGTTACCATCAATGTCCATTTTCAGTAAAATATCCAAATATGAAACAGATGACGCAGACTCTGTGGTATCTTTTATTTCAAGTTCACTGGGATATATCGAGTCGACGTAAGTATGGAAATAACAATTGTTTATTGATAATACGTCGTCGATATACCTAAATGTTGAGTTGAAGGCCACAGCGAGTGATTTATTTTTTTCACGTACAATTTTTTGAGTTAATTCTGCTTCATAAAAATACAAAAATAGGTCTGCTAACAATGGGGCACAATTGGTACCCATGGGAATTCCAACAGATTGTTGGAAGACTTGATTTCCCAAAACTACATACCGGTAGATGTTGTCTATCAGAACTTGGGAATGTGTTTGGTTTGTTTTAAAGCTCTAACTAATATAGAATATTCTTTTGCTAGCTTAAACCAGCTAGTAAGTTCTGCCGTGAAAGTACTGTAATGTGTTAATATTAGAGTAGTAAGTGATATAAGTATATTTTTCTTTAAACAACGTTAACTAATTTAAACATCAAAATTAAAGATCAATCTTATTTTGAAATGTAATGAATAAAAAAAATGCTAATTTTTTTTAAATTTCTATTTCCCCATTGGGTGACCCTTTACTGGTTCCGTTCCGTTCCGTTCCACAAAGTACCAATAGCCATTTGGGTAAATCAGTTACCGTTTCTATGTATAGATAAAGGCCGAGGGTATCCGTGTTCGCATAACGAAACGATGTTTCGTCATAAAGTCATGGAGTGTTTACATCATGGAATAGAGAATTGACCTATAGCGAATACTTATTCACATCACATTAAGTTTAGACATAACGTAATAAACTTATGACATCAAGTTGTAAAGGGTTGACATAATAAAACAATATATTTACACCATGTAATAAAGTGTTGATAAAATGTAAAAAATATATTGATATCATGTAATAAAATATTGGCATAATGTGAGTATTGATTTGCATCATGTAATGCAGTATTGACATAATGTAAGGATACATTTGCCCCATGCAATACAGTGTCAACATAATGCCATTATGTATTGACATCATGTATTAATAATTTGACATAATGTATCTATAGTTTTATGCTATAAGGCAGCGATGGCGTTCCATACGTTCGGTTCTTTAGCAATTCATAATAGAAAAAAATGTTTTTAAAGAGCTGGATGGTCGTGGCCATTTTGTGACTTTATTAATCTCCTTAAGAAGAAGAGCTCTGCATAAAGATACAAATGTAAAGCAAAATATTTAATTTTCAAAGCCAAAATATATGGGTTACTTCACTAAATTATAGTTTATATTTGAAATTGTAAGGAGGATATAATGGATAATCTTGTTTACCGAACAACCTCCTTAAAACAAGTCGTGTTTATTTAGCAATGATTTGTTGCATATAAACAATTTTAAAAAGATTATCGTTTCTTGTCTGATTGATACCCCCTATCAAGTAACTTGCTATTATATTTTATGTTCTCTATACGTTCCTTATATTACAACACCTTTCTATCTAATCGGATGCGACTAGTTTTGTATCTCGCTAATTAAATATTCGATGTATTTTTTTCCGAACCCAAGGTCCGATATGTTGCATTTGGGTCTCCGCTTTCAATTTGCAAAGTCTTGCGATCCAATGTCGATGTCGCATTGCAATATACAGTAGGCAATGGCACGATAAAAAAAAACCCCACCAGTGCCCACGTTTTATATTGTAGACATTCACCGGAGTTAGGTTAGATCTCGGAATTTGACAATTTGAATATATAGCTGAAACGTACTTGTAGGGATTCTTCTAATGCCGAACTTAGTTACGTGTTAAAAAGATGTTTGAAATTAAATAAAAAGAATGCTTCATGTAAAGAATAGCTATAGGTCTGTATCTCCCGGCCTGGAAAATAACTCGGATGGACGGAGAGCTACTGACCTGCAGCTAACAAAGAATACAGGACTGGAAAGCCAAATATAAATGTATTATGACCTTGTAACTTTATCGAGTTTTGATCCGGTCCATTTTCTTAGACAGTTAACAAACTTCGTAAACACATCAAACGCGTGCACATCAAAATATTATCATTTTGCATCATACGGTAGACCATGCCATGGAATCCAATATAATCAATAGACGATAAATCTAAGTGGTAATTTTTTTCTTCAGTTACTTCAAGTGAACACTCCTTTTCTAAAGCCCGTGCATGCTGTCAGTCACGACTCACTGCGCACGATCTACTAAGTACATGTATTTGTACTGCGCATGCGCAACGATACCCAAATTGATGCAAACAGATAGGAAGATTCTGAAAACATTTTATTTTGATGATTAATCAGTCGGTTTGTTTGGTGTCTTATTAGATATCCCAAACTTGTGCACCAGCTGTCATATCTTTTCTTCAAAATATCTTAATTTTGCATCTAATACAGCGTGTCTGATTAAATGAAATACTTGTATGCAGCGGAGCCTGTGTAGCGATCAGCATAACAACTAATATGGTGGTAGTAGGAGATGAAAAGGAAAATTGTTAATATGGGTTCATGTATTACTAAGCTTTAAGACAATTAAGCATATAGTGCAGCAATTATAAGAGCAGCAATTTCGTCGTAACTAATTTTTTTCAATAATGTTTTTAAGTTGCGAATTTCTTCAAGGTCAAATAGTCAAAGGTATAGCTGCAGTGCTGTGTGCTGAGGGACACGACCCTTTGTCAATGCAATTATTTACAATAATTGGAAGATACTCTCCAAATCCCTCGTTTATTCTGAGATGGCGGTTAATAATCTTGATGACAGTTGTGATTTCGGCGCCCAGTAAAACAATGGCATTTATATTGGATACTCTCAACTCATTTGGGGCCAATTTCTTCTCAAGCATGTTATTTTGAACATAACAAACTATTTCAATGTGAATGCATCAGGAATCATAATTCTTAAGGGGGCAGTTTTGTCTTACAATAACAAAGTGTATCCTGTGGGTGGAATGGTATAATATAAGACTTAGGAAACAAACCTTGCATATTTTGTAGTACAAGGTCTGTTGAGAGGAATGACCAGTCAGCCAAACCCCATGTGCGTTATCGGTCAGTATATGGCAGGCTGTTAAATGTATTGACTGTTGTCCCTGGTCAACTCAAACGGAGCCATGTTCAATTAACTTATCGACGATCCACTTTCCATCTTCTTACAGCTCTTGTAGATTTAAAAAATACCAATGAGAAAATGATTGTCATAAAATTTAGGATGTAACATTGACTAGCGAGGTTATATAGAAAGTGTTTGAAATGTAAAATAAATTCATTATTACAAGATAAATTTTACAAATACTAACAATGAGATAAAAAAAAATGTCATAACGACTTGAAAAAGTCGTTAATTATTTACGAGATTAATAGTTGACCTAATGTTTACGAATTTTAATATAACAAAAAGTCGTTGTTACTACTTTCAAAATTCGTTATTAAGCGATTAAAAAGTCGTAAAGTTGTTCATTTGATATAAAAAAGCTGTTATTTCTAGTAGCTATACAGATATAATTTGAACATATTTTATTGTGTATATATATATATATATATATATATATATATATATATATATATAACATACATATAACATACATATAACATACATGCTCATGACAAGCAGTTGTTCTGGAAACCAAGCTTTTAATCCGATCACTACGTTGCGATGATTATTAATAACATCTGTATCATTTTTAAAGCATGCGATTTTTTCATTTGATCAGGTATTGTGTGCAGGTGGTGGTATGAAAAACATATTTTACATGACAGGGACCACAATTTCCCCATATTTTCCCCCTAGAGGGACGGAAAGAGTCAATAAACATGCATGCACTTTGCATGCAGAGTAAGTATATATAATGCCTTCATTGATAAAATGACAGATTCAATTTGATAAATTCTAACAGCAGTTTATGATTGAAAGATTTAATTTCATGATACATAGGTTCAGACTTGTAAGTGCATTATGTACTATAGTACATTTGCACTTCTTACTGTGACAAACATGTATTCCTGTCATAGTAACCGTTTTGCCTAATCTAATTGAATGGGTATTGTTTTATGAAAATGTTTTCTCCTGTGTTCTTTAACCAAGTGTTGGTGAAGATGCAAAACATTTACGTGTCTTTTGTAACAATGAAACACATACATAACATTTCATTAAAAAGGAACAACAAGTACTTTTGATATAAATAACTTATATTTTAAATGGTATAGGATATTTTTTATGATTTCAAAAAATTGATTAGCTACCTTCCTCTAAAGTTTCCAATGGACATCCTCATTACCTAAGTTCTTGCATAATTAGAAGTAATCGGAATCGTGATATTCTCCCACACAGAGTTATCTAAAATAAAGTGGTTTTAAATTTTTAATATGAATGCAATTTGTTCTAAATACTATAACACCCATAAAGGTTTAATATCATCTAATGCTCATAAAGTTGAAGCTTATTACAGTCTGTTAGTTGCATCAGTCTGTTTATTGATGCAATCATTTTTTGTACTATGATATGTTAATTATAAAGCAAGCTTTGAACAATTTCTCTTGCATACACTGTCAATATTGCTGAACACCTAGGATAATTTTGTTAACCTTTGTAGCTCACTTGAGGAAGATTGGATTAACCTTAACTTTGTCAAGCAAAAATATTTCAGTCACAGCACCGTTATTGTCCATCTAATTATAATGTTGGCATTATCAATGCCCAAGTACAATCACAGACAATTTATCGTGTGTACTCTAGCAGTCCTTAGTTACTATATGGCCCACCTTTATCTAAAAATATGAGCAATGAACAATTTGAAAAATTGAACAGTGTAAAGATTTCACAAAGGGTGCACCAACATTTTCCACATATTAACCACGTGAGAACCGCGCTTCCGGTTTGGTTTCCTGTTATGGCCCATTGACTGGGATTTTGTTTGTAGCTCAATCAGAAACTGGGATGAATTAATGTGCTGTTTAATTGTCTGATCTGTTTTATTTACTTTCCAAATTGTTAAAAATGTTTTCTGATCATTTTAACTCCTGTAATTATACTATTAGAGGGGTTAACATTTTCTAATGAAAGCATATCAAAGGGTTGTTTTTCACAAGAATAGTAGTGCATTGCCTATAGCAAGGCAAACATACGTAAAAACAAGTTCCATTTCAAACTTCCCTAAAACTTACAGGGGTGGAGAATAGTTAAGGGGATTTTTTTTTCTGAATGGTAGAGATGGCATATAGACATCAATGAAACAAAATATTGATATGAAAAATAGAAAAAAATTATTCAAAGGAGTTAATTTTATAAAAAAAAATTATTGTAAAGTTTAAATAGATCTTGATTTATAGTTTTGTTAGCCAAGAAACGAATAACTGGAAAAAGCTTAGAGTTTTCACAAAATTACATATAGATAAATAAAATGATAAATAGATAATAATTTGACATATTTTGTGATATTATAATATGCATTCTACATTCCAATAAAATTTAGACCGGATCTTCAGGGACAAATCTTTGAAACATCCTTCACGTTTAATACGTCGAATGACTTCATCTTACTTCTCGAAAAGACTAGTACATTTTTTACTTGTTCCAGATCGTTGTCCGAGCTTTGCATTAGCACTGTAAGACCGTAAACGCCGGTAGATGGCGCTGTGGTAATTGACTATTAAGTACTTAGTATGGCGTCATTAAAAGATTTACAAGTCGTGGTTCTGATGTAACATCTATTTGATGACGAGCGTCTGTTGGTGAACATATCTCCGTTAATGGACTCCCTGACGTGGGATGACGAGTCTTAATTAACCCGTCATTCATAATCCATCCACACTAGAATCTTCAAGACACTTATGATGATTTCGGTCAATGGGGAATTCATCCACGGCTGATTTCCAAATATAGAAGAGTCATTGCAATATTCACTGGCGATAAATCGGACTAGTGTTAATTTATTGCTCCCAGGTTCGATGCAAGAATTTTTTTTTGAGTGATGAGAAGTTCGTTTGCTATCGTAGGTTACGATGTTTCGTACAATGTGTACTTTTAAATGGTCTGCATAGTATTACAAAATATCCAACATATGACTTTTGTATCAACTTTGCCATATATGACAAACAGTAATAAAAACTATTTCGTGCCAGGATGTTTTTTAAGTCACAAAGGACAAGGGTTATTCATTGTCTAGTTCTATTTGGGGATTTTGTTTTATAACACGTCGTGATCCCCCGACAGTCTTGTCAATTGAAAATGAGACTTTGCCCATGTTTCTGTTTCTCGATAAAGTCACATATCATATGTTACTAGAATATTTTCTTTAATATGTGTGGGATTGTTGTTTAATTGAAGCTAAATGATGTACAGGTTATTTTACGCTGTAGAATAAAATCACGTCTTGCCATTTAGTTGTGAACGTGGATTCAGAAACTTTGACAATTTTAATATGAGGCTTGACAATTTTATGCCATTTCATTTCGCTGGTGCCGAAGCTTCCTTGTAGGGTTTCATTTGTGTTAGTTAATGCGTCACAATTGACAATAGCCTTCACAGAGGGGGTCTGTATCGTATCGCCAGCACCGTGAGACACGTGATATCGACTTTAATACTATCTCCTCTGCAATCAAGATTCAAACTCGCAAGTAAGAAAATTATCAGTATTCGAACTCACAATAAACAAATGATCAGTTCTGATCGTCGTTTAAACTGTTTCACTGTTCATTTCATCAAATGTGTAACTCAGTCAATGCAAAACAAAGAAAACAAGGATAATTAATCATTGAAGTTATTCCATGTAGCAATTATTTATGTATAAAAATGTGATATATAATCGTTTACTATAATAAGTTGGGTCTTTAAAACACAATTCAATGTGAAGACGATTAAGGTTTACCTATATATGTATTTCAAGTAATGGTTTGATTTCGAAAATTTCAAGTGATTTTAGTTCCAGTTTCAATAAAAAAAAACCCACTAAGTTCTTTTAATATGGTCCACAGTGACAGGCATTCTATAACATTTTCCTCAGATTTTGCCAAAAATAAACTTTGCATTGATAAATATTTTCCATGGTAAGTTCATCCAGTACTCGCCAGTCGCTAAGTTCTAATAAGGGTGATGCAATATCAAACGTTTTTTTTTAAACGATCCTTTTATCGGAGATCAAAGCAAACTAGGGTTTCTAGTGCGTGTACCCGACTGATTTACTACCGTCTCATAGTTTTTGTAGCATTGTAATGGGTTACAATCGCATATTAATCTTTCCTTATCACTGGCCATATGTTTGCATTTCAAGTTCCTCGTGACGTTGTCATAACATGGTACAATGTTTGCAAACATTCCCAAAGAGGTGCGGTCTGAACTGACCATTCAAAATGCAACGATTTACCTCCTGGTGAATAATTCACTGACATTTTACAAGATTCTAATAGTGTAGTTTAAAATTCAGTACCTGTGACAGTCATTAAAATGGTCAAGAAATGGTCGCTGACCAATTTAAAATGATTGAGTTTCTTTAGATTTGAAAAAAAAATGTCAAAAAGAGTTTTCTGGTTCATATATATATTAACCATAATTAATATTAAATTTTCTAAACCATGCCCAAAAAATTAAATATTTTTATCTTTCAACAGATTCGGTTTTGGCTAAATTTATCTCCAAGTTGTTAGCTTTAAGCTCCCACTGTATGTAGAAGAGTAAAGTGTAAAAATACCAACAAACCTTTTTTATAGTGCTTTTTTTTTTATGTGAAAGTACTAGTTTGGCCCCAATCTATTGACTATTCCCACTTTTTACTTGTAATGTGCTTAAACCGACAAATTTGAAATCCTTTGATATTCAATTCTTACGCATATTTAATGTATTTAGATGAGTTAAGTACTGTGTCACTTCTTTCATCGTACAGAACATCATGCAGTGTGTTATCAACGTGTTATTACTGGGTGGCTTATGCATGGTTCAGATTGGGCAAAAAGTATCATGCGAAAGATCAATATTTGGATATGGTTTCTTAGGTGCAATATAATCTTATACAAAAATCCAAATGAACCCATTACGAATTCACATAGATGAATGCACATTTACACTGAACAATGCTATAAAACCCCATGGCCGTTAGATATTTTGAAATTTATTAAATTTTTGAAAAACATTGTCATAATACATGTACAAAAAAGCACAATGTTTCAAGAATTATTTCAAAATTCAAAGTCAGGACGTCAATTGCTGTTTTGTAACTCTTGAATTCTGATTTAGTTAGATTTCTGTTGTAAAACACAATGAAAAATCGCTTCTGACGCATTATATAGCTGTTTTATGTCAATACACTCTTTAGGTAGTGCAAGTAGTGGCTGATCTTGCTATATTTTAACATACTAAAATACGCTTTTCAACATTATTTCATCTTCGCTAGCCAAGTGTTTCTGATCCAAACCGCTCCTCAAACCCTTGGCATATCGTGCTATCAAGAGTCGGGATTTGTTTTTCATCACGTGATCTCCCATCCTATTTATAAATCAGCAAAATGATGAAAGATGTCGTACTTTAACGTACCTGGTGCAGTAATGGCAGTCTCCATAGAGATTGATATTAACAAGTTGAAAGAACGTTTTAATGCCCAGTGTATTCAATTAATAGGAATAATGTGAAATATAACATATAGACCGAATTTACTCGAAGGGTGTAGGACTGGGAGCGGTAAATCCTTCATCTACAAGAGCATGCCTCTGTTAAATTAAATACACAATCAGATGTACTTGTTATTGCAGTATTGCATTTTACATGCATCATGAAGGTTCAAACAGAAAGACTAGAAAAATAAGGGTTTTGAGCTGTTTGTGTTAGAGACACTCTTAAATAAACAGTACGAACACATTGTCGATGAAATCAGATATATTTTGCATGTTTTGATTGGTCGAGCGGTTTCAGTAAACCCCAATCAAAATCCAGGAAAAAAAATCACGACTTTTGATAGAACGATATGCCAAGGGTTCCTGGGGGCGGTGCAAATAAGAAATTTACCCTTGGCTAGCGAAGATGTGCGTTTTAGTGATTGTGACGTAATACCGAGAATTCGATGTTCGTAACAATCACTCCTTTTAGGTGCGCGATATATCTGCGCAAAGCCAATTGGGTCCGTCGTCCTTAAAACAAATTAAAAATTAAAGTACAAATGCACCTTTTTCAGGTGTTCATGCACTCTGGTTTGGACCACGTGTATATTCTTTTTAAAAAATTCCTCCTCTGGCTGACCTAGTGATCTAGATACATGTATAATCCCATAAAACAAACACTATTGAGAAGCTGGCGATAAGGAAGGTATTCCGAATGTACAAAGGCTTCTATTCATGCCAACAAACGGTGAATTTAAGAAGACTGGAGGTCATGGCCCTTTTTGGGGCATATTGATCTTCTTAAGCAGAAGCTGATGTAAAAGATGCAAACAAACAAAAAATGCTCAAATTTTAAAGCTAAAATATATGGATTGTTTCACTTAATTCAAGTTTATAGCTCAACAAAATTCAAGTCTAAAGGCCGACCTCTAGTAGATATATCTTCGCTCGAACTGATAACCATAAATCAAGGTTTCTTATTTCCCACTAGCTGTTCACCCTTGTGGCACAATGACAAAGGAATATATATAATTATATATTTTTAGCTCTGGATTTGATCAATGGTAAGACAGATAAGGGCCTAGTCTTCGTATCCTGTCTATATTTGGAAGTGTATGAACTGGTGATAAGCCTTCGCGTGAGGTTTGATGTGAATGGAGACGTCACGTGATTGTTAACATGTGAGAACCCATCAAACCTAGAGATAACCAAGGCAGCTAATCAGATAGATGTATACGTACTAAAGAGTTCGTCATCTCCATCCTTCTATAGCTTAATCTTCTTGGTTGATAATGAAATTGCTAAATCTTTTACTCAGTCGTCATTCAAAGATAGGGTACTTTATGACCCTTTTCTTTGCTTGTAGAAATGCATTATTCTTCGTATCTTAAACTATGTAGGATTTCCAGTTTAAATCAGGTTGAACTAAACTGAATATAAACAAACTTGACCCGGTAACACAGCGGGGAAATAGGGTATGTTTGTAAACACTAGAGCACCGCCAATACCTTACTGACCTCCTTAAATCTATTATCTCAGACCACAGCCAAGATTATTTATATACACACCAATACATGTATATGTTGCCGACAAATTCCAGATCGCAATTGGCAAATTTACAAATTCTTATTCTGACCGATATTTTGTACGTTTTTGGAATAATATCATGGTGTTGGCATTCAATTAATTAGAGTAATCCTAGCCTGTGTATAAAATTAAGGGTTTCATATTTGGTGTATAGTTATCCAATAAGGGACGACCGATTTCCCAAGGACACTTTTCTTTGTTTACTGGACAAATGAATACGATTAACAAGTTAAGCATTTATACTGGTATATAATTCAGGTGAAAAGAGGTATTACATATTCCAAATCTCCTAAAACATAATTTTAATTATAGTATGAAAATATAAAAAACCCAAAAAGGACGAAAAGAAAATTGATACTTAATTTTAGATAGACTGACAAAAAATATTACATGTGTAAAGGGGTATATTTAACTACGTTCCATGTGCTTTACAGAAGTTTTACACATATATGTCATCATAACCTCATATGTATCTATTTCGATGACAAATATATTTTCTCATCTGTCATTCTATAATAATTATGGCTCATTTTGACGAACAAGGTGCAGTGTCATTTTGACCACAACCTTGTTTATAGAGACCAATCATCCACAGAGGTGTCCAATAGAAGACCGGCCGTTCTCCTAAAGACATCATTCTGACTTTTATGTCAATTAGACAAAACGATCATCAGACACCAGTCAGAAGCGTGTTAGGAATGAGAGCAATGTGAACAAACCAAGGCACTTCCGTATTCAGACATTTGTTGAGCAATATATGTGTAGACTGAATACAATCATTCACGTTCCTTCCATATTGTCCTCCACAGAAGAAAAGATTCTTAGGACAGCCCTTTAAATGATTTTTGTGGGGTTGTTTTCCTTCATAAAAAGCACACTTTTCAATATGCAGATGACTGTTTCATAACCAGTCGACATGCTTTATGTTTTCGTCATCTCGTTACAACCCTCTTTTTTACTGCTACTGCTTTTGACTGGAATAAAATCAACTCGTCTCATGTCACCGTGGCCGGGTTCAACTAAGGGTCAGTTTTAGTCTGCATTGCCTGTTCAATGTCAGTGAAAATCTACATGAAGAACCCATAAAACAACGTAAAGTCTCTCAAAGCCTCGTGATCCGTCTAATATCGTTAAAAGATGACGGGGAGTATTAAAGTCTACTGTGCTAGAAGTTGCATACTATGTTGTGTTAGATTATCTTCTATACTGTGTCGTGTTCAATGTATAGTTGGTTTAAGACCCAAGACTGATAACTGGTAATAGTTTATATTTATCGTTTCAAGCCAAGGACTAAGTTCGCATAGTTCTCTCCTATCCGCTTGAACACCTAAATCATCGAAATCTTGAATAATCACACCTTACACGTGACCTCTTCTTTAACCAATGAAAAAAAAAGAAAGGGTTATGGGTGGCAATTGTTGCGTCAACGATGTAATACAGTATGTTGAGTAAACTGCGTTTACTCGCATTGGTCAATACCTTAATGAACCATGAGTTCGACTCATGGGAAAGGATCGCCATATTGGCCATGGTTTGCGACGATAAATAAATACCACCCAAATTCGCAAGGATAAATAATCTTATAATCTATCCAATACCGGCATAATAAATAAGCTCTCGCTGGATGCAAAAATTAAGTGGTTGCATCTGCAGAAGGTGATAAACTCTGGACTTGAACAGTTATAGACTATTCTTCTACTTTGGCGACAAATTTTCTGAACCTTAGGACACCTGATCCTTCATATGGCAAACCTCCATAGAGACGTATTATGACCTCTGAGCCAGACTGCAAAATGTTTTCGTTAGAGGCAAGTATCTTACAAAAGTATGGTATTCATTGAATGTAGCTAATGCTTTTAATATTTTTATTGCACAATTCCTAAAAGCTTCGTAGTCGTGTTATATAATAAGGGGATTACAGCTGGATCAGACGACATATGTCCTCGCCGAGAAGTAAATTTGTTCTTCGAATAACCCAAAGCCTTGCCTTCTGACCCCTTTTACGTTCTGTTCCTAGTACATTATCATGTCCAGATAGAAAACTATGTAGAAGAACAGAAATATTGGTATCCTCTCTTACTACCATTACGTTCTGTTCTTTTGCTTATTGCATTGTTTTTGGTTAAAATCTTAAAATTGGCATTTGAGATTCACATTTGAGGAAAAAAAATCAATGAAACGATGTGTCATTTGCATCGATTTGAGAAGAAAACAATCTTTGTTTGGTCGACAGGACATGTCCATAGAGAAGAAAAGGATTCTCCAAGAGCGCTGTTTACCACTTTGATAGGAGAGATAGTCTATCAAATCGCTGTGGAAAGTCGTCTGAGAATCAGAAAAAAAGAGCAAAGATTGAAAGCAATTGCATCAGTGATAGGAATAGTCTTTAGAGGAATTCTGGTGGAGCATCGGAAGAAGTAATCCTAAATAAAGGGTGAAATAACTTGGTACTTTACATCCCAATAGGAAGTCTGACTAGAAACACGGTGCAGGATGCTCTGGAACCCACACATCGCCTTGTAATAATTATTTTATAATACCAATCATTTATCCTCGGGTAGAGTAAAGAAAAATTAATATAAATATAATAACATATTCCCTTTAAAAGAACCTTGTAAATAACACAATACAAGATATGTTTTCGCATGACAATTTCCAAGTCCCCATACTTTATACATGTACCTTAATCATGTATGCTTAGCCATTTATGAATTCGATAAGTTCCTTTGCACGATCTGTATTTACTTTACTTTCTGCATCATAGTCCATTTCGAAGTGAAGATAAACCCCAAAAGGCCCCTTTTCTTTCATGAATTTCAGCTTGATTGAAACCTTTTCTGTCCATCTCTATCCTCGAAACACCAGCTTTTGCTGTTCTTTGCTGCAGTGTGCAATACGTATTAATTCATTTATAGAGTTTGTGACCTCAACACAGGCTGGTCTAGAAAAGTAACCACTGTGACCGCCATTGCGTCAGCATTGGTGTTTCGGTCTGTTGTTCATATGCGAGCCAACTGCTGTTAGAATTTGTGTTAGCAAACTGGTTAGATCCGGTTTTGTTCACTTTTAAATGCTAATCTGTTTTCTTAAGTTACTCGGCATATCTAAATATACAACACTAGCACACTTTTGGTCTGATAATCTGTCCATTTAAACATTATACTATGATTTATGCACGATGGTCCACATTTATCAAAATGCTTCTATGAAGGGTCTGTCTGGGGGCTTTGATAAAATTCAAATGAGTTTACCATATGACCGATTTCTCTTTTTGGTTTAAAAAATGAGGTTGCAACGGTCAAAGACTTTACAAAGTATTGCTCTTGTTGTCATTAGTCTTGCATAATTAGTTACCCAATTTCTATTATAGCACCCAACATGAAACATGAAATTGATTACATGGACAATGCCTGTCTTATTCATTAAGAAGCCATGTTAGATTGTTTAACTCGTTACACATATAATTTAAAATATTTTACTTCTTTGATATAGTGCATATCTTATATCATTTCTGTTTGAGGTTCCTATGAAAGCAAGTAAGTAAGTGTCAAATGAGGAAACATCAAATATTGCGGAAGCCTGATAAGTTTATTGAAATCGAAAGATAATGTTTTTCTCATCTAGCACATTCTATACTCGCTTGCATAGGTCCCAAAACGAATCAAGAAGAAAATGATTTTAAATTGGGTGAAGGTGAGGGAAAATGGCGTGGCTTTACTTTCTAACTTGTGAAAATCCATCAGTAGGTTTTCAAGTCATTACTATAATAGCTTGTTGCCATCCTGTTAATAAATACGCGTATAGTTGCTTTTAAAGTTTTAATAATGAAATATTTACATTTTCCAGTGCCTTTGTCTGTGATAACACTACGAGTCGATTTTGTAATGTATAGTCCAATACATTTCATCAACCATTATTATACCCCCGCTCCGAAGGAGAAGGGGGTATACTGTTTTACCCTCTTGTGTCCATCTGTCCTTCTGTCTGTCTGTCCGTAACAAAAATTTCTGTCGCATTTTTCAGCAACTATTCATCGCAGATGCTTGAAATGTTAACACAATATTTGTTTAGGCGTGTCATATGGTGGAATATGTTTTAATACCAATCGCACGTCAACTTCCTGTTAAATGACAACTTTGTTTATTTTTAGCCTAAATATTCAAACAAATTTTCGTCAAAGATTTCTCAGCAACTGTGTATCGCATGTGCTTTAAAATTGAACACACTATTTGTTTAGGCATGCTATATGCTGGAATATACTTTTGTACCAATCGGATATCAACCTCCTGTTAAATGACGACTTTGTTTAGTTTTAGCCTAAATCTCCAAACAAATTTTTGTCAAAGATTTCTCAGTAACTATTTATCGCAGATGCTTGAAATTTTATTACACTATTTGTTTAGGCATGTCATATGGTGGGATCGATGACCAATCGGACGTCAACTTCCTGTTAAATGTCGACTTTGTTTATTTTCAAACAAATTTTCGACAAAGATTTCCAGATTTCTCAGCAACAATCTATTGAAGATGCTTGAAATTTTAACACACTATTTGTTTAGTCATGCCTTACGTTGGGATCTATTTTTGTACCAATCGGATATCGGCTTCCTGTTAAATGTCAACTTTTCTTATTTTGCATATTCACATCAGAGTGGTGGTATTACTAGTGAGCATTGGCTCACATTTATCTTGTTTTAATATATTATGAGGTGATTAAATACGGTCGGATGTGATCGAATTAATCATAGAGCCCTTCGGGCTTTATTGGATTTGATCACTAGACCGTATTCGATCACCTCATGATACTCAGAGAACGATTCCTTATTCCATAAATCGATCTTCACAAGATTATGTAATAAAGGAATTTACAATGTTACTTTCTGTTTACATGGTATATTCGGATTAAAAAGATAAATAAAACTGTTAAGCCGTCAGCCTAAAAATAATCTAATTTTAACCTTCAGTTACTTAAAGCTGATGGTATTTGTATGCCCATGAGGTTCGTAGAAATGACCTTGATTCAAAACAACAAAATATAATTGAGGGGGTGTTGGTTAACCTTTGTCCTCCTCCGTTTTAGTTACATTTACGTAAATGTTTAATCAAGACACAGTTCCATCTTATATAAATTAAATGAATTAATGGACAATTACAAAAGAATATGACAGAGTGTTGTATAAGGGCAAGTTAAGATTTCAAGACCTGACCTTGCTCGTTTAAAACAAGGGGTCGTTTAATTTTGGCAAAGATTTCAAGGTTAACGAGTAATTAAAAAACCATTGTTATATCTATTTACATGTATTTTGTATGAAAAATACATTAATATCAACATATATATGTTCAAAATGATTTATTGTTGGAAACTTTGGCCACTAAATGAACATTGAACTTAACATGTCCTTCAAAAAGATCTGTCATTTTTATTTTTATTTTATTTTATTTATTTTTCATTTTTTATACCCTCTATAAAATTCTGACTTTCTCCGTCTTTATACTGATACACAAAATTAATTAATTAATCGGTGAAAAATATGCAGCAATTAGCGAGGACACACAATCATCGTCCATTGTTGGAATTATTGTCAGTCATTATCATTATGAAATTACATTATTTGAAAACATTATTACTGCACATAGAAATTATCAATGAAATTATGGCCTATTCAAACACAAAGCACATCATTACTTCCCCTAAAGACACACATCCCTATATGATGAATTTTAGCCATATTAAGAGTAAACAAAACCGACCAACGAACTCTAATTATAAGGTTCAAGGCTTTTTCATCAGTCCAGCCAAAACAGCGTTGCTAATTCTACATGTAACGATCATATCGGGTTTAATTTTTTACATAATTGGTATATTGTATGATGATTTAAAAGACAGCTTCATCATTACCTTTGTCTTCTTCATTCGCGAAACTAAAAATATAAAATGATATTAAGGATCGAAAGGAAATAATTATGAATATTAATTTTGAATCGAAATAAAAGAACCGTAAAAAAGATAATATATATATTTCTTAGATCACTTGTGACCCTACAATAGGAAATGAAGGAATGCCACCTTTATTCGATTTGTTTGGTTATTGAGGAGAGTTTTTTTTTCATAAGTTTTGCCTTTAGTTGCAAAGTTGCATACCGATTCATATAGAAGAACTCGGAATGTTCTTTTAACGGACCGAACCTGCGACAAACAGGCACTCGAATTAGTTCCTACGATTGCAACTTACTAAAGCCTATTGAGCTCATTTTCGTAGATAACAAATATTTTTTTCGCGAATAAACGCGTAATTTTCGCAAATAAACGCGAATTAAATTTTTCGCACAACTTTCGTGTTAAAAGGCGAAACTTTAATGAAAAATAATGTTATTTCATACAAGAATCATTATTAAGAACAACGAGCGAAACGAATACATTTTAGTTTTTAAAAAAAATAGATGTAATATTTTCCGTTTTACGTCGATTTTTGTATTTGGATAAGGGAAACAAACAAATATAATATTTTCTTGATCGGATTAGACTTCAAATAACTATAATTTATGATGTAAAAATGTTCCAAGTAAATAAGGAGGTAGAACATCATTATATATTTTTTCGCCTACCCTGTGTTCTAACAGACATTCAGTAATTATCTCTTTTTCTTAAATAATTACAAATTTAAGCGGGGGAAATCTTCGAAACCTTTGAACTGATTCATATATTATTTATATGTGATACATTTAGAGGACGACATTACGTTACCTAAATATCGTATGTATAAAACGTTTTGAACAATTATGTCCTTTTAATTTTACAATGAAATCTAATAAAACTTTTAATTCGAGTTAAAGATTCGCGAAATATCGCGTTAAATCGCGATAAATTTTTTTTACCTACAAAAATGAGCCCGATGGAATTTTCTAGCAACCAGTAATTTTTTTTGAATGTTGTTTTTTTTTTTTAACTAGATGATATCCCGCGCAAGCGCGGTAGTTAGTCCTTACACTTAAAACATTAGTATGATACAATGCTTAACATGTTAAGCCATTTTTTTGTTCATTTAATATACTGTGTCTGAATTTTCTTTATGGTTTTTCCTAATCTGTTCTCTAAAATTGCAACCAAATAGCAACTACATGGCTGGATAGTTAGAGAAGCGGTATGAAAATCTTATATAAATACATGTACATGTCCTTAATGTTGCAGCTGACTGGAAAAACAAACTTTTTTGTTTTATTTCAAACCAGGGAGTGGGTGTATAGTGCGTCGTATCTTTTTTGTAAATTTTGGTTTTGGGGTCAAATCCACAATAATTTTAATCACTGTCCCAAATAAGAATTTCGGTAAAAGACTGTCTCGAAAAAACAATTTGGGGCAGGGGTCACCCCTCCCCCTTTCAAACTCGCCGTTTTATGCATTCATCATTTATTTATATATACGTAGAGTTGTTCATACAATCTGTTCATAATTCACAAATTAATCGAAAATTAAAGGTTTACTACCAACCTGTCTTAGTATAAAAAATGTACGAAATTTTTAAAAAAAACAACGCTAGTGTATGCATAATTCTTTGCATATTCTAAATCAAATTTTTTAAGTTGTCAGATCCAAAGATAACCCGCTCTACACTTTCCGCCATGATGTTAATTAGTCAACCCGCGTTTTCTGGGAACCTCGTTCTAGAAAGTTCTTTCGACCAAAATGAAAATCGCATTAAAATTGGCTCATGTTATTTATTAACGTTTTTGTATTAATCAATCCAAGGTATCCAATGCATGTTGTAAATTTTGATTTTATTGGGTGGGTGTAAATACAAAATTTACAACATGACAACTGTCATTCAATATCATTTCATTGCAAGTATATATTTTGATGCAAACTCCCACTGACTTAGATCCGCCAAAGCGTGTCCACCACCTTACTCTCATATTTGCTATTTTGGGCTGGTTTATCGAAATGAAATGAAAGTATGTTTTTGATTTATTTCACAATAATTACATAAATTATCAGGTAAAATTCAATTATAGTTTACGGACTTCATCTAACACATGTTGAAATACATGTACCAAAGGTGTAAGCAGTTACTCTGGTGCAGGCATTTTGTAGTTTATTAGCAAAATGTCTTAATTATAAGTATAAGATTATAATCAGTGATTATTAGCTACAATCATGTACCCTTCCACCATTTTTGGGAGTTTATTTTAATCAACTCTCCTATGCAGTTACTCTGGCAGAACGGAAGTGAAACAGTGTAAGCACAAATCATCACCGCTGACAAGACTTAGTTCTTGAAAATAATTGATAAATTCGATGCAATGTATGCTGAAGCATTGCTTTTCAAGGAAACTTATTTATAAATACCTTGCAAATAGTAAGATTTTATATGGTACCAAGAATTTAGATATTTTTTGTAGTAGTATGTATTCCTACGCCAGAGTTCAAGATAGTTTCGTTCAACCCGACGCTCGGCTGTCTCCGTAAATCTCCGACAAGCAGAGAGTCTCTCTTGCTTGTCGGAGATTAACGACGACAGCCAAGCGTCTGGTTGAACGAGACTAGAGTTCAATATTGCTTATATAATCATACGAGACCTGTTACGGGTGCTGAGAAAAAAAGACAACTGCTCAGCATGCCGTTGAATTGATTAAATTGTTTTTTTACATGTAATTTATAAAGAGTACTTAATTTATTCATCTTTTAAATGTATAATATATGCAGATAAGAGTTCGAGGTATAACTTAAAATCGATGTATTTAGTCAAAAGTCGCCGCCAGTAATGAAAAACATATTGAACCACGTGATCAATGGAATATTATAGAGTTACACTTAATGGCTTCATTACTAAGTGTCCGCGCCCTGCAGACGACTGCTCCGACCCCCCCCCCCCCCCCCTTCTTAAGTTAGCTGAAATTCATTAATTAGGCTAGTTTTGATTCTTAAAATCATTAATTCTTTTTTTTTTTTTTTTTGCTTCGTTTTAAGTCTACCACATTACCGTATTTCAACGCTAGGAATACGTTCATATTATGTCTAATTATTAAGAAAAAGTAAAGATAATAAAAATTTCAAAAATCAATTGATATAAGTTCAAAAGAGTCTAATGAATCACCTGCTGTTAGAGGCTATGTAACGTCTATCAAACTTTCGATTGTACTTTGTTAATTACTTCATATTTGTTAAGGAGGCTAGATGGTCAACAATTTACTATAGAAACCTTCAGATCTACCTTAAAATTTTAGATAAGATTTTTTTTCAACCATAAACTATTGTTAAGTAAAGAACAATTCTTAACTTCAAAAATTGAATACTTTCTTTAAATTTTTATACAAAGCTCTCCATCTTAAGAAGATTCATATACATGTAGTATAAAAATGACCACGACCCTCTTAAGTTCTTTAAGCTCTCTTAAGTTTTTTCTTTGAGTTTAAAAGAGGTGGTCCAAAGCAATCTACTGGGTCAGAGCATATATCCCCAATAAGAGCCGTCGAGAGTTTTATTACTGTAGTATATTTTGTATATGCCAGCAGGAAATCGTTCACAAACTAAGCACGTGGTCGACAAATCACTTAGACATGACAAATTTATTTATACATTTAGTTCGTATCAATATATATTTTGGTAGAACAAAGAGTGTGAATTTGTTGGTAAAACGTCTCCTTATTCATGATTTATTGCTGCCAGAGGAACTAACTGCTCTATACATATGTTTTTGTGTTTGTCTTTGGTTTTAGTGTTTGTGTATAGTGTTTGTGTATGGTTTTAGTGTTCGTGTATAGTGTTTGTGTATGGTTTTAGTGTTCGTGTATAGTGTTTGTGTAAAGTATTTGCGTATGGTTTTAGTGGTTTTAGTGTTTATGTATAGTGTTTGCGTATGGTTTTAGTGTTTATGTATTGTTTGTGTATGGTTTTAGTGTTCGTGTATGGTTTAAGTGTTATGGTTTTAGTGTTTGTGTATAGTATTTGTGTATGGTTTTAGTGTGTGTGTATGGTTTTGTGAGTAGAGGTTATTGGGATCTTTTTAAAAAATATTGATATATATCAGAATTTATCTCAAATTTCATTCAATTTCTTTCACCACTACATGTATATGTAAAAGTATTTGATTTTGGATATAAGTTTGCTCGTGATATGGTGAACAAAATTATCCCGTATTTAGGAAAGCCATATTTGTAAATAAGTCTTACTCATAATTTCTATATCAGAAAAAAAACATATAATTTTATATTTTGTTGTAAATTTCTCATACCCCGAAATGATTTTGGGGCACTTAAAAACTTGAAAAGAATTATCCGAAAATATCGTTTTGTCAAAATTGGTTCGCTCTCATAATTATTAAATCGATATTCGTACTTCTCCGGAAAAGTTCCGACCGATATTTATATTACCAATCAATCGAATAATTTTGACCCTTTTGTTTCACTTTTTACCATATAGAATGCATTTTTGAAGCATAGTGATGAAGTCATTTTCAAGCTTGCTTATTTTTAGTTATTTCAGCTAGGAGTACTCCATGTTTGGGGTAGGTGGTGGTGCTGAAACCATAATAAGAAAGGATAGTATTATCTACATGTATGTTTATCACTTCTATTTGTCACGATTCCTCCTCCTGTGTTATCACATATATTCTCCTAAGATTAAAAAAATATATATATCATTTTTACTGTATATTCTTTCAAGGTGACAATTGATGCCCACATCATCGCAAATGCCTGACGTAAATGCTACAGAAACAGAATATTCGAGAATAAGTGATTTTGTACTGCCCTTGTCTACTTCCTTCAACGGAGAGCCAGTCTTAATTGTATTTTATTTCCATATGTCCCTGCAACAAACAGGACATGAAATTGTCATTTGATTACGAGGGTCTCTTTACTACTAGTTTATTACTATTGACGAGACACTGTTAAAATAATTGAATAAAATAAATACCATCGTTTGCTGTTGCCAGAAGAATCACGTAGATTAGCGTGCATACAAATTGCCGAGGCATAAACTGAATAAGCGAGAAAACATACTTTTGGTTATTGAATATTGATACATGTACCAAAAAGCCGATGAATGTCATTCCCTGGTATTCCAACAAATTCACGTGGTTTTATTTTATAATCAAAATCTACGACAGATATCTGTCGATCGAGTAATATCGGGTTCATCGCGCCATGTTCAGTTAGATCATGCGATGTTGACCTACTTTTCTTCTTCATTGTCACACTGAACTGGTCTATGTTCATATATTCTTTGCAGGTCTAATGAAAAGCTAAGAATTTACGACTCGATGAAGAAATCAAATTAAACTGAATTGTCCAAAAATTGTCTAGGAAGTGATTCATACTTTACAACGTTGTTCTCTTTGCAGGAAATTAATTGAGTTATATTCACAAATTACACAGTTCTCAAATTTGAAAGATAAGCAAATATAAAAAACAGAACAAAAACAAAAAAAAAACCGTAATGCAAACAAATAATCAGTATATAAGCAAGAAATTGCTAAATTAAAAAAAGAGGAAATTTACGGTATTCCTTTAATGAAATGAGAGAATTTCAAAAATGTGTAGAATGGTAGTTAAAAATAAAAAAAAAATGCTTTTAATTAAATCGATGACTTTAAATTCGGAATGATCCATTAAGATCTAAATTTGAATCGAATTAACTGGTATTTCACTTACTAATGGCCGAAAGATTTATTTTGAGACATTGATCTTGACATCAATACTAAGTATACATGTATATATGTTTAGTACTGTCCGATAGATAGAAGTAGAATCATTTTTACATATGTGCTAAGGGCTTAACTATTGACTTAGCTCCACCAAGCTATAATTATAGCTCTTCAAAAGGTACATACATGCACACGTATATTGAATTTTCTTCATTCTTTCGAATGAAGACTTTTGCAAATGAAGCCAATTTTATGTCACTCAAACCAATGAAGCTAGTACCATTTACGGAGTGTCTACCTTTTTCCTCGCAGCCACTGTCTATTTACATCAAGATGAACGGATTGTGCTTCATTTGCCAAATAAAATATGACTTATAATTTGTGTGATACAAACAGACCGCTCTATAAGTATACTTGCATGTTTATGTACTTCGAAAATAGCTAAATAACCGTACTTATCAATTAAAATAAATCTCAAAACTGAGTTCTGTTAATCAGTTGATCAGTCATAATACACAATGTATGACTTTGTGAATGATTGAATGAATTAAAAGAAAAAACTAAACAAACTTATCAAATTGATCACCAAGGAGATATTATCGTAATTAGTTCAAATCAAAAGTTAGTTTTACCTAGAAGGCCACGTACAGGTAAATATAATATTTAAGGATTTTTAGACATATTGAACATCAGCGAGTCTGAAAAATAACAACCAAACAATCATTATAACCGAAAACATGCATGTACTTATTATGTTACAGTCATCACGTTATTTATACGTTACTACTGTATTTGATAGAATAGTATTTAGTATTTAAATTTCAATAAATCTTTTGATTTATTTTGCAATTGACTCAAAGTATATCAGGGGATTTCCAAGCCATTAATGTGTTGGTTATTCTTATCATTCAACAAAATCCCGCGTCTTTCACTGCGTTCGCAGAAGACTTCAACAGACGTAAACAAACGTTGCTGAATTTGACTGAATTTCATTAGTCACAGAATCATAAAATAATACAATATTAATTGTTATTTTTAGTTGATGATTTAGCTACCCTTGAAGTTAATATTCCCCCTGACCTTTGTAATAAATATATTGTACTTCGAGGACAACTGAAAATTAATCATCGAATTGATTTAACTGTACAAAAAAAATATACAAATCTGGATCTAACCAGTTTGATGCATGACAATTGGACTTCATTTTCCAGCATATACTCAGTAAACTTACCATTTATCGTTTAACAACTTAAATTCTATATATTACATATATTAATAAACCATTATATTTTGGAATATTTTGCAAAATCTTTGCTGACTTTGATGGATATATCAATTCTAATGACATTTAATTCCAAGTGAAGATACTGGAAGTCACAAAATCATTGCGCAGTAATAAACTAAGTACTATAGTCTGTCCCAAGTTATTTTTGCCGCATATTTTCTTAAATTATTCTACATTTATAAATACCACTGGGTTCAGACGATGTTCATTCAATAGTATGAAAAAAATCCAAAGATTTCCCATTTGAAACGCCCCCTCTATCTTGTCAGGTTTCAATTCACAGCTAAAAATAAAAAGTCTACGGGGATTTTGCATTACAAGCGAGATGAAAGTACCCGGATGATAACGTTGAAAAATTGTGCGAAGTATTCCGAGTGTCTTCTGAATGGAGAAAAGTTGTCAACATTCCCCATTATAAATCTCCGTAAGAAATCTGTTTTCGTTCCTGTGAATTTTTACGAGGGAAAAATGATAATGTGTCAATGAAGTTATCTTGGACAGTTTCCCTTTCATCGATTTCAGGTATGTGTATTTGTATTAAAAATCGTCCAAATGTGCTGCATAAATATCTTCGGACGGACTATAGCGTATGTTTCTTTGATGTAAACAAAGAAAACAAGAAAAATTGTAACAAAATAAGGTGCCTTAAACTTTTTTCTATATGATCAAAAACATTCGAAAATTAAATGTCACTCTATTTTTTAAATAGTTGACATAAGAGACAATTTTCGTTTTATCCTTAAATTTGAATTATGTGGGTTCTTTTAAAGCAAAATCGGGGTAGGGGGGAGTTGTCCAGGCAATACAAGGATTATTTGACACGTCTTAATTTGGTTGGTTCATATATCCTGCGATATAAATGCCACTACTACTAGTACTATTTATCATCTAGTACTTTTGCCGGAATTTCGAAATCCCAGTGAAGTTTTTTAATTCTTAAAAATGACAAACTTAAAGTTCTATTTTATATTATAGAAGATTAATTCCAATGGACTTCTTCGATATCGATCGATATAGTTTTAGCAACATTGATAACAAGGGACTGCACCGACTCACAACAGACATTTAAGTATTTCCGTGAATGTCCTAAGCGCTTACAGAACAAATCCCCCCCCCCCCCCCCAAAAAAAAATTAAAAAAAAACCCACCGAAAACAACCACCAAAACCAAACAAAATTCTTTTAAAACGTATTTCATATTTGATTCAAATGGATTTTGTGAAGCACATGCTACATGTACATAAGTACATGCACATGTAACGTGAGATAACTTTCAAAATCAGAGTTGTGTAAGTTGATCCTAGATACGTCGGAACATTTCAAATTTCAAAATCTCTCACGAGACATTCCACGTGTTGTTATTTGGGAAAAGCCTCTAATCTCCTTAGAAGTTGTCTTCGGAAAAAGAGGTGAAAAGTACTTGCGCACGACTTGATACTTCTTTTTGACCTTTGTTTAAGTTTTGGGGACAAATGAACTAAATCATGAATTAAATCTAAGGTTTCGATAACCTTTTGTAAACTTTGAAAAATAATGTACAGCAATTAAGTTTATGTAACAAATCAACTTTTTTTATACGGTCAACGAGCTATGTTCTCTGAGACATGTTGAGCAGGCCCTAAGAGTAAAAAAAAAAGAGAAAAGTCATCATTTAAAATCAATACAATGTAAATAGGTTGGTAGATGGATACTGAATCATTGTCAAAATGTCTTGTATTTAGGAGGTAACAAATCTTGTCCAAGCGACCACCTTTTCATTTACCGTATTACTTTGCGGTTATCACGGCAAAGTAAAAATTTTTTAAAGTTCAACATACCCATGGGTCACATTGCCCTCCTCATCAATGAGATGAAGCATAAACAATTTTTAAAAAAAATAATCAATGATAACTCTTATATAATTCCGGTTGTAACGCTTTCTTTGAATGTTTGTATGAGTTGATACATAGGTAATATTGGAACTTCTGCAGATAAACAGTTTGAGCAAGATATAGCCAATCTTTAATCCAACGCTCTGTTACGGCAAAAACTTTTATAACCCGGATTGGAAAGTTTACACTCAGAAGTTAATTCTTTATTTATTCAACTGTAATTGGTTATCTGGTGGAATTCAATTAAACTGGGCTTATAATTAGGTAACTATGCTTTCTATCCGATTTTTAAGCTTTTAGTTTTAACTGATTCAAACGTTTTCGTCACGTTTTGGTGTTTCTATGAAGATTTATCTGCACACTACAATTTTACACTTGCAGTCAGTGACCGTATCCATGGTTCTATAAGTGTTTGAGGCATTAAGACACTTACTGGTCATAAAATGTGTCAAGCGCCGTAGTGAGACAACTTCGTAGGCAATGGATATAGGGGATGGGGTCAGAAAAGAGGTTTGCCTTCTGTCCAATCATATTTCATTTTTGAAATAAAATAATATATAATGATATTTAGTAGCCATCGCGAGAGAATGCATGGACAAATTTTAAGAGAAAATGTGCAAACAGATTGTGGATAAGTTATTGATTGCCGTTTGGAGTCCTTTATCGTTTAAAACGTTAAAACAATCAGCAAAATAATGCTATAGAATTGTCATATTAGGCGAACCTGAATGATTAATTTTCATTGCAAATTTGTTGGTTATGATTTCTGAAAACCGCCAACTGAAGTATAATAGATAATCTGTCAAAATTCACTCTTAGTAGAAATGATATTTTGTTTAAAACATGAATCACGAATGGCTGTAATGTTCTTTAGATGGCAGTAGATTTGTGTTGAAACCTTTTGTGAATTACGGGAAGTTTTACGGCGTACTTTGGTTTTTTCATATCAATACGTCACATGCTCAATTATGGTGAAGTGTCACGCCAAGCTCATATCGAGAAATCGAACCGATTCAGCGGGAAGTATCACCCCCTGTATATCTTTATCTTTCAAAGTACCATAAAAGAATGGATCTTCATTTTATGCATGAATTTGATAGAATGACCGATAGATCTATATTAACGCTTCGTCTGGTTTATAAATATAAATGCGCCGTGATTCATTGTCGATGCTATTGACACTCGAGGCTGCTGCTTCTAGTTTTTTTTTTTCTTAAAATTTTCAATCAAATTTTGCTGATATATATCTGTGAATCAAGCAGTGTTTTATTGACTCAGCCGATGGAGAGTTCCATTAACTTGAATCTGTTATCAGTTTCATTGTTTGAAATTTATTGCAAACAGTTTATTACCAGGTTCGTTAAGAGTTGTTTTTACGCCACCGATCATCTCAAATTTGTCATTACGGATATTATTGGCTATACTGGTTTATGACTAGTACCGAAACCGTTTCAGAAACTATATATCCCACTATTTCCGATCAATTCAACTGAATCATAAAGCGATAAGGTTTTCTTTAAATCTGTGATAATGGATTTATTCACTTGATTTTGACGATAACAGTTTCATTGACTCCGAATCTCTATTGCATACATATTGACCAGTACTTGCTAATACGGGTATTATGGACTCTAGTATAGAATACAGCACGATAGGTTTTGTGGTACCATTTTTATATAGTCTACAATTCGCATAAACCAATTAAGAAGAAAAAAGAAAAAAAATTGACAATCTTGGTTTCTCCATATGATTTTGAAGGATTGGGCTTTCTATCAAATGATTAATTTACCATTTATTTTTAACCAAAAATGAAAGCTCATAGCGAGATATTGTGAACGCATCCGATAATAACAGTACTTTGATTCTGAAGCGTATTTGCACCACGGTATAGGAAGATTTATTCTAATTAAGAGGCTGGATAATATTGGCTATATTTATCTTCTTCAGACAAAGAGTTTTGTATGAATACATACGAAAATATCAAAATTCAAAATTTAAACCAAAACTTATTGGATGTTTTCTTACCTGCATAATACAGTTTGTGACTAAAAATCGTATTTAAAATTTTAAGGTAGATATGAAGGACAACTTGTTGAGCATCCGATCTCCAAAAATGCACAGAAGAAAGCTATTTAATTAGAAAGTTTGGCACTGGGTTTTTTCTATGATCTGATAGAAACGTTTGGGGGGGGGGGGGGGGGGGGTGCGCCTTAAAACGGACCAACTAGTAATTTTATTTTGTTCTTGCATATCCAGAATATCTACTTTTTTAAAATACATTCCCTGCAACTGATACCGCAAATGCTTAATTATCTAAATTACTGATTCTGTTTGCATGCACTTAGGTATCAGTATCTTTCATGTTTTAGATTATCAGCTACATGTAAATATACAAGCATCAAATTCAGACAAGACATTTGTACGTGAACATCCGTTCTCCCTGATTTCAAGGTCGGGCATTCAAGACTCTTGAACTTCGTTTTCTTCTTCACTGACACGATTTCTTATTTAAAACTTGACACTTTTAACATAACTCTGACCGCTTAAACTTCAAGTTACCTTTTATCATTTTTTTTCTATGTCGTCTTAATTACACAAAACGTTGTTGTGAAAAGTCTCTGACTTTCATTATCTTTCTTGTTCAACAGACATGCGTCCTCCGTCTTTCGGATGATTCGTACAATTCACGGATGTTGGTATCAATAACACAAACAATTTTATCCCCGTATCTTATAGCAAATTGGCCAAGACAAAGTCTCAGCCGTAGGATATTACAAAGGATTTTTTTTCAAATTCTATATTATCGTTACTCTCTTTTAACAAGCAAATATTTATTTTTCGTTGCATGCATTGTATGACTTGCTCGTTAATACAAACAATTCAAATCAAAACTCTATACTGCATTTTGCTTTTCCTTGTCAAGTGGAAAACTGTGTTTTAGTCTTAGTAATCAACAATAATTGCCCTCCGCACTTGATACACTAATTACGTTGACTTGTTGAGGAGACAGAGTCCCTTGATGATATGGACGAATTCAGATCCATCGGATCTGAACGAACACTTGCTTATCGAACTCACTTTGTCTTTGCAATCTGGCGACTACAGCATTAGAAACATATTGAAGGCTCCCCGTATTTGGAATTAAATACTACATTTGTCCGTTGCAATGTCGGATTCGTGATATACCAATAAAATAAATGGATTTCCCTTAAGGAAACCTGTTGAAAATATTAGTCCCCGTTGTGAAGATCTGTTGAAGAAGGCAAAACAGGAGCTTCTCGGAGGAGCTCACTACCGCTTTACCCATTTATAACCTACCAGCAATGTTTCTGTGTCGATCTGCATCAAGTAATATACTTAAGAGGACAAGAATCTGAAATTGCAGCACAATTGGGATACTAGTAAATGAATGAAAAACTGTGTGTGTCAATCTCGAGGAATCTCTCAGAATTCTGGAGAATGGTGTCTCAATCATGTATCTCACAGCGCAATGCGTTATCAATGGTATTTTTCACGAGAGACTTTATATACATGTAAAGGAAATCACATAAATGCGTGAAACCAATTACTATAGTCCGGAAAACCAGACTTTTCTAAACAAGCCATATCATGTCCATATTAATGTGGATAAAAGTACATTATAATAAAAATACTTTCACCGGTTTAGAATTTTTGAATTTTATAATATTTGGCCAAAAAATGCGTTTTAAAAATTTTTGGAAAGGTAAAAACTATAAAAGCCCCAGCCTACAGATTCCTAATTAACGCTTTAAGCCATGCGTTACTCTGTTAGGTAATAATTTTGCAAAAGAAAAAAATTATAAAATTAAACTTGATTTTATTGCTTATTTGAATAGGAAGTACGTCACAATATGGAGATGCCCCATACCACCTTAAGTCTTTGTGTATACCGTTTTGAAGGAGGAGTTCCTGGTATTAAGAATCAACATAACTATATCTTTCAATGAAAAAAATATTCAAACATCATAATTAATAATAAAAAATTGAAATTTTTTATTATTGATCAACCTGTTCACTTTTTTCACCTTTAAAGGTAAAGAGTGTATGATTTTTTTTTATATAAATATGAAAGTTAGCCCTTGATATAAAAAATTGACTGATTATTTTTTTCAGAGCGTTATATTTATATAGAAAAAACACATCTATAATAGCTTACGAATATATTCTGTATCAAATAATTAATATGATTTTACATTGTGTGGCACATCAATAATACTTCAAAAGAATTTTTATGCATTTATAAGAAAGAATTTACAATATTAGAATGTCCTGTATTGCCGAATATAATATTGTAACATCTCCTCTACTACTCGATTCGGTAGCCTTCTCCGGATTGTCAATGGAATAATTTCAATTTTTTTCAGTTGATTTTTTTTTTATTAAAGAAATCATTAATCAGATGTATTGGAGAAGTCGATGTTCCTTTTTTATCATGTTTGCTTACTGTGTAGTTATTAACATTACATGTACTCTTGTTTTCCAAAGAAACGGCCAATAAAAAAAATCATAACTTTTTTCGTCTTGTGTGTCACATATTTCCTCTCCCAGTCTTACCACACACTATAACAATTCTCAGTAATATGATATTAAAATAATATACCTGTACACCTATAAACAATTTCAAAAGCTGAAAATGATTTTTATTGCATATATTCCCGGGCGACAATAGTTGATGTTGACCATACACAATGTTTTCTTCTAACTGTTTTTCACGGGTTTAGTCAAGTTGTCTCTGTTATTTTAAGTCGCAGGAACCAATACAAAGATATATTTGGATGAACTAAGCCCTCTCCTTAAAAGGCAGACATTGGATGCGCGAAGCTTATAAGAGAAGATGTCAGTTATGAGGAAGGGATTGGCAGGGCAACTAGTTTAATCAATCGCATATTTGTGCGTAGATGATTCAATAGACACCGAGTTATATATAATGTATTGCTCATTGATAAATTGACTGACAATTCCAATATTGGATTTCGCCCGTCTCCGTCTCTTTAGCTGCTTTTGGACACGTACGGGCCATGGTGATGCTAGCGGGGTTTCCCGTTATGTACCGTGGAGATTAGACGCATTTCGTGTTGGGTTAAAAGGCATGAGTATTGTCAGCATTTCATTTCTAGTAATCAATATGTACTCTAAAGCCGAATTTGTTGGTTATTGTCAAGCAGGCTCTGCTGCTTTTCACCACAGTGGTGGGTGGGTGATAATTTCATAGTTCAGATTAAATTTTGCAACATTTGTATCTGTTGATTAGCTATATTGTTCAAATTTTAGGGCGTTGATGAAAATAGACAACTGCGACGATGACTGTGTAAACCTTCATTACAGAAAGTTTCTTTCGCCAATTATGCAAACGTTATGGAAAGAGAAGAAAATTTATTTCTGTTTTAAAGATTGAAGGCTATTTGAAGCTCGCGTAATGTTGTTAACCTTATAACGTCTGCAAAATGTAATTGTACATGCATGCGTTTTCCTAAATTCGCACGAATATATTTTCCTTGAGATCCGATAGAATATAATTTATTTTATTGAAATTGTTCCCTCCTTTCTTCCCGAAGTCTTAATCAAATCAATGAAATATAACACATATGTTAAGTATCATGGTATCTTTATTAACCATAAACTTTAATTTTTCAATTTGAGCACAAATTGCATTTCTGCAAAAATAAATAATCAATAAAATAAAACAAAAATATAATATCTTACATATAATGAAAAGAGACTGGCACGTGATCAATGAGAGTATGATAATAAATAGATGAATTAAGAATCGCCATGACACACTCATACATTCTGATTATTTCTTATTCAGAATGATTTCATCTTTGGTCCTTATACAACATTTGTTTAACAAACTGACATTTTTTTGTGTCAAATTCGGTATTGTAGTTTCAAATATTGAAATTTTCAAAAGCACTCATAAACCCGCATTCGCCACTTAAATGCCTTCAGAACATATCAGCACCAGGCATTTGAAATCCTTTCATACCTAACTTCATGCAATTATGTGGATCTTATGAAATGATGAAAATAACAACATTACATAACAATAATAACAACAAGAAATTGCACAAAGTCTTTCAAAAAAAACAAAGAAATAAAATAATAAATAATAAATAAGTTTTGTTGTTGTTCACAAATAGGGCATTCACTTGGCAGTTAAAACACGCGCCAACGGGGACTCGACGACTTCCATTTTCCCCTTAGAAATGATATGGCATGCTCAAAAGGAAAGTCAAGTAAAACGTTGTACACAAAGACGTTAAAAAGCTTTCCTGCAGTTGATAATGGATTCAAACGACGAGTTGTAAGTTCCATCCTTATCACACAGAAGGCTCGTCTCGAAATGGTCCCTACCGCCAAATACATGTAGTTGTAAAGCAAAATGGAATAAATCTTTTTTTTTTTGCGTCATCGATGCAGGAGGGAAAATTTTTTATATACCCTGTCAAAGTCTCAACTCCTATATGAAGCCACAACGAGTATTGGAATAGGGAGAGAAAAAAAAAGAGACAGAAATTCCAGTCTTTTTTGGTTCCTTGGGAAAATGCTGAGTCTAGTTGTTACGGTTCTGTCGTCAAAAAAATTAAGAATATTAATTATACAGATAAAATATCAGCTGTCAAGTTGTACGCTCAATTCAAGGTAATTAGTGACTTTTATTTTAATTTTGAAAGTTTTAATACTTACATTCATTGGGTAGATAAAAATGGATTGGGTATCGGAGCCCTCTCCGTTAGATGCACTACACTTGAACTTTCCCATGTGTGTCCACTGAAGTCGCTTGATTAGCAGATCTCCATTTTCTAAAATCTACATAGAGGAAAGAAACCGTTGACTAACATCTCTGAAGTTTGGTCCAAGTAACAACTAATTCATTGAAATATTGAGTTGCTTTCGCGCATCAATCAATCATAATTTAGTACCTCATAATCGCTGAATTCTGACGACGTTGGTAGGATTTTATGATTATCATTGTCAAACCACTCGACGCGGGGAGATGGGGATCCCTCAGATCGGCAGAACAATTGGACAGCTTCGTCCATCAGCTCCAAGCGAAGACTGGTCCAGAGGAAAATTCTCGCAGCGGAGTCTAAAAGTGAGGTAGACCAAAATTTAAATTTGTTCAAATATAACGGGTTTTGGTCATGTGAAGGAGGTATAAGAAAGGGTCTGATACTCACTTTCCACTGATCTTTTCTCCAAACAGGTTCTGTGAGAAAACTCTTCTGCTGCCGCTTGGGGTAAATCTAAAAAGTCACCATTTGGGCGTTCTAAAAAAAAGACAAAACATTGAATATATTTATTTATCAATAATCATTACAGTTATGAAATCAGTATGAAAAAAATAAAAATCAGAATAATTTATTCCATTCGATTTTAAACTTACTTAAGACCAGATTTGTGGACTGTGTGATTCTTTCAGTGGGCGTTTCTCCGATACAGCTGTACACACCCTCCGAAGCCTCGTCCACGCAGTCTAAAAATAACTTGGATGATGTAAAGGACTGTCCCATCACAACCCCAGTATCTTCATATTGCGCTTGGTCATTTCTGTAGTCTCGGCTTTCACCCTGAAAAAGAGAAATTATATTTTAATATATAAAAATTGAGAGTACACATAGAAAATTAAAATATAAAAATAAAAATCATTTTTAAAATATAGAGTTGCTTTTTAAACTAAATTTCCACCCTGAATGATGCGCCGGATTTATTCGATATCTCACCTGTTGAATTCTGACTCCGTCTTTTAACCAATGAATGGTGGGTTCTCTTCCTCCAACCGTGCAGTGTAATACTACACTCTCATGTCTGTTAGCTGTGGTAATATCTGGAAGCGTTCTTCTAAAAAATAAGTTCTTTCCATCTGTTGGTGGTAGTCTCTGCAATTCACAAAAGAAAATCACCTACGTTATTATCTTCCTGAAATGCGCACACCGAATTTTTCAATGTGTCATCTAGGTGCGTGTACTATTTGGCAACCTGCCCAATAGGCCACTAAACCAGTAGAAAAATCAGGTCACTGCCTGTACAGATAATAGCATTCAGAGAAAGAAAAAAAATCGTTAAACATGCACGTGAGTTTGACAATTCTACACACAGGAGCAATAATCGAATGCTTTGGTCTTTCAATAACACGCTTTCGGTTATTTGATTGCATCATGCTGAATTTCGAAGGAGTGTCACCGATACTCGATTCCCGGAACAAAATTAAAATAAAATTCCAAAATGTTTCAGTGCGAAATGTATTGATATATTCTTTTTTTTAGTTTAAAGTTTAAAATTATTAAGACATTTTTATTTTAATTACGATGGAAACTTACCAGTACTCTAGCCCAAGAGAAAGAGATGGACAACTGAAAGGCGAGGAACACTGTGATTTGTTTAAGTAGTAAACCCATTCCTTAGACACTGAAAAAAAATCAAAATCATTTTAAAAACAATCTTGAGAATAAAAATAAAGTACTTGATCAAAATTAATTTCAGCTATGCACATATAAAATTAAGAAATCCTATTTCTAAACTTACCAAATTAGAATTTGTAAAAAAACAAAAAAGTTAGTTCCACAGAAAGTTTCAAAGCACTGATATATAACTATAATTCCTGTACGGGTTATATATTATAGAATGAAGCAAAACTGCTCTTTGTTACACGTGGTCACTGAATCTCTGTTTCGTGAGACAATTGTCGATATAGAGATAGGTCCAAGAATATATAACTAAGTGACGTCATTCCAGACTTTTGATTGGCCAGCAATTACGAGCCTGCTCTGTATATGGTAGGTTAGGGTGTGACTTCTAACACTTAGTGCCGCCCACCGATTCTTCGTTTCTTTCCTGATTTCCCCATGTCCGCACAATTCAGATAGCTTTGTATTTTAGCATACAGTGTGGATTCGTAAAGATCTTAAAGCATGGAATCCCTTTTGTTAAATAGTTGGTGACGATGCGTTTGTGGGGAAATGGTTGTTATAGTGTAGTTTTGATCAGGCTGTCGTAACGTTTATTTTTAGCAAATGAAGACTTAACCGAGTTTGAGGTCTCTAATACTAGCATTATAACATATCCAAAACAAATAAAAAAAGTTTTTGACAAAAGAAACTTTTGAAATGAGATTAACTGACAAGTAATCCGCTAAACTATGTAGAAACTAAAGCCGAAATTTACTACTTTTCACACGAACAATTAAGTTCATTGAATTAATGAAGTCATGTTCTATTGAATGCGCTTTGATAATTAAATCCTTACAATTAAAGCTCAAATTATTGAAATTCTTCGGGATATATTTTTGGTCAGTGAGTGACCGGAAGCATGGTCTTTCCGATAGACTTTAATAAAAAAGAGAAGGTACTACCGATTTGCTCTATTGCATAAGAACCGTCAGCTACTACATAACGGAATTCATTGGACGTGGAGTGACTCATCATACAGACGCGCGCGACTTATACCTGGAGGGAATGTATAACATTTCATTCATGACTACTCGACGTCACCGTTACGTTCTCCATTCATAAAAATCCTCTTCCATCAGAGCAAAAGGTGTTTAAAGACACGGCATTGTTCCACTTAAACTACTCATTGGGTCAATAGGTTGAGAACTTTTCTGCATTCAGTTCCGGACTTGACTTTACCTTGCCCGTAAAGCTGCGTAGATTGACTCCTATTGTAATGCACGTTTTCGCCGAATGATTTAGCATGCAGCTGTTTAGTATATAGAAATAAAAACTGCAGTTTATCACATAGTCCTGTTAAAGTAATGTTAATCATTATAATTAAAGAGATAATGTATATTTATTGCAGGTAGACAATAAATTATATAAAAAAAAAACAAAAAACAAAAACCAAGAAATTCGCTAATTGAGGTTTTTCGGCCATGACAACAATAGTTTGATCGTCTTTTGAAAATAAAGATTTCATACACCTGCAGACGCACATGTACATGACATAGAAATAGAATTATTTAATATTCCGTCTTGAATTTCTGTTAGACAGTTTGACGTCTGTAGACCTGTAAAACATTCTGTGATATTTCAAACAGACCCCAAGATAGAGTTATGACCTTTTTTTCCTTAACTAATACTTGTAGTATTTCATATCTTTTGAATCTAGGTCACTGTTGAGGAGCATATTTGTTATGAGCAATCTGGGACGCATGTTATAGTCGAGGTCAAACCAAATTGGCAATTTCAATTCTATTCAATATTTCTGATACTGTATGTACATTTCAGAAATTTGAACAGAATAAAAAGAAATGGTTTCAAAGATGAAAATTCTGATAAGATACGAGAGAAAGCTATTATTCAAATTCTAAACTCTTTTATAAGCGTCCATGAATGATTAAAAATCTTAAAGTACACCGTCCAATGACACAGCCTGAATTTCATGCATGGTGGATATGTTTTAGACGTCTATGCTGGCAATTGTATTCAAAGTACACCTTTGACGGATATAAAGAATTTGAAATAAAGAGAAGCGTCCAAGGACAATTTCCCTTTAAAATTGCATATATTAGGTTAGTGGAACATAATGAATGTCGTATTATTTACCTCGTATCATATTTACATAAATATACCACCTGTTTCATATCCTTTCATGAACATTCAACCGTTGGAAGAAACGTCTACAAAATATGCAGGCTCTTTTATTTTATATACGAATTAGCAGCGACCAGTAAACAAAAAAGGTAAACTGCATGTGCATCTCTTCTTTTGTCCAAGACAGCGTCGGCCTTAGACGAAGTATTACAGTAATCCGCTCATTACTTGAATCATGCATCGAACCATACATATAGTTACAAAGGCTCCTTGTTTCCCCATGACAACATGGACAATTACCTTGAAATTGATATTTGATTGAAAAAGAAGCGGACGCCGAGACAGAAGCAGGGTCAAGAATTTGCTTTCACGCAAATGGGTCTTTTTTTCTTCATTGCGACCAAATAGAGTTCGTCTAAGCAATACACACGAGGTAATTTGCATCCAGCTTATTGCAGTTCATAGTATATGTAGGCTCTTAAAAAACCGCCAATATAAATGCTTGCTGTGTTTTATAGATTTTTATTTTTCTATATTTTTTTTTCAATAATCAGTATAATCGTTAAAAAATTGTGTTTTGATTTAACATTGCCTTATTACTGTTAACTGCGATATTTAGATATAAAAAAGCAAAAATTTCTTCTAAATTACTTTCTTTGTCACCATCAAAGTGTATGCTTTTCATTAATCGTCGATGCTCAACAAAAATAACCTCAAATTTTACATAAACTTTTTCGTGGATAGCACGTATGGAAAAAATGTTACTTTCATCCTTTCTATTTTTTCTCTCACTTGTGACGAACAGGTTACAACCATTGACGTTTTCTTTAATCTCTCAAACATAGCTAAAATTATTTCTGATATTTATGAATACACCATAAACCCTCCAAGTACCTACACCACGAAAGGTTACAAATCCTTTTATCTGGGTTTGTATATGAGGGTTTGGTTATTAGCGGCTCGCTCCTTATTTTTCTCCGTAAGCTTCAATGCTCAATACAGCTGAAGATAAGCCTGCTCGCCCTGTTTTATTGCTTTACAGAATCTGTCGGTATAGAAACATCAATTGACGACATTTATTGATGCAACTAAGTCAAATGACAAGGAAACGGGGAAAAAAGTATTTTACAGATTTTTTTTCCCTCAACAAATCAATATAGCTTGTTACCTACATGTACCTACGCAAAAAAAAAAAAAACAAACAAACAAAACAAAACAAAAACTTGGGATCAGGAATTACTAGTATTTAGTTTATATTATATGTGTTTGATGTAAAATTTGAGAAACTCGGCTTTAACCCAAACAGGTAGATTTTTCGTTCTGTTTACCTAAGTTCAGTTAGTGTAACACACTATCATTAGACCAGGGTTAATCTGGTATACAAATACCCCCATTCTCCTTATGATTATAGAACTCCCTGCGGTGTGTCTCGTAAAGACCACCAGTACAGGGCCCATCCTTTGAAAATACTCCCGATACCATCTCCCTCAGTATTGTTCAAAGTATGGCACCTAACCGCAAGAATGCGGCGTGGATTTTTCCTTGTTCTAACAACTAAATCTATTCCGTCTGCAAGAGAGAGGGTCTGGCCAAAGAGAGGTCGATCCCCAAAGCATGACCGGAAGCAGTGTGGACAGGCACTTGTCAATCAATTAGAGCCTGAGCTTTACACCGATTTTATTTGTTGCATGAGTTGCAACATTCTTATCGGTCTGACATGGTCAATGTCTGAAGGAATGCGAGTAAAATAATGGATATCGTGCAGATTGGTTGATTCCACCGGAAACCATTGATATATAGACATAGATATATGATATAGATATTAGAAGGAATAGACGTTGAATTTTTAGAACAGAAATTTATTTTGAATATTGCCATTAGTAATTCATAATGAAGTAAGAAGAAGCGGTAAAATAATTTTAAAAAAACATGAAGATTGAAGAAATATTAATATCAGACGTAAAACGCATTGCCAGGTTTATGGATACGTTACAGTAATTAAGCTGTGAAAATAACTTATAACCCCCAAAATAGTGCAAATAGATGTTAAAAAGCATTAATTTAATTCTGCAGATTAGCTTGGTTAACTTGGTTAACCAACAAAGAGACAAGGGGTCACACCTCAAAGATCAGGTTTTCACCTCAAAAAGGTGTTATATCAAGCTGCCGGTGAAATGCATTTAGGGTCAGGTTTTTTCTCTCCTTTCCCCAATTAAAACAAGTAAGCGTTAAAGTATATACTACTTAGATCCTGCGCTTGATACGAGAATGATTGAGGACTCATTTACGTCAGACTATGTGTCTAACTTGCACGAAAATAAGAAATCCGGAACCTGACGTCAAAAGTTTTTTTTTTTATTATTGGAGCAGTGGATGTGGTTAGTTATACGTTTAATAACTTCACACCAATTCTGATATGATGTATAATCTAAATTTTGTAAAAACTACATGAATTTACAAGATGTATGTTTCCTGCAACCTAAAAATCGTGCGTAATCATTTATTCAAAATGTTGAGTTTCATTCAAATCAATTTGCTATAAGATGAGGCTTAGATGAACAAGGTTTTGTCAATTTTAAATCGTTGAGAACTCGATTGATCGACAAAATCGTGAACAAAATGGATCGGCAATTCTAGAGAATCAAGTTATTTGATGTCTCAAAATGAAATATTAAATAAACTCCTTGTGAAATATATCATTTAAAAACAGCAATGAAGGCATATTAATATTGCATAACTTGTTCCTTGATTGGAACAGACTACTGACTTTCTAATCAAGTGGTTTTACATGCAATCAATTCCTAAAAATCTCACTTACCGGTTTTTATTTTTTGAAATTTTATCCAAGTGCAGAGAAGCAATGAGCTATTTTAATAGAAACATCACGTCTCTTCGATTTTAGTCTGGCTAAAAATAATAAATGACCTATTGATATTTAAATTTTTGAAAAATTGGGTTGAATTTCCATCATGAAAATTCAATTGCAAATGGAATTCTATTTTCCCCATTTCCATTTTTGGGGTTTTTTTTTTATCATGAAAGAAAATTCATTGGAGCATTTAAGTACATGAAGTGAAAAATCTTTATTAAAGAAAGGGTGATTTTCAGAAAACCATATACTAGTTTGCATAACATGTTGCATAACTAGAATGCATCACATGCATGTTGCATAAAGATAAGAGTTTTAAATTGTAAAATTCCTTATTATCCAGTTTTCTCTGTGAAAATAATCATTTAATCTTTTCATCTATTTGAGTACATATAATTCAAACTAATTGTATTTGCTAATCATTCATTTATTGTCACAGGATGCGGGGCAGTAACGGAACTACGTCACGGCATGCTACATTCAATGTCCAGTTATTATTCATTTTCATTGATTAAATGAAAACAAAATCGTATAATGACAGTGATTAACAAGACACTTTGTGAATATTCTCGCAGACATTTCAAAAATAGAAAAATAAAGGTCTCTTCTTGTATCTTGTCTGATTTATGAGCGGCTTTTATCGACTTTGCGGGCAACTGAATAGGGTAAAAGATCTTTGCTGAAAACTAAATGGAGTTGATAAAACGACTGACGGGCTAATACAAACAAATTAATAAAAATGTAAAAGATTGGGACTATAAAGAGAAAACAATAAGGGCGTGTATCTGTCTTGAGTCTGGTAAAAGGGTGCTTTAATTGGTTAAAGAAATTACGGAATAATTTATACTGGATACGAATAATGGACTTCCGGTTCTTGGTGAATGTGGATGAAAGACATTTCCGGTTTCTGCGCAGACATACATATATCAGATTTTTAATCAGTTGGAAGTAACTTGATGTAGATCTTATTTACTTCTTTTCGTGTTGACATAATATTTCTGTAGATTCACGTGGTATTTATCCGTGTGTTAGGTGAAGGGATCTGAGTCAATTTCATCTTTTTTATGTGATATAGATTTTATCTTACAGTGTACATTAACAATGTAATTACAGCTGTAAATACTTTTTTTCCGATTTTTTGTTGTACTCACTGTAAAAGAAACTTGATAGTATATAATTCATTTAATTTCTCAAAACCATATTAATGGTACAAGAGATATAATATATAATACATTTTTACAAACAATATGGGAGAGCAGACCCGGATTTTTTGGGTTGAGGTGAACATGTGTTTATCATACAAAGTTCCATAAGAAATGCAGAGGAGGTATTGGAGGCGGAAATGTACAATTTTGCGACCAGTTTACTATCTTTACAGTTTGTCCGTGAACAATGAAAACTAATTTAAAAAATTAAGGTCTGACGACACGTTCCTCGAGCAGATTTTTTCGATGATAATTATTTTTCAAATTTTCAACGGCCTGATATTATACCAAAAAAGTTTATTCTTATCTATTATCATTTTTAAAATAATTAAAATTATATATATATATATATATATATATATATATATATATATATATATATATATATATATATATATATATATATATATATATATATATATATATAAATATTAACGTACATATGTAAATGACTTTTAGTTCTCTTACGTTTACGAGTTTACTTAGCGGTTTGAGACTGAATACGATTACAGAAGATTCGCGATGGTCAACTTCGATTGATAAAACGATTTAATGAGATCTCTAATGCTCAGAAAAAACCCACATCATGAACTGATCGGAATCTTAAAAAATAAGTTCATTTGCTGTACATGTAAGTTGTGTATTTTTTTAATTCAAATATTGATGGTAATTTGTTCTTTATCCTAGACGTCCCTAGTATAATGATATAGAAAATATTTCATCATTTATTTTCATATTGTTGTATATAATCTTATTGAAATATAATATTTGTAAGATTTAAAACTATTTATCTATGAAAAAGCACACACACACACGGGCATAGAAACAATAAATATAGTTAGTTTTAGTAAGTTGATTCAGTCTTCTTCTTGTAGATGTATAATGAAATTAAACCGCTAGTTCTTCTTTTAAGAGCACTCAAGATGATTTGAAAAATCAAAAAGTTGTGTCCTCATGGTACATGTAGTTTTTTAAAGACGTGCCGATATTCACTGAAAACATTCTTGAAGTGTGAATGGATGAAATTTGGACTCGCTGTCCCGAGGCAACGCGGTCGACCCGTCGTGGAACTAGCGTTTCCGCTTCATCAAGCGACGATGTCGCTATCATTTTGTGCAGATATTGAGTTAAAACCATCACGAACGTCCAACGGGGACTGAGACATTTCGGAAGTGCAAAAATTGTAATCGCCAGGACCTTGAGAATGTTGATAATATCTTACCAAATGGGTATGAAATTCATTCCGATAGTGGGTACAGTTGAAGATAGACGACGACAAAAAAACTGATTTGCTGCATATATATATATTATAACTGTCACTGATAAAAGATATATAGTAAATGTATTTAAGGATAGGACTTACAAACTGAGGTCCTTGGCTTTACTTTTATGCAAAGCAGCATGCAGTTCAGTTCATTTACATTTTTTTATTTCTTATGAAAAAAATGTGTCAGAAATTATTTGAATTATTTCAACGCCATTTTGAAAGAAAGGACAAAAAAATGGTACTGTTATGTATCGCCAACCAATTATCTCTTGCACAGATGAATCTATGCATTATTGAGTATTAAGGTATGTGAAAATAAACATTCAGAGAAAGGGGATTCTCCTTACAGCGTCTTCTTATCTTATTGTTAATATCATGATTATCATTATTTAACTTTTCTTTAGGGAAACCTTTTATAGAATGAAAAAAAAATAAATGCGAACCGTTTTACACATTTTCATAAGCTTTAATTTAGTATCGTAGGTCCTTTGAATGTTTGAATTTAAAATATACAAAATATCTAAATTTGTTTTTTTTTATTTTGTTGACGTTAACTTTCTTACTTCAAGAATCAATCAATTTACTTACTCTTGTACAGTTGTCTGTGATTAACAATAAATGTTTAAACAAGTCATAGAATCGTGGTAAGACTTTATCATTTACCAGTATATATCAAGAAGTAAAAAACTGATTATTTGTATATAAGTATATCCATATGTAGATACTAGTATATGCCTATAAAAAGCGAGAAAAGCCTACCAAAGCCATCACAGCTTTTCACTAATCTTCACGATGTACACAAAAACAGGTGTGAAAGCGTGAATACTATAGCTTAAACTATTTTGGAATAATCTAATTCGAGGGGTTTTTGTTTACACATCTTACGGTATTTTTAATGAGTACCATTACATGGTAACTGCGTCATTGACATTGGAGTACATGTAGCATCTTTTTGTAGGGACTGGGTTTTTTTCTTGTCCAGGCTTCTTGTTTTTTCTTGTACGAGAGTCACAAATTAAGTCCAGATACGTGCCAAGCTCTAGATAGAAACACATGATAAGAGTACAATATTGCAATGGTGGAATCTATACTGTATAGTAATAGGAGTCAGCAGCGGGCTAAACCTGTTCCCTCGACTCTCAGATGTTGGAGGGTGTGGCTGGAGTACTGAGTATGTGTCCCTCTCATACTTCATTAACAGCACCATCGTGTTTTGCCTATCAGTGTTTGTAATTCAGGGGACTATTTATTTTTTCAATTTAATTTTTTTTTTTTGGGGGGGGGTGTTCGATAGGGGGGGGGGGTTGTGTTCGATGGGGGGTGGGGTGGGGTGCATCATCAACAGAGAGACTTGTTCTTGGCGGACATATCGAAACATATGTTTATTCCCAATTATAATGTTGGAGCCACTATCTTAAGGGTTTGGCTAGGTCTGTGCCACCCTTTTTAAAAATTGTGTTCTAATGTGCTAGATCTTTGCCCACCTTCCCTTACCTTTAGGTTAGTGACTATACTTCGCCACTGCTACTGATAAAAAGTTAGCCACCTGTTTATGGCTGTTTATAACTTTACAACAAAGGTGAGTGTTTGGTGTTAATGACTATACTATGGGTCATGCTGCCAAATACAATTGTAAATTGTTCCTTTTATTGTTAAAATGGTTGTTTCATATTTTTCATTATGAGTAGGTGCCTGATAGTGATTGATACTGCATTTATTCTACTCAGCTATTACTTAATAATCTTTCAAATTGAATTTGTCCTTTACCTCGACATTGTGTATTTTGTGTGATTAAAAAGGGGTTTTATACGAAACCACGTGCTACATGACATGTACAAGTACATGTACAATCTAATGTAGTTTCTCGTGGTATACAATGGTGAAAACAGTCTAAATTTGTTAAAATTCTTAAAGCTTGCTATGAACGATTTTTTTTTGTTTTATACATTAATTTACTATGTAATCGTCATTTACAGTGAGCTTTTAGTTACAAGTACATATTTCAGACCAAAATAACCCGATAACAACATCGGGATTTCTAAAAGTGGAAAAATGACCAAACAAGGAGCCATCTCCAACAAGTAGCGACAAATGGAGAAGGAGTGTGCACTTTAAAGGAACGATTATGTACCATCTGAATATTATCAGACAATCTCAAAGAAGACAATCCTGGAATAAAATGACCATCATGTTTCCCCGAGCTAGTATCGATTAATTTCATAAACAAGGTGATCAGTATTATATTATTAATAATATTCACTTATCAATGAATTGATCATGCTATAAATGCTTTTCTATCTATGGAAATGAAGCTGTGAGCACTTGTCTTAGCAATATATGACGTGATTGGGGTTCATGCTTAAGAATTTATTGACTTCTATCTCATTATATTTTATATTTCCAGTCGTACAGCAAAAATATTGTTCTTAACTTAGGAATATAAGGATGACATGTTTGTTAATATCCAAAAAAAAAGTGTCATATAACCAGCAGATTCCAGGGTCTAAAAATAATTATCAGAATAGCTAAAATATAGTATTTCATTTGATGTACATATTTTGATAGTGAACATGGTCTTCCTTCATTCTTTTGCCTGCAATTACAAAACTAATGGTCAATTTAAACAGAGCGTTTTCAACAAAATGTGAGGACTCATTTCCTTTATTCTTTATGAAATATGGTAATTCGACATGATTCATGCAGTGTAAACGACAAGGAAACCAGTTCTAAAACGTTATCTTTGATTTTGGTTAAGGTATATTTTATCTTAAAGCAGTTTTTGTACTTTTGGGATCTTTGAAACATTTTAGAGCGGGGCGTACCTTCCATTCGTACTGCAATTTTTACGCATCTACCAAGATGAATCAGAGCTATTTATCTAATGATAATTGATGTCAACACTGACTCGACAGAGTAGCTATGAGTGTTTAGCATTCTTTAGTCTAAAATGTAAAATGTGTAAATTTTACCACGAAGTTGAATTTGAAAGGAATATACAGCTTTTTGCGTACATATGATATTTTAAGGAGGCTGGATGGTCAACAAATTAGCCATCAGATTTACCTAACATTCTAAGATATGGTTTGTTTAGCTATAATTAAACTATTATTTAGTAAAGAAAAAATTCATATATTTTACCTTTTAAATTTGAGTATTTGCTAAATATTTATACAGAGCTCTTCTTTTAAAGGAGATCAATACAGTTTAAAAATGGCCACGACCATCGATCCCCCTTAGAAGCACAAAATGTTTCAAAAGAAACGATGTACATGTAAAATGATTTACCGAAACAATATTACTTGTAATTTATTTTATTATTTTCTTTTTTGCCGTATTTTAAGATTTAAGCATTATTCGCCCCATACTTTTAGGCCAACTGAATCGCTCAGGCGATATACTGCTGCGTGAATTTGTCGTTGACGTTGTGTGTTTACATTTTTTAAAAATAGTTGAGCTTCTTCTCTGAAATACTGTACCAACCATGACCGAATTTAATGTGCAGCAACTGAAAGATAGGAACATGGATTATAAAATTCATGACCATCCTAACCCAACAGACCATACACTCTTGAGTTCTGTAAAGTGTACACAATCTTTGAAAAAGATTTGTATACTACATTAAACAAACAAATAACAGCATGGTCTTTATAAAAAAAAGTGCAAAATTCACGGCCCCATGGGTCAGGAGATAAGGTTTAAGAGCGGGACTATAAAGGTTATATATTGTGAATATGTGTTTATTTTTTTTCTCCAGCATTCCTCTTAACTACCGGGTAGCAGGCAAGTTTGGAATAGCAAAGAGACCTGTACCATGGAACTTGTGAAACTCTTTATCCCTGGGTCAGGAGTTCTGGTGCTAAGATGGGCTTCATTTATATTAGTCATGAGGTGAACACGATCAATTCTTTAAATTTCTTACAACAACTGGGTATCTAGCAGGCAATGTAAGTACATTATTATGAGCAAGGAAACCTTTACCATCATTCGAGACCTCTCGGTCAGGTTTTTGGGTAGAGATGGGGGGGGGGGGGGGTCCTACTGGTCATACACCGTGGTAAATATACTTTAATTCCTTAAGAATCTTTTCTACAACTTGCCATCGATTTCAGGAAAATATTACATATTTTATTTTGTAAGTCTACACGTATTCAAATTTTTGAGATTATTTCTAGGAAGTTGCTCTTATTTACATTTTGGCAATGAAAATGCCTCTGGAGATGTATTCATGTCGGTATAATATTTCCCCCTCCTTTAGCAATTGACTGGAATCAAGTGCTTTAATTACTTCAGCTAACCAAATCATTAATCATTCATCCACTCCACCCCCCCCCCCACCCCCCCCCCCCCCCCACCCCCCATGCATCTTGTTTTGAGAAAAAGATTATACTCTATCATTAATTTTACTTGAATACATAATGAGCACTCTGTGAATCCTTCAAAGGGAAATGTTATTTACAGGTAACCATTACGGCCCCTGGGCCTCTTGTTATACATGTATATACAAAATGTTCATGTACATGTAGGAATAGGTTGAAACCATTGACTAAACGTATTTCTGGTTTGCTTCGAGCAATTTGTTAGCTGTGAAAGAATGAGGAGAGTTACGATAATCATTCAATCACTAGTATGTATTCCATTATAATTAGTATCAATACAATAAATCTAAGCGGAACAGGTTCTAACACTCAATATAATACCTTCTCTTGATTACTTTACTTCATAAAAAATATCGTTATCCGCAATTTTTTACGCTATTTTTTTTTTAAATTGCAGGAAATAAAAGAGACAGCATTGAAAACGTCGTCCTGATTTATATCTTTAAGGCGGAATTTTAATTAGCGCACAAAATCTTAAATGTTACAGGTAGAGAAAATTAACATAAAATTGAAAATCTGATATAAAAAATCTGGAAACCGATGTGCTTTTCTGATTCAGTTTAAGAGCGAACATAATTTTTTTGTCAAAAAGTGTCATATATTTTTATTCATAAATTGTTAAATCGATAAATATACCAGAAATCCCAATTTTTTTTAGAAGATTCTCATGTTTGGGATCAAATCGTACTTATATCGACATAATAACGGATAGAAATTTACTGATTACAGTGTGAAACAAAACACTTCACGGTTCGAAATGGGTATAATATCTCCAGGGAAAATTGTCATCAAACTTTGATCAGACTTGCTTCATGCCTTGTAGAGAGCATAGAATGATGAATTATATATATAGCGGTTGGCGATTGATATCGAAAGTCCTTGTTCCATCAAATTAAACAGAAGAATGAAATTTATTTAATATCCGATCGAACAAGGATAATAGCAAATAATCAATGCAGTTATTAACGTCGCTTTTTCCCTCGGGATTGTTAATGTTCACGATCACTACACGCTACAGAACGGGCAACTATTTCATAGAGCAAAGTCTACAGGAGTTTTCTTTATGAAGACATTTATAGTTTAATTTCAGATTGCATCTAACCTATTATATATTTATTAATTGTCTAATGCTGCTGGATGCGATCTTTATTTTGTAAACATATTGAATACTCTCTCTCTCTTTCTCTCTCTCTCATTCTCTCTCTCTCTCTCTCTCTCTCAAATAAAATTTGAAATAAATTATGCCAGTAATTATATTGTGTCCTTAAACCCACAGTTTTTCACTGTCTGTAATCACCATCGCCCCCTGACTCCAATTCCGATGGTTTACTTTGCATCTTTTTTTGATTCTCGGTGCTTCCGGAATTCCCGTCAAGTTATGTATATGTATGGATGCCACACTGACAAGCGGAATGGAATAGACAGGTGCACTCGCGGACGTTTTAATGATCAAGTCACGACTACCTACAGCAAGTGAAGTTTCAGAGCATATTGAGCTTTTCTTCATGATCACAAAAAGGGTTGTTGAACGGTATTTATGTAAATACACAAAGACTAGTAGCAATCTTTCCTTCTGGAAACCATATACTAGTAGGTTAAAATGGATAATTTTTGGTACATTTTCATGCAAAGAATATTTCTTTTAAAACACCTCAGATTTCTTTTAATGATTAAATCATTATGACATACAAAAAGCAAGATTCGTGCCACAGTCAATTTAAAAAAAATGTTTTTTGAAATATGTAGAAAAGACAAAAAATATAAGTTGTGATATTTAAAAAAAAAACTTCCGAGTTGATTCTTGTATTGGTAACTATTGTCGGAGACCCACGACAAGTCTTTCAAAGTGTGCCAACTCGCTTAATTTTTCTTACTCTCATGAATAATTCATGCCACATAGCGGTTCGTTCCTTTACACTTTCGTAAAGAATACATTGCTTACGCAAGGAACCATAAACAAATAGATGTTTTCGAAATCACACCTTTAAAAAAACATCATCGAAAACCCACACTCAGCTCGCATACGTTTACTGATCACATGAGTCAACAGTACACATTGCAATTTTCTGGTTTTCATGACTACCTGTAATTCTCAGTCAAACTTGGTCACTGAGAAAAGAAACTCCCAAGGCTTACGTTGCAAAGCCTTTAGTTTCGAACGATACTAAACAAAATATATATAAGCGTTTCGCTTTGCCTATCTGAATTATAAAAAAAATTACTAGCTCTGATTGGTCTCTCTCTCTTTCTCTCTATCGCTCTTTCTTTCTTTCTCTCTCTCAATTTTAAATTTACTAAAATATGGCTGTTACATGTACATATACAATCATATTGATGCGTTATTGACCGAATTTCATCTCAATGTCAATTTTATGACAATATCTGATCTGTTTGCAGTTATGTTATAACGTTAAGAGCAATATCTAATTTTGTTCGGATTTTTATTTTCGTAGGGGATTGAATTCTAATTAAATCTGGGTTTGTTCAACGCATTGAAGCTCGTCCGCTGCAAGGAAATTGGACCTACGTCTCTCTGTGTAGATTTGTTTCATAATCGGAAAGACTGTGTTATAACACTTAAATAAAACAAGGTGGGGTATACTGATTCTGACCTGAAGTTCCTAATTAGTTACATTGAAGCTTTCTGAATAAAAGAAACGCATGAGAGCACCCCCTGCAAATTAAATGTCATTAATTAAAATACTTCAGGTTTTCAAATATTAAAGTATTGAAGTAGTTCTCTTGTCGTTTGAGTAATTATAATTTTTAGCATATTCTTTGCTATTATAATAAGTTGCACACAACACAAGCGTTTTTGTTAAAACTTGGGTTAGAATGTAACGAGCATTATTGAATATCAATACCCACGAATATTTTGTCCTTTCAGTAGCAATCAAACCATGCTCTGATGCTAGTTCTGGTACTACATGCACATGTATATGAATGTCGCGAACTCTCAAAGAAACTATATGATTTATTTTATGATTGATTAATTCCTAGCTCTCTGATTGGCTGATATCCAACAATCTAGAAAAAAAATAAAACGTTTTCACCTGCACGTGACCACTAGGAGGTCAATATAACATTTGGTTTTCTCTTCATTGGACTAAAACTATATCGTCCAATGAAATATCGGGATTTCAATTTGTTCAGCTTCTAGTATATTCTACGCTTAATAACACTCTGTTTGATATGTCTGTATCGATTCCTGAGGGTTTTTTTTTTCGATCAATACGATAATTTTGCTACCCGAGAAGTACAATATTCACATCGCCTTTGGCTCGGTCAATATAGTGCTCCATTTACCTCGCCTTCGGCTTGGTGAATATTATACTTTTCAGGTAGCTAGAACCATTTTAACAAGACCTTGGACTTTCGGTAGGACTTAACTATCTATTTCTTGCATCAAAACAAGTTAAAAATGACGCTGGTCTCGAGTGAAATATGCGTAGGTTGCATAGTCTTAGCTCAAAAGCCAGACACATCTTGTTGATTTCAAAGAGCCATGAACACTGTGCCGGATAATTATGCCAGTGACAATGTGGCTTTTTTGCACCCACTTAAGATGCAGTTTCGGAAAAATCCATATATACCAACTGATAGACCATTGTCTAAAGAGTATATAATCACATTTGTTTTTAGTGTGTTTCACCTGACAGGTGAGATATTTACCTTTGAAAATTAATCTCCCATAGGAAAATGATAAATCCCATAGAAGAAAATGATTCTCCTACAGGAAATATTGACAATCCTATAGGATGTTCAAAAAATCCTATAGGAATTATATTTCCTAAAGGCGATAGGTATTTCCTACAGGAATTTGATTCAGACATTTAGTTTTCCTATAAGAAATTAAGATTTCCTATCGGATTTTATCAAATCCTATCGGAATTGAAATTCCTATAGGAAATGCTTGTAATCCGATACGAAATTTCAAATTTCCTATAGTAATATTGTTTTTCCTATGGGAAAAATGTTTTATTTAAGTGTTATAACACAGTCTTTTCGGTTATGAAACAAATCTACACAGAGAGATGAAGGTGAGATACAATGATAACAAAGGTGGTTGTAAACTCTTTAAACAATGGTCTATCATATGGCATATTTGTATTTCTCGATATATGCAGCTTTGACGGGTGCAAAAATGCCATAATTATCCGGCATAATTATTTGTCATAATTATCCGGCACAGTGTTCATGGCTGAGTGGCCAGGAATGAAATAGACATACCTACGTCACATTGCTGTTTGACACAACTGCCCAAAGTCCAAGCTCTTGTTAAAATGGTTCTAAATCATCGTATTGACCTTAAAAACCGCAACAGTTGTGTAATATTTGGTGGATCTTTCAGTGCAATTGATTGTAATATCACCACCGGAAAAAATAATTCATTTGTATTAGGTTCACTGAGACTCTTTCAAATTGATTCATGATATAAAAATAATTGTATTTTAACAGAATTTGATAATTTACTGTAAACCATTTGGGAAATAGAAAAAAACCGTGCAGTTCATCGATCCATCTTGAAAAAAATATCTTTGAAATTAAGTAGTAAATTGTAAATGTTCTTAAGTCATTGGTTTTCATTCCACTTATCACATTCATCAGCAGAGTTGCCCTTCTGTCTACCAAACTGGCAAAACTTTTTATTTAATTTTAAGTACAACCAAAATCTTGATATGTTATTCCTTTTATGTCTGGTAAAAAAAAAAACCCAATCTTAGAAAGAGGTCCTTTTATTTAGTTTTTAAACACTCCATGGCGAAATAAGTTCATGAAATTGTGGGATATTCAGATTTCTAAGAAATGCTGCATGTAATTCTATTAATCTTGATTGTTAAAGACAACCATATTGGAAGAATAAATGCACTGTGTTACGCTAAACCCAAGTCTATACCGACAATGATCTGCCGATTCTCTTAGTTTCATGGACACACACACATAAAAACGTCGTTTTACATAGTCATTGGGATCACAAGTTTCTAAAGATAATGAATTCTAGGCAATTAATGATGCTAATTAAGGCTACGGCTTCACATCGATTGCCTTTCATTAACCTTTATGGTTTGTGGTACAATGTTGAACGAGGGCTCGACTAAAGCTGTGCAATTTGTGGTCACCGACCAAGAATATGAAATATAACTTTGCACTAGAACAACATTCTCCACACCTTTAAAAATGTCATATAACTTTCTGAATAAACACTACCTAGAAGAGCAAAATAGTGCGTGAACCGCGTAAAAAATTTACGATTTGCAAGCTGAATGATAATTATAAAAGATAAAATCCTAAAGAGTTATTCAAAATTCTTAAACGTAGTATTTACTAAAATAACTATGAGACCGGATGTTATGTCTAATTATGAGTGATGGAAATTAAATACATGAATTACAGGTATACTTATTAATACAATCTCACTATTCTAAGAATATATTTTTCCTACGCACACCTGACAAATTAGTATATTTGTATGCGATGTTACGCAGTTCTTAATATTGCGACTTAGCCTGTATTGTTTGAACTCGCGATAGTATCTTTCTATTCTCTTATAATATCGACGCGGTAATATTTCTATGCAAAAACTTAAAAATAAGGTATTATTCATTGTATTACATCTAACAGTCTGTATATTAAATCAGATAGTTTGAAAAGGAAAATTCGTTTCAATTCAAAATTATGTACATGAACTAGTGTTTGCCTTCCCTGTGTCAAATAGATCATAGCGTGATAGTCTAAATAATGTTTAAGTGTGCATGCGAAGAATACTCTTTCTCGTTGTAAATAGGAAATTTTCAACCTGAATTTTGATTTTATATCAATTCTAAGATGACGTTGCATATTTGTTGCAGTGTGTCGGGTTTTCCTTCTTCTTTTTGGTATTAATATTATCTTTTCATTAATGTTTATTTAAATGAACATGTAGTTTCAAGTCATTTTTATTGAGTTGTGTATAGCTTCCTGTGGCTTGATGAATCACTGACACTTAAGAATTGTGACCTTAAAATATAGTTATTAAATCATTTTGATTTTTACTTCCAAACAAGAAAAACAGCATGACCAAATTACTTACCTGATCTATAGGATCAACTGATAAACCTGAAACATAGCCACAGGAACCTATCCGGTTAGTACAAGAATCTATCTAATAGCTACAGGAACATATCAGATAAGTACAAGAATTTATCCAATAGCTACATGAACCTATCCGATTAGTACAAGAACCTATTAATTAGCTACAGGAACCTATCTGATTATTGTAAGAACCTATCCAATAGCTACAGGAACCTTTCCGATTAGTACAAGTTTTTATCCAAAAGCTGCAGTAACCTATCTGGCTAGTACAAAAATACATCCAATAGCTACAAGAACCTATCCAATAGCTGAACCTATCCAATAGCTACAGGAACCTATCTGATTAGTACAAGGCCTTATTCAATAGCTACTGGAACCTATCTGATAAATACAATAATCTTTCCAATAGCTACAGGAACCTATCTGATTAGTACAAGGCCCTATCTAATAGCTAAAGGAACCTATCTGATAAGTACAAGAAACTTTCGAATAGCTACAAGAACCTATCTGATTAGTACAAGAAACTATCCAATAGCTACAAGAACATATCCAATAGCTACAAGAACCTTTCAAATAGCTACAGGAACCTATCTGATAAGTACAAGAAACTTTCCAATAGCTTCAGGAACATATCTGATTAGTACAAGTTTTTATCCAAAAGCTGCAGTAACCTATCTGGCTAGTACAAAAATACATCCAATAGCCACAGGAACCTATCCAATAGCTACAAGAACCTATCCAATAGCGGAACCTATCCAATAGCTACAGGAACCTATCTGATTAGTACAAGGCCTTATTCAATAGCTACTGGAACCTATCTGATAAATACAATAATCTTTCCAATAGCTACAGGAACCTATCTGATTAGTACAAGGCCCTATCTAATAGCTAAAGGAACCTATCTGATAAGTACAAGAAACTTTCGAATAGCTACAAGAACCTATCTGATTAGTACAAGAAACTATCCAATAGCTACAAGAACATATCCAATAGCTACAAGAACCTTTCAAATAGCTACAGGAACCTATCTGATAAGTACAAGAAACTTTCCAATAGCTTCAGGAACATATCTGATTAGTACAAGTTTTTATCCAAAAGCTGCAGTAACCTATCTGGCTAGTACAAAAATACATCCAATAGCCACAGGAACCTATCCAATAGCTACAAGAACCTATCCAATAGCTGAACCTATCCAATAGCTACAGGAACCTATCTGATTAGTACAAGGCCTTATTCAATAGCTAATGGAACCTATCTGATAAATACAATTATCTTTCCAATAGCTACAGGAACCTATCTGATTAGTACAAGGCCCTATCTAATAGCTAAAGGAACCTATCTGATAAGTACAAGAAACTTTCGAATAGCTACAAGAACCTATCTGATTAGTACAAGAAACTATCCAATAGCTACAAGAACATATCCAATAGCTACAAGAACCTTTCAAATAGCTACAGGAACCTATCTAATAAGTACAAGAAACTTTCCAATAGCTTCAGGAACATATCTGATTAGTACAAGAAACTATCCAATAGCTACAGAAACATATCTGATTAGTACAAAAACCTATCCAATAGCTACAGGAACCAATCCGATAGCTTTAGAAACCTCTCTTATAAGTATAAGAAACTATCCAATAGCTACAGGAACCTATCTGATAAGTACAATACATATCCAATAGCTACAGGAACGTATTCGATTAGTACAGGAACCTATCCAATAGTATAAGAACCAATCCGATAGCTACATGAACCTATCCAATAAGTACAAGAACCTATCCGATAGCAACACGAATAATTAATTAACTGCAAGAACTTATCCTATATTAAATATTCTATAAAGGTCTTGATGGGATAAAATTATTTAACTCAATTCTGACTGCATAAAAGTACAACTTCTTAAGGCGACCTTAAAGAACTTCCAATGGTAAGATGGTTAATTTATTTTTTAATTTCTTTATCTTTTGCAAAGCTTGCTTCTTATATAATCATTAAATGAAATTACTATTAAAAACCGATAAACAGTCATAATTTTACTTTACAAAACTGTCATTAAAATGCAACATCAAGTGAAAATGTATTTTGAAAAATAAAACGACGAGTTTAACTTTTAAGTTGCCAGTGCATACTTTATGTGAGCTTCTTTTATCACAAATCTTGATTCAAATCTCATTGAGAATAACGACCTTGGCTTTTGTCAAAAATTCTGAAGTTTTGAAAACTGTAAACGAAACAAAATGCAACAATAAACAATTTACAAAATTGACATCAATGTTAGTATAGACATACAAGGATAGCTATGTTGTCGGGTTCGTGATCCCTCTTGTTACACTGACATAATATATCAAATCAACCACGTATTGAATACTGAAGGAATGGGAAAAATGATATGAAAAACATATCTTTAGCTGTTGTGTAAGAGGTAGAATTAAATGTAAATTAATGTATTTCTTCTATACGTGCATGTATTTTTGTTATAAAGCAATAAAAGGCTAAATAGATTTCACCACAAAACTGAAAACTTTATCCCGCATAATTACAAAATTGGATGGAGACATATATACTCCGACATTTTTGGAATAAAGTAGTGGCAGTTAATTTTATGGTTTGGGTCATATTTGATTTAAGAATCAGAGTAAGTAATAGGAGTAGCTCATGTGCTAAGACATGTGAATATTTTTGAAGATTTTTGTTAAGTGACTACATCAAAATTAATTTTACTTGTAAATAATAACGTTGTATAATACTTCATTTGAGCTTGATTTATATTTTTCTGACATATATGATTTTAATGACTCCTTAAAAAAATAGGAGTGGTAAACTCAAACATATCTAATATATTCAAACTCTCCAACTCTCTTTATTGCTGAAGGCATACATCTTTTGACATTTTCGAAACTTTTTGGAATGATTAAACAAGCATGGAATAGATAAAGGAGCATTTCTTACAAGATTACAACTATGAGGAACCCAATTCTGCTGTACAAGAAGTTCTTTAAAACAAACCAAAACACAAAAGTTTGTCTTTGTTTTATAAGGTTAACCTTTGCCAAAATTTGAATAAGTGAATGATGAGTTTTACACTTTTTCCAAACATTTTTTTTTTGTTGGGGGGGGGGGGGGGGGTGGGGATGTGGTGGGGCATGTCTTGGAGTTAAACCATATATACAATCTATGAATACAACTTTCATCAAATAGTCGCATAGGCCTATGAAATCTAGGCACATACAAAAGTGACAATGCTAACATGTCATGATGTAATTGTATAATTTTCTTATATTTAGGCATATTTTACAAAGACAATGACACATGTATTTGTTTATCAAAATTTTAGTGAATGCAAATCTTTTTCTTTTCAAATCAATCTGTATAATTGACACAACTTATTTGAAAGAATTAAAATTTTACCAACAACATTTCTTTTCGGTTTTAAGAATTGTAACCTTAATGAATTTATGTCTTTCATTACTGAATAAGGATCCAAATGGTTTAAAAGGAACTGATTTAAGCAAGTGGAAAAAATTCATAAATAATTCATTATCAAACTAATTATGGCAGATCTTGGCCGTTTTCTCTGTTTGTTGGGTAAATTAGTCGCAACTCTATAAATGTCAAAATTTACCCTGATTCATTAGATTGCAATTAATTTACTTTATGTCAGACATCTTATGGTACGATGTTAGTTAATATGAGTGGATAAACTCGCAGTCATTTCACATGATGCAGAGTAAGACATTATGTTCCAAATATACTTACTTTAATTAATTAAAATCTACTCACGTTATAAACCACGTGGCTGGTTTTTATGGCTCTTGCATAAGGATGATGAAATTTATTTTTGATTTGAAACCATTTTGAAATTTTTAAGGAGAAGAATTTTTCTTTTACGAGATTGCACGTAGCCTGTAACTGCTGTAAGCTCTTAGAATATAAATTTATCTTTTCTCATTTAACAATAGCATTTATGTCTAAAATAATCTAATCAGTATTCCACATTGGGATTAAATAAAATTGAAAAAAATTCGAAGTCAAGTATGCCTATATATGTAACTACAACATTTGGTTTTTTTTTTTTTTTACAGTTTTCTGTAAATAAAGTGTTTAAATAAAAGATAAATTGTAAACAAAGAAATAAGTGATTTGATTTAAACGTATATTATTGTATAAATAACATACAATAGGATTGGGAAACAGTTCTACAACTTCGCTGAATCCAGTTCCTTTCCCATCATAAATATCATTTTATAGATAATTCAGTAATAAACAACATGAGTAGTATTTAGCTAATGATGTATATAAAAATGTAATTCAAGCCTCTAGATGAATTTCATTGTACTATGCACTGCACACATTTTTCGAAAGACAGAACAGTATTTTTATGCAAGGGTTTCTGCAAAAAAAAAACCCCGAAAACCGGATTTCATTACGTTTAACGAACTGAAGAATAGTTATAATAATGCCCCCCCCCCCCCCCAAAAAAAAAAAAAAAGAAAAAGAAACTGCAGGCATTGTAAAGCATGCAAGCATGTCTGATTTTCCAAAACGTTTACACTCGCAATTTACCTGATAAACGTGTGATCCTTACCTTATTTTAGTTTAAATATACTATTTTATTGTAACATGTACCTCATATTACAGTGAATGGTTCTGAGAGTAAAAAGAATTGCATGGAGATTTTTTTTATGAATTTATGACAATACTTCAAAATTAACATTTTTAACAACATAAAGTTTTAAAATTCTCCTCTTCTTGAATTTAATGAGAAATGTTCAAATTATACTTAGTATGTCTATGACAAAAATCGAATGTTTTAACATAAATTTACCAATATACACACTTGGTTACATAGACAATTAAGAATGCATGAATGCGGAATCCTTATTCTAATCATTGTAACCAAAAATTCCTTCTAGAAGGCATTGTGAATGTTTAGGGAAACTCCTTTAAACTATTTGCAACATTTGACTTGTTTTTGAGCAAAGCAAATAGGGTAAATAATTCTCAAGAATTAATTAACACTTTTATTGTTGTCTTTTTTATCTATTTTAAGAACTGTTGAATGATTTATTCATTAATTTTATACTTGTGATGTTTAACTTGGAGAAGAGAAACAAAAAAAATGTATGTTAATAATATAAAAATTTCAAGGTCACTGAAAATCCTATTTGAAGGTCAAGGCAAGAGTCATTTATCGAACAACGCTTCTCTTGTTAATTCGGCTAACATAAATCATCATTGGTTTTTTTGTGTGGAGTCAAATTTATGAACATGTATTTATATAGCATGTAATTTATTCTAAAAACAAAGACAAGTGTCACCCATGGTCGATAGTTTTGATTTTGAGGTTTTGTTTATCATTTTTATCGCTGAATAATTAATAAAAATCAATGCTATTCAAATTGATTTTTTAATAATCATAATATTCATAAAATTAAAGGCTCACGTAGTTTGTAAATCTTATGTTTATCGGTTAGTTCATAAAAGTATCTCTAACGTTTGTCTAATTTCAATTAAAATAAAAAAAAATTTATTTTGACAAGTACATTTTCTTTATAACGTGCTTTCTATTACAGAGAGCTAGGTAAAGAATAACAACAATGGCGTATTCTTAATGGGTTTATATTACATTGTACATATGCATTTCATGAATCCGAAAAGTAGGAATGACATGTATGTGATGATACACGGTGTAGCTATGAAGTACTGCAATGTATTACTGAAATGTATAAGTGCTGGAGGTGAGTACAGTTTTGTACATGTCAACATTGATTAACCGATAGTAAGGAAGACAATACGACTGCGTATAGTATGCTTACTCATGAAAAATGGCATAAATCAGCTAAGCATGAAGCACTTGTCAACCCTGAGAGGTAGGGGATGGTTCAGAATTACATAATGAATCATAATTATCGAGTTAATTAAACCCTATTCACTGCTGTTAAACACTTTCTGTCTTACGAGCGTCATTCATCATCTGGCTGATCTAAGCGTTTGTTTATATGATCAATCTTATGTCCGTCCTTTGATTTTGAAGAAGAAAAATCTGAAATGAACTCTCGTTTGACAGCTTTTGACAAGGTGGTTGACCGATTAGAGCATTTGAGATTTAGAGTTTATTCAAAATCGGTGATAATTCACTGCATTTGTTTAAATAAAAGTGTAACTTACCAAAGCTGCTCTTCGGTTCTTTGGTTGACATTTACATTTTTGACCTTTACGAAATTTGCATCTTCTGTCTTTATGACTGGACAAAAACAAAGGACTCTATGAATAAGAATTGTTCTGATTATTACTAGAACGATAGATGTTTGTAGAAATATAGTGCGTTTTTAAATGAAAATGAAATGAAAAAAATCTTTGTATAAAAGTTTGTCTGAGATAAAAACTAAATCACATTTTTATATTTTTCTCAAATAAGTTAAACAATTTGTTTCAATATTTATTACATTGGCATTTGAATTCAAAAAGTTCAAACACAAACAATCACAACTTACGAGGTCCCCATTTTCATATGTTGAATCACTATGATAGCATCATCTGTAGAAAATATTATATAGCATATACCAGTTTCCTACAAACCTGCCTGAATTATGAGTGAATTGTGAATTATGAACCATAATTTTAAAGAGATAGCCTAGTAAAGTTGAGAACATTTAAATTCATATGCATTCTGTTATTTTATTGATAAAATTTATCTTTAATATTCATGTATTTAAAAGTCACCAAACTCTTTTTTTCACCTATCACCGAAGTAAGAATTTGATTAAGTATCCTCAACCATTTGGCATTGTTAAATGGGCTTTTAATGTGACGAAGGACAAGGATTAATAAAAATATTCAAGTTAATTATAAAAATTTACAGAATCATTTGATGAAATAAAGCGATGTGAATACGCAGTTTTTATATTTTTTTCGCTACAATAAAAATTATACAGTTTAGTTTTGTATAATATTATCCTTATTTTTTGGAAATGAAGTCATCTTTCTGCTTCCATGTGTGAAAAAAATTAAAAGGTATGAACCCACACATAGGAGAACTTTTAAGATTTATTTTTTTAATCACCGGATGCTGCAAATAAGGGGAAAGAAAAGTTCTCTTTACAGCAATAGAAAATTAAAATGCAAAGACAAAATGGAGTAAAAGTAAGACACCTGCTAAACATGCTCCCAGTTCGCTAGACCACGCAGACAGCAAGTGGCGACTTTTTTAAATTAGGTAGTCAAAAAGATCATCACAGTCATCGCGCCAGATACATATACCATACTGGCGTATATTGGATTGATTTTTAGGAAAAATGGGCCGAAAAAATAGGCCACTGGACTAATTAAATGCAAATGTGGGGGCACACTTCGTCACCACAGTCCTGAGCAAGTGTAACTTGCCGATAATTCTACACTAGCTGTAGACCTTTGAGTAGCAGAAATCACATCTTGTGAAGGTGTTTCATTTAATCTTCACACTATGGTACATGCTCAGGTATTTCATAAATCATCTTTTGAAGGTAAAAGTATTCCACTGTCAGGCCCAATACTGGTTCTGGATAGACATATCAAAGCTATATATACTATTTAATTAGAAAAGCCGTATAAATAATTAGTTCTGAAGGTTAATATGTTATTTCTAGAAATATGTATATCATAATCACCTCCCCTACTTAGAGGGAAATAATAGTTCACGTCTGTCCTCTTAAGTGCAGACAGATGATATCTACATCAATTAAATTATACTTTTTATTTTGCTTAAGTTTATATGAATAATCATATATTGCCCATTTACAAAATGCATTTAGGAGAAATATATTCACAAAATGCATTTTAAAATAAAACAAAAATATACATTATATGATTGGAAATCGGAACAACAACATAAAAAAATCAGACTAAAAACGAAGCTTTGGGGAATCTATCGTCATAATTGCGACAAAAGATAAATCTATTGACAAAAATGTTCAAGGATTTGTTCTAATCATGTCACGTACCAGCGTGGGATATCCGGGTTCTTCCAATTATTCAAATGAATTATTAATTTTTTTTATGAAGTCATTTTCTTACTTTAATGTTATGTTTTCTCCTCTGAATAAATAAATATAAATAATTTTCCAAGAAAAAAAACACAATGAGACTGAACGTCACGAACACAGTTTGAAAATTAAAATGAAAAAAGGGGAAAATAAATATGTTTTTTTCATATCGAAAATAAAACTTCAGAAATGGCATACACATGTACACATGAATACTAAGCTCAAGTGGGTTTTTACGATAGAAACACAAAACGCCTAAGCAACTAGCTATTTATCTAAAACCAGATCTTACATAAACCACACATTTCAGTCGTAAACGCTATCGCTGTCATAAGATATGAAGTTTTTGTTCAGAAATTAATACAGCCTTGCAGATTTGCACAGCCGTACGAAAAAAATTAAAATTAAATTTTAATTATATTCTTCACTAGCGACAGTATTTTAGATAATTTGACACTAGTGCTTCACGTGTGTAAAGAAATATTATAAGTAAACCCTTCACACATGCTAGCACAAAATCGCTTCTCAGCATCATAAAAAAAAATTACAATTCGTTTGCTTACTGCAAGTGCAAGTTGCCTCTTTCAATTTCTTTTCAATGGATAAGGTGTGAAACTGAAAGCATGTATAGATTTTTCAGAAAGGCGATCGACAATGACATTATGGATAAAGAAAGCGGCAAAATCCCCTAAACCATTACTGGTTACATCATAGACATGCAAGCGTCTAGTATATTTAAAGATTAAATATACATATATTTAATTAAACACTTTTTTTTAAAAATTAAATACATGTATATTTAATATTTGAATGCCATAGACGCATGTATGACGACCAGTAACATTTCATTTTTCCCTTAAAAACTAGCCCATATTAAGGTTGGACCCCTTTTGAGTGGGATGTGTTTCATTTGGCATCGCTATGTTCAATAATATATGGTCTCATTTCATTTGAAGCTTTATTAGTTGTTCATTGCTATGTTTTAATATAGTTCTTTGAACTCTCAATGTGTGATTATGCATTACTTTTTTCATTTTGTAATCAATTTATTATTAAAATCGTGAGTTGCAGGTTATATCTTTTGTAAGTAAGCAATTAACTTTGTATTGATTACCTTATTCTTACAAAAAAAACCCACCACACACATGTTTCATGTTTCTCATTGTAACAAACACGTATAGGAATAATTATGAAATTTATTCCCTTGATATTTTCATAACAACGAAAGCAACATTTTCTCTTATTCATTCTATTTATTAGGGTCTCACAAAATAAAATAAACATATTTTTGCTTTTCAAGAAGCTTATTTAAGTTTACCGTTCATCAACAATGTTGGAGTTTAAAAATATTTAACTTATGGTTCACATTAAAATCTGTTTATAATACTGCATACAAAACTCAAACATCCAGAAAAGTGTTGCTGATATATAAACTTTAATGTGAAAGTAAGCTCAATCGTCATGGACATTCCTCCTTACCATCTCCTTCAATCGTTTCAGATGACTCGTTTGATGGTTAAAATCGCTTTGTTTAATTTTCAAGAATTATAGCATGAGAATGAAAATATTATACTTTCTCTATATAATATAATCATCCGTTAACAGGCTGTTTTTAATAAACAAAAGAAGGTATTTTTCTGAATGACATTGATTTTCTTTAGATATACATGTTCATTTTAATTCAATTCTGCTTGACTTTTTATCAACGATGTAAAACTGTATTGCAAGCTGAAAGTAATTAGCAATTAACCAAAATGTGACCAGCACTTAACCAGAAATCAATAGCAATCTGTCCAACTGTTGCAGGCAATCATAAAAAAGTACCAGCAGTTTGACAGATAGTGACCAACAATAAGATAGAAAGTTAACAGCAGTTTGACAAATAGTTACCAGCAATTAAAGACAGTTACCAGCAGTTTGACATAGAGTTACCTGCAATTAAAGAAAAATAACAACAGTTTGAGAGATACATGTAGTTATAAAAGAAAGTTACCAGCAGTTTGACGGAAAGTAACCAACAATAAAAAAAATTACAAGCAGTTTGACAGATAGTTACCGGCAATTAGATAGAAAGTTACCAGAAGTTTGACAGATAGTTACCGGCAATTATTAAGAAGTTTACCAACAGTTTGATATATTTTATTAAGCACTTATAAAGACAGTCACCAACATTTTGACAGAAAGATACCAGCTGTTATAAAGAAAGTTATCAACAGTTTGACAGGGAGTTACCAACAATTATAAAAAAGTTAGCAACAGTTTGACAGAGATTTACCAGCTGTTATAAGGAAAGTTATAGTTATAAGCAGTTTGACAGATAGTCACCAGAAATAATAAAAAAAAGTTACCAGCAGTTGGACAGGGAGTTTCCAGCAATTAAACAAAGTTATCAGCAGTTTGACAGGGAGTTACCAGCAATTAAAGAAAGTTACCAGCAGTTTGAGATATACATGTAGTTACCAACAATGAAAGAAAGTTACCAGCAGTTTGACCGTTAGTAACCAGCAATAAAAGAAAGTTACAAGCAGTTTGACAGATAGTTACCAGCAATTAGAAAAAAGTTGCCAGGTGTTTGAAAAATACTTACCAGCAATTCTTAAGAAAGTTACAAAATATTTGACAGTGAGTTACCAGCAGTTATTAAGAAAGTTACCAGACAGTTACCAGTAGTTTGATAGAATGTAACCAGCTCTTTGACAGATATATACCAGCAGTTAGAAATAATATTACAAGCAGTTTGACGGATAGTTACCAGCAATTATTAAGAAAGTTACCAACAGTTAGAAATTTAGATAGTTACCAACAGTTTGACATATAGTTACAAGCAGTTATAAAGACAGTTACCAACATTTTGACAGAAAGTCACCAATTGTTATAAAAAAAGTTATCAACAGTTTGACAGAAAGTTATCAACTATTATAAAGAAAGTTACCAACAATTTGATAGAGAGTTACCAGCTGCTATAATAAAAATTTCCAGCAGTTTGACAGAAAGTCACCAGAAATCATAAAGAAAGTTACCAGCAGTTTGACAGGGAGTTAACAACAATTAAAGAAAGTTATAAGCAGTTTGACAGATAGTTACCATCAGTTAGATAAAAAGTTTCCAGCAGTTTGACAGAGAGTTACTAGCAATTATACAGATAGATACCAACAATTATCCAGAGGCTATGAATAGAAATTTTAGTTTTTTATACATTCATATTTTCTTTTAAAAAGCGACCATTATGATTTTTTGTAAAAGGAAAATAATATCAAATGTAAGGGGTAAAATGTATTTTTCTAGTTAACAATACAAGAGTAAAAAAATACATGTACATACAGAGCACATTTATCAAAATGTGTAATGTTCGTATAAATACATTTATCTTTTGTGTGACCCAGTAGTATAAATATTTACAGTATTATCACATTACTTTTATCTCGTGAAAATGACATTCTAAAAGTCGTAGAAATGACGTCTTGAACATGATACCCTGCCACCATTATATCTATTATGAATGCATTTAAACAGTACCCAAAACACCTGTAGGAATATCATAATGACAAATAGAATTTCTTTCTTTAAAAAAAAATATGCATATTTCTTATTTCTTTAAAAAAAAATCAGTAATATGAAAGTGTATATGTGCATGTCAGATGTTTATCTGTGTGCCTTAGAGATCACCTGAATTACATCTTCCTCGTCTTTTAATCATGCATGCATGTATGATAGATATTCACAGACAAGGACATGCTCCTTGTTGGTCACCTAATTCAAAAAAGGCCGATCGAAGAAATCATAAAATGACATATCATATAACAGTTTAGTGTGGCAAATCCGATGAATAGTATTCGTCATGTTGCAAACTTTATGGGGCATTATTTTGGGGTAGGTGGATATGGAACTGTTGGGAGGTTTATTCAGACGGTGTTATGATATCCCTAAGGACTTCCATATATTTTAGCTGTTAAAATGTTGTTTCTAACTTTTAATTTCTACAAGTATAAAGATAAGATGGAAGCTGATACCGGTATTGTATAGTAAGCTGTATCGCATATGGAAAGACTATTACAGGTATAGTGCAAAATGTCACTGCATTGATGTCAGTAAATGAAAATAAAGTCTATACACGTGTTACAACATGTGCTCTGATGCATGTACATATCATACCTAATGCCTTATCGTCGTATGATTTTGACCCAGGGTGTTCGAATGTATCTCAGCAAATAGCGGAATTATCACGTCACGTTTGAAAAGTTGTAATGATATCGTGAAGATGTTAAAGCTGGAGAGTTTGACGTCAGTGAAAAGTATCTAAGGATTAAGTTTGCTATAAAAAAAATATACCCCTGTTTAACAGGCCCTCTCGTATATCATTAAAGAGCCTAATCATCAGAAATATATGGTTGATTTTGTTGAGCAGACATGCAAGAAGGCTTCGGTATCAGAAGGACAAATTGAGAAAAGGAAAGAGCTTGTTCTACAAAAACAGGTGTTTACCGAGCTTTTTTTTTTTTTTAATTTTGTGACATTAAATCTTATCTTTTTAAAGATATAATTTCTTTCGTCTTTTAGATGTACCACAAACTGTTTAAACTCAAAAAATTGGGAAAATTAAAGAAAAATCAATACGACGTTTTAAACAAAATGACCTCCCAGCTGCTATCCTCTTCAAAATGAATAAATAACGATTAGAAATTTGATTGTTGCCATTTATAGAATATGTGCATTTTTTCTTCTTTTTTCCCCCTACTTTTATTATTTTTTACTTTGGATACATTTGATACATGTATTTATAAATGCTTTATAAATGCCTTTATGCTACATCATGATGTGGGTTTTTTTAAAATACCTTTTCCAGGTATAAATGTTTTGGTTTACTTTTAAGCCTGAAAGAATTGTTAAAAATCTAGTCATTGTGTTTTGGTCTGACATTAAAAATGATGGTCATGTATATAGACTTATTATTTTATCCCAGATAATCAAATGTTAATATGTTTTATATTGATTACGTCATTAGTTTTTGTGATAATAGATAACATTCACATAACTTGGTTGTATTAATTTCACAGAAAAAACGAGATGCAAAATGCTAAAATTTTATATTACTGTAAAATTTTGTGTGTATAAATACGTGTTGTTGTCCGGATAAATTAAACTGTAGAGAGGTCGTTCCTTTTTTTTTTAAATTGATACAAGATTTATAGGATGCAGTAAAGCCATACGGCCTTTCGATTTCAATGTCAAATCGTTTAACACTTACAATTTTCAAAATTGTTTCCGCCAACACAGGCGCCTTTTTCTGTCATTTAGATATCTTTTTAAGAATATAGTTATTGAGGTTTGCTGAATGTTATTATTCAATTTTAAATCACTTTTTCACGTTGTTTCAGCGTCCAAATAAACATCTATACATTTTTTCAAAGATCTTTATCAATAGCCAACGTATCGGTATCTCGCACCACTTCTGGAAGATGCAGTTGTTTAGAACTCACAAATGAATTAACTGAATGGGCTATTCAAGTACTTACATGTGTGATGAATAATGTGTACATCGTTAAATGTATTTTTATTTTAATACTTTTGATGTTTATTGTGCTTAAATTATTGACTGATCGGTCGAAGTCTTTAGCTACTTTAAACACCAGGAATGCATAAGCGGCATCTCATTTGCAAAATACTAACTTTACAGTACATGAAGCTGTGCATAGTGATTAAATCTTCTGAGAAGCCCTTCGGGCTTCACAGGATTTGATCACGTGACCAACCAAGTTCATACCCCGGTGAACTTTTTAACATGTTGTTTATTTCTTAAATGAGAGAAAATTGACTCCTTCTATGTAACTACTAATAGACAACACCAACAACAAACATCCGGTACTTTTGACTCACTTGACCATTATTTCAGCGTTCTTCACTTTGCCTTTACCTTACTTTGAAACATGAGTTCAACTGTAAAAAAAAAAGTAACTTTACATGTATATTTCACTAAATTGTGTGTACAAATACAATTCGGTGAAAGAAATTGAACAATGTCTTGTTTTTTTTCAATTGGAAGTTGTCTTTTATCTTGATCGTCAATTTTTGTATTACTCATTTTGTTCTTCGTCCCTCGTCAATAAAGGTTAACTTCGGAAACCCCAATAATACTGGTATATGAAAGTCAATGCTAGCATTTCAACTAAAGAAAGAGAAAGTAACAAAGTTATTTCTAATCATGTTTCAATACAAATATATTTGATTAATGAACATTCGTATTATTTGGAGATAGCATTTAGTTAAATAAATTAATAAATTAAGTGTTCATCTGTAAAGTTCACCTTCTCTTTCTCGGACAGACACAAATGGTGCAGTGTGTCAAATCGGTGCTAACTTACAAAACTCCCTCCAAAATCAAGAAACCACAAGCTCTTCTCAGTAATTTATAAATACTACGTTGGCTGTTTGCAACACCTGTAGCATAAATTGTCTTCGTATTTCATACAAATTATCATGTCGTAACACTGCTGAAAAGGTACCAAATATATTCTGAACTACAAAGTATGTTCTTGATTTTTATTAAAATAAGCAATGACCGGCCATTAACTTGATGCAAGGCCATTTAATATGGAACTCGGGGCAGGTGGTCTTTTGCGTGAATTAGATTCAATGTCAACCGCCACCCAAAATGCCGCCGCCACATAATGATACAGGAAATAGACAGTGTTCCTGGTATTTGCAAAGAGTGCTTAAAATACTTATAATATATTCAGTCAGATATATTGGTAGCCTGCCATACATTTTGCCAACTGCTTGTGACAGGTGTGACAGTTTTAAAGGTTATTATACTGCAAATAATTTGGCATTGTATTCATCATTGAGATTTCGTAAGCTCGAATAAATTAAACCATCTTAGTATCTTCGACTAGAAGAGTTTTGTGTCGATTTAATACCGGTTATCATAATATCATTATTTGCTTGAAATCATATTTCTCGGAAAATAGTTTTTTTCGGACATCTTTTTCCACTTTTTAAGGTCACCCGAGACACTCAAGTGACCTATTTTTATCAGTTTTCGTCGTACGTAGTTCGTCGTGCCTTGGATTTTTGGTTCCTTATAGCTTCACTTTCTGCTCATAAACTTTTGTGTTTATCATATGCATGGAGAAGAGGACTCGAATTGAGAAAATCAGCATTGCTCACCTAAGCGGCCATAAGTGTTGGGCATACACCATAGGAATTGATGCATTCTTTTAAAATATTGTTCCCTCCTGGGATGGGACTCAATTGATCATATAACGGATGTGCTAAATCTTCTAACCCTGTTCTTCTTTAATTCTGGATAGACAAACCGTAAATGATAATGGTAAACAGAAAAGCCTCTCCAAAATTAGGGTCAATGTTTCTGGTGGGAGGTGGGGCCAATTTGATATGTAGTAAAATGCATGAATTCTTTATTAATCTTGTTCTCTACTCTTGGAGAGCTAGCACGGAAAGTGTGAGATTAGGGTGAGTAAGGAATACTCTACTTATATCGTTAAATTAATTGCCCCTTGATCGGTTGCTCTGGTGTTCAGATATTTACCCAAAATAGAAAATGCATTACTGCTTATAACATTTTCTTAATCTTGCTGAGAAATTGAGTACATTGTTTTATGCAAGGAAGTATCTTTAAAGTTCTTTAAAGGACAGCAAGCGGATAACCCTTTGTTTTTGAAGTTTTGAGATGATTTTGGTATGGAAAAATGCATTTCAGTTAGTTCCTATTTATATTTTGTGTGAAGAAAACTCGTTTCACTTTTTTCATTTTGAGAGAGAGAGAGAGAGAGAGAGAGAGAGAGAGAGAGAGTGTGTGTGTGTGTGTGTGTGTGTGTGTGTGTGTGTGTGTTAGTGGCATCCTAATCCTTTCAATATTTGGGCTTGTTTTTCAAATTAATTAGGGACACATCAATCGAAACGTGGAGCCGATTAATTGGACTTCATATACCCATAGCTCTAAATGTGCCAATATGATGCATGCAATCAACAATCAACATATTAGTTTACACCTACACTTACACCGCAAATTATAGGTTTCTGTTTGTTTTTCAAAGAGTTTGACCTAGATCATCCTCACCTCTACAAGTTTCCCAGTTCAGAGCTCGGAGATATAAAAGCACCTAGCATTCTGTTGAGCAATGTCTTCATTAATAAAAATCCATTAGAAATTTGGCCAGTCGTCTTCCTTTCCGAATACAGACCATCTAGACCCAAAGTAAACGCTCCCAACTAAATTTCCATGGTGATGTCTTCGCATTTACTGTTTATGCTTAGTATCATAGTGACACATTCGTGTTTCACATCATTTTTCTTAACAAGGACTCTGTAACACTGGAAAAGAATTTGAGACTGTTTAAATTAATTTTTCCCGCGCTTTCATCAAACTAGAGGTACCAGTAAGTCAGATTTTAACGAAACTCAGTATGAAAAAATTTCCCTTCTACCTCATTCTATTGGAATTATCCTGTATATGATTATGTCAAATTACTACTAAAACAGTTTTTATAGCATTGTAAACATTTCAAATAAAATTAATCTTGCGAAAGAAGTGCCCAGTTTTTGTTTTGTAAGATTTACAACTTTGTATAATTTACTTCAAGTATATTTGATAGGTCGGAGAACTTATTAACACTTTCGTTGGTCGGTCAAAAATACATCACCTTATATTTCCAAGCTCTTTGATCCACCTAAAATAAACATTAGGTATCTAAAAACATTCTGAATTATGAATCGCACTTTATTAATATTTTATGACGGATCAAATACCACCATGATAATAGTTTTTAACATCAATGGTTTTTGGACGAGATTAGCTGTAACATCAAATAAAAGTAGACGTAAAATGAGAGCAATAATGTATACTGGTGAAGTCTTTTCTCGATATTAATGATAAATGTTTTTGAAGTCTTTTTCTTAATATTGATGATAAACGTTTTTTATATCAATGTTTATCTTTTTGAAGTGAGAGAACAGCAAGAATATAATATGTAATGGAATACTTTACCCATTTGCTTCAGGTAAGAAGTTTTTCCAATGGTTCACGGTTTGCAAAAAGAGCACTTACGACATAAGCCAGGACGTCGACCTTTGGAGGCAGATATGTAAGTACATACAATGAACCTGGTGACCATTAACACAGTCAAATCCTTGAGGTCTGAAAAATAAGAGCATATGCTTTACTCCTCTGAATATTACCTGACGAATGAGCGGTCTCTCCTTATAATTATGGAACCTAATAGACGTTTTATAAAAGTACATCACAATTTGCTTTTGTAGCTGACTAGAGATGAAAATATTTCATTTCATTATTATACATATCTTTATACACTGAGTTTATTACCCTATATTTCATAAGAATATCTAGTTGCAACAATTTTCAACTGAAGCGACCGATTCGTTTCTTACCTGATATATTCGGTTAAAACTGATTAAAGGGGGTGTCCGGCATCTTGAACATATGTGGACCAAAACTCTAAACATTTCTTGAATTGCCTTGTTTGTGCCGAAATACTGACCAAATCTGCTGTCAAAAAATACAAAAAGCAATAAATATGAGGTTTTACTTGTTGTTTTTTATACAAATTGCGCCCACACGTACAGAACAATGCCATTTTAGTCTCTTATGACTGCCTAGCTGCAGACTTAAATTAAATATTACAAACTCTAAAAATAAATATGAAAGGAGGTCTTTGGTGTCCACTCTATATTTGTTGAGAACAGGTTGAATCTTGCATATTGATGTTGTAGCTTTGTCTCAAAATGGGATACCCTATTCTTATCAATTAGAATGACATCTTTTTCTACAACAAGAAAAATCCAGTCTATACTTAGACCTCCTGTGTCTATGGAGGCACAGTGACGTAAACGGTTACATTTTTATTGAGAAATATACAATCTGTAGGGATTGTGACATACATGTACATCTCTATACTAGTCCTAAATTTATCTTTTCAGTCCTATATATATATAAATTGAATTGGGGGGAAGGGGTGAGGTCCAAAAGATTAATTATCTTGAATATTTTTCAATAAAAATATAACTTCAATGTACTTCCATAGACACAAATATATCTCGTACTGCCTGATAGTTTCTGACACCCATTTTAAGAATAGGACACCCTATTATGAGACAAAGCTACAACTAAATGTGCACGGTTCAACCTTTTACTCAACAAATGTTGTAGAGTAGACACATATGACCTCCTTTTATATTTTAAAATATTTTTAAATCTTCAGTTTAAGTCTGCAGCTGTGCAGTTCTAAGTGATTGAATAAAGGCATTGTTCTGTACTTGTGTGCGCGATTTGCATAAAAACATGCAAGACCTTATATCTATTGCTTTTGTATCTTTTGACAACCGTTTTGGTCAGTTCTTGGCGTGGACAAGTCAATTCAAGAAATGATTACAATTTTGTCCTACATATGTACAAGATGGCCGGACATCCCCATTAAGATCAGTAAGTCAATAGTTATTGCCTGACTAAACCAAACCTGAAGTAGTGTCAAAGTTCACACATTCACTTGTAACTTTCAGATAATACAATGATTTCAGCAATTTAACCAACTTTAATGATACGTAAATTTTCTTAATGAAAGATACCTAACAGAAAGGCAATAAAATTTCTCTCATCGATGTGCAATACGGGCAATATGATCAAGATCCTTGCAGATAAGAAATTACGTAAAACACGTCTGCCGCTGTGAGTATAACCCGCGTGAAGAATGGAATCTCAAGTATGCACTAGTACACAATAATTTCGCAGATATAATTTCATAGAAATGTGTGGACTCTATCCCAATTTTATTGATAATGTGACTGATTTTATTAATATCAAATTTCTATATTGTTTAAAGATTGACCTTACTTCAATATACAATTAAAAAATGACACCCTTTCAAAATTAAAAAAGACTGTCTTGTTTCACATTTAAGAAACAGTTTGTAAGGATTTAACACAATTTTTAGTAGCTCATTTTACAATCGTGTGTACGTTTATTTTAATCAGCCTTCCTATCCATAACGTATTAACTAAATTAGGTTGGATTGTCTGGAGAGCTTCCTAAGCACTGCTGCAAAACCATTGGCCCACATTGTTCTTGCGGAATTCAAAGTTTGCGGGGGGAAAGACAATGTAATCAACCAATGTTTTAAAGCAGTAGACCACTCCTGGTCCTTTTTCTGGAGTCAGGACGATCACAATGGAGTCACTTTGAAGTTGGAATCAAAGTTAATCAAAGTGGAATATTTGATGTTCGTCAGTTCGTTTGATCTAAATAAGAAGTAATATATCGAGATTATTTATAACAACTGTGCTATTAGAAAGAAAATAACTAGGCAGACGGATTTTGAATTTTATGTTTATTTTACCCTCGACGAAAAATTAATTTTGAAATTTTTAGTTCTTGTACATATATGTATTAAAATATTTCTTGAAAGGAAGTCAAGAGCTCAAGTGCCAACATGTTTATTACGTGTATAGAACTTTTGATGTAGGGGATGTCTTTTTTCAGTCTCTAGAGAGAATTAGTTCCGAATAACGATATTACGCGATTTTCTAATTTTCAATATTGATCACACCAGACCACACCATTTCAATGTTATATATATATGCCATAACAGTATTTTGCAGTTTTGGAAAGAAAAAAAAAGAATAAATTATATAAGAAAAAAAACATTCTGACAAATGCAACGAATTATCAAATTAGCATTAACGGAAAACTGATCTGTTCAATGTTAGAAGAAACAGCTAGCTGTAATGCAACTAAAGTTTGTGGTAGATCAACCTGCCATCACGGGCTTTCGGGTTGTACACTTGCAACATCAGGTGACGATGAATACCCGTATTTCCTAAATGCGCTTACTACCGACGACTCGAACAATGAATAAATTGATAGGACATTATATGCATTAGTTTAAAAGTGATCTAATTCAATTGGATTATCTGAAGAAAAGTTATAACTTATTTAGCTTGTTACAAAACACGACTGACAAAAGTCATAACTAGTATTGCTTAAATATGGGTTTCAGATCGAATGCTCCAGAAAATAGCAGGATTTCATATTGCCTTTAATTACACCAAAAAAAACATATTATGAACGGTATAATTATTGAAGACAAACTTAAGGATTTCGACATGCTGAGAAATTATTCAAAGTTTTTTTTTTTTACTGAATAAATGGTTTTCTTTTTAATTTTCCTAATCTCACTTCTTTTAAAGGTAATAACAAATGTTTTTGGATATTTCAAAAATATTCATTCTTTAAGTGCCAGCTTTAAAATAAATATGTATGACAATATCTTTGGTTATCGAAAATTATTTTCTTTCATAATTGCATATGAAAATTGTACATGGTGGTCTGTTGGATGAAATCAAGATTTGTGATATCAAATTGACAAACATTTTAAGCTCTGGTCGTAACAGGCAAAGGGGGGGGGGGGGGGGGTCCTTGACATTCCAACTTCTTTCTGAAAAAGTTACATGTACTTGAACAAACGTTTTTCTTCATCTGTATGTTTTTCATGCTTATGCTGCGATTATTTCCAAGATGAAGGCACTGAAATATGCATAATATGTTTACTTAATATACAAGCAACGTTCTCATCTCGTTAGCCAAAAGTGATAATTGGAAGTTCGTATAGTCGATGTATATTGTAATAAAAACCGGATGCTTGAAGGCAATGTTCTTCTGGGAAAATCCACAATAATTTATTATTATTGAAGAAATTAACAGATGCCATATTAAAAAATCCGCCGAATAACGTTTTAACTCAAACACAACATTCAACGCTGTTTACATTTAAAATTAACAAAAACAAAAGCACACATGAAATATATGTATATTATAATGGCTTCTGCATGTTACTAAAACCTCAAGATATATAATATTTATCTACTGTAATGTAATTTTGCTTAATACTCAATTACAATTTTACATTAAAATTTTAAAAAAGCTTTTGTTTGAATTTCTTCTTATGGTCATAGAATCATATTCCTCGCATAAAACAAATGCAACAAATTGTCTATAAAGACTGTTTGAAATAAATAAACCTTATTGACAAAATTACCAGTATATATCTACATCTACTGGGTATCCGGATAATATACATTAATGGACTGTGGGGACAATAATGCGCTTTTTACCTGATAGATTTGGTTAAAACTGACTTAAAACAATAATCCAATAATGTTTACATAAAACGACCAAATATGGAGAAGTATCACACTTCAAACTTCCGTTGGCTTGTTCTTACAATAAAAATCTATCTCTGCGTGCCATATCGGTTAACTAGATGCAATTTTTGCTGACAAAATAAACATAGATAACTGAACCATTTTAACAAGACCTTGGACTTTCGGTAGGATGTAATTGACCTTGGACTTTCGGTAGGATGTAATTATCTTTTTCTTGCATCAGAACAAGTTAAAAATGACGCTGCTTTCAAGTGAAATATACACAGATTGCGTAGTCTCAGCTCAAAAGCCAGACAAATCTTGTTGATTTCAAAGCGTGGCCAGCAATGAAATAGACAGGCCTACGTCACATTGCAGTTTGACACAACTATCCAAAGTCCAAGCTCCTGTTAAAATGGTTCTAAAATGCGTCACCAATGATCAACATTTTATAACCCATAAACCAGACGAAGCAAAGGAACGTGCAGTATGTATTTTGTGATTTTGATGCAGTGTGCAGATTCCATTTTGCTCTTATTTCGATTGAATGATGTAACTATGACATACTTCGGTTTGTACTACAAAACTAACTTTTTTTTCTAATCAATTTGTGCAGACTGTCCTCTCGTTTATATGCTTCTGCGATGTTAAAAGCAAAAAGGCACCACGAAAACATGTAGATTTACACCTAATAAACAAACACAGAACGCATCTCTTTAGCCAATGTAATATTCGAAAGTTTGTACATGTAGTTGATGTAAAGAACAAACACCAGACTCATGAAAGCATTGCTCTATTTTCACATACAAGTGCATGCGTATTCTTACTCTTCACATGTCGATTACGTGTATCGTTGTTTAAATGAGGTCTAGCTCTTATCATTAGTATTATTTTATTGAAAAGTTAAAGTTCAAAGTACTGTTGTTAAGAAATGTCATATCGAATGCCGTTTGTCTCAAGACGCGACAATCAATAATGTTTTAAACCCTTTTTCGAGAAGGGAAAAGTATTTCGCTGCAAAAATATCTTAAACCTTAATGATAACTATGATTATTTGACAATAATGTAATTTTATGTTTTAGTCTTACAAAAATCATAATAAAATCTCCTACAAAACTGACTTCAGCCATACATTTTGTTATAAAAGTAATCAATTACAATTTTACAAGAAAAAAATTCCGACATTTAAAGTTTGCCTAATGTTTAAAAAAAAACAACGTTCGACTAATCGTATTCCTATGATACAGAACATCTAGCTGCTTGTCACAGAAAAAAAAGATGTACATAGGATAATCATAAATTTTGTTTTCAATTGATAATTGCTGATAATAATACTTGTAGGTGAAAAGAAATATAACACTCAGTGTAAGGGTGTAAACGGCACGAAATATCACATCTTATGTTATATTATAAAGTATGACGTAATCAATATGAAAAGTTATGGTAAAATTTCGTATATTTCAAACACCCAAAGACAAATTAATGCGTTGAGAGAAATGAATGATGACAATAAAAAGGAAAATATGTGTTTAATCATTTCTTAACAAAATAAATGATAAAAGATTATCGTATATTCATCGGTGAAATTGAAGATGTCTTTGATTTATAAAAAAGAGTTCGTCGAGCAGTTTTTTTTTTCATATGGAAAGTGGGTACTATATGTTAAATATTATTTCTAAATGTGATCTCTGCACAAATATATCATTCATAATATGACGATTTTAGTCAGTCACAGGACTTGCGATTCATTATCATTAGACGTAATCTACCGGCTTCATCGCCAATTAAAACCTGTTGCTGACAATCAAAGATCATATATCGAGACATATCTGAGCTTCCGTACCCATACAATGTCGTGTGATGTTTACTTTTGTTATCCATAATCAAGTGTCCTACATTATCAACTTTCTACACAAGCATTGCACGCAGAAAACGTTCTTACACAGAAAACCTTCTCTACGGTGAGTTACGGAAGTTATTTCTGCTTTATTTTAAAATACATGACTGTTAAATATGATTACTCGACTATTAGTCGACTGAGGCATTTATTGCTTGCAGTATTCCAACAGTTAGGTATGAAAAAAAATCATTGTAGACATCTGAATGTTCTTTTGTTTATAATCTAGAATGTCACCTTTTAAAAAATCGACTTGGCAACCTTATAGTTATGTAGCCTCTACACTTTCTCCTGAAATATGGTCACCCTTGAATGTCATTAAATTAAATGTGCAAACAAACGCATACTTTACAAACGTTTACTTGCAGTCAAATCATAAATGTTTAGCAATATTAACGATTTGACAACAAAAGCACTGGACTTCGCCCTAAAACAGTATATATTTTGTATATTTTAATACCAAGTCGGATAAGCAATATACTTCTACATTTTTCAGACTGAAATGCCAGCTAAGCTGAATTTCTACTGTGCCTGGTTTTGTCCCTTTGCACAGAGAGCGTGGATTGCTCTCCTGGAGAAAGATGTGAACTTTGAGTACATCGAATATAACCCATACAAGGAAAAAACCAAAGAGTTTCTCCAACTAAATCCTAGAGGATTAGTTCCTGTTTTAGAGGTGAATGGTCAATCCGTCTACGAGTCTGACGTTTGTATCGAATTTGTTGACGAATATGGCGGTCCCACGAACAGGCTGCTTCCAACTGAACCAATGGCACGTGCAAAGACGCGGATAATCTGCGGCTTTATATCCCGCGAAATAATCCCCGCTTTTTATGGTTTGCTATTAAAACAAGACAAAAACGCCCAGGAGAAAATAAAAGCAGCATTGTTACATAATTTGAAAACTCTGCTTACATACAAACCGGATTCGACTCCGTTTTTCGGTGGGGACAAATTGGGAATGGCAGACATCATGTTAGTGCCTTTCGCCATGCGATTCCCTGTGCTAAGTCATTACAGGGGCTTTGTGATACCAGAAACAGGAGATTACGAGAGTTTTCACAAATGGGTGAAAGCTTGTAAAGAACAAACTTCAGTCATCCAAACGACCTGCGACATTGATAAAGCGATTCTGGTTTACCAATCCTATGCCGACGGAACTGCGAATGTTAGAAGCAAGATCTAACAAGACCGTTAGCCTGAGCCATGCTAGAAGGCTTCTTTTCGTCAAAATCAATTTTCATTACTTTTAATGTTAAAACAGTTACTCATTTTTTATATCGAATTTTAAAATTTAAAATCTACGAAGTTTTGTAGATTTTAATTATTAATTATCATTATTTTGTTAATTATTTGATTGTTTGACCAAATTCAGACAGGAAAAAAAGATAACTATTTTTTCAAGCGATGAGTAAAACCTGTTTTTGCTATATCGATATACTCATTCGATGTATTGTTTTCTCTACGGCGAAACAAAAATCGTTTTCAGCTTGATATTAATGAAAGCAAAGCCGATTTGATGGGTTATGTATGATTGTTTCTACATTAACATCAACTGCGAATGAGGTATATAGATATATATCATAGATGGATTTCTATGATTTTGATGATAGAGATTGAAATATTTTGTGTCTTACATGCATCCACTCTTAAATGTAAATTCAAACAAGACGTAATAACTAATTATCACATACCAAACAAAATGTGAAACTCTTTTTCAGTCTAGACATTATCAATTTCATAATATTTTGGTATACATCTAGGTAATTGGTTATAGTTACTCTACATTTGATGGATACAAATAATATTATACACATATATGTAGCTACGTGCAAATATACATTTTTACATATAGCTTAACATCGTTATTTAAGGTGAATATTGAGAACAACCATTAGAATACACAGTAAAATGAAGAATTTACCCAAATGCTGTTAGTAGTATAGCATGTCGTACAATTCATCTGGTTCATCGTGGTGAGAAGAAATCTTGTATCATAATTCATTAATCCTTGGTCCTACCTTAATCCTCTATGAAAAGTTCAGGATCGTGGGTAAGTTAGCAATATCGTAACTAGATTGTTCAGAAATACAGAGATGATTTGCTTTGAGGTAAAAATGATGATTTTTTTAATAACCAAAGTAGGTCAAAATGTCAAATGAAATAATCATACACCCATCATTCTTTTCACTTACCGCGGCATCAGTACTCATTTATTTTATTTTTTTCAAACTGAACCACGAGTACAAAAAGTCATACTATATTGGTAAACGTAAAGTTAATGCTCTCAATTCTTTTAACTTACAAAAATATTTGATCAAACTTAAGCTTAATAATTCTTAACAGTCTGACAGACATCACCCCACCCCACCCCACCCCCAGCAATCAAAACTACAACGGGTGGTTTCAGGTCGGTTGGGGTGGCAGTGTTGTTCAAAACAAACATAGTGTCCTCTCCAGTATAAGTTATGAAATTAGGACCACCTCCGAAAAAGATCCGCTACCGAAATCTTTGACCGAAATCTTCATTATAACCAGCCGTGACTTGATCGGAGCCTGAGAAGGAAGAATTTGGAATATTGTGGTTTAACCTCTACTCTTTCATGCATATCAAGCATTTATATCATGAATAGTTCCAAAAGCAAATGTATAAACTTGTAAAAAAAAGAAGATAAGTAAAGTAATTGGTTGGGGTTTTTTGTGTCCTCTTGTATAAAATTAATATTGCGCAGTAATTACAAATAGTTCACCAATTTTTGAAACACTTAAGAAATAATGAGTTATGGTTATCGATTATAATTATGCATGTACTTTACACAAAATTAACCTGTTGACCGATGATACAGTGGTATCCAATTTAAGGATATCGTGGACCGCGTGATAAGGTCTCTTTCTTTGCATTTGATAACATAAATGATCTTCCGGAGTGAAATGTTTAACAGCAGTCGAAACCTTGAAATAGCCAATTTTAAAATTAATGTCAAATTTGAAATTTTAAAAAAATATATAAAAATAAAGATATAGTTGGAATATTAGTAGAAATGCAACTGTGTGTCTGTCTAAATTTCCAGAACAGCTTTAAGGTCTCAAATGATGCACCAGCATGAACTATTTACTGATGGTGGTGGTAATGACATGTCCAACATACATAATTGTATATACACCATGTGGTCACAATATCGGTCAATACAGACTGTATGACATGACATTTCTCGAATTGTCGTAAACATTATTTTAGTGACCATGTTGGCTAATAAAAGTACATCGTTCCATATTGGAGTTCTGATTGCCAGCTAGAGTGATCATATTGCAAACTTCTTTATATTCTATGGTCATTCATTAATTTTGGTTAGAAAAATGGTACTTTTAATGCCCTTTTGTTTGAATGTTACTTTTAAAGCAAGGTAGATTGATACTAAATCAAATAATTTATAGCAGATTCTATGAATGAAAAGTTAGCCATGTGAAATACAAAATTTATGTTTGTGGGAAGAATGGAATTCCTGCAGTCTCAAAGAGAGACAATCGTTTTAAGCAGACATTTTTCTTGTTAGGCATACTGCCTGATGACAGATTTGAAAATAATTCCTGTTGTTTGTCACTTGATAAGCTTAAAGGATTGGTCAATATCTGTGATGCATTAAGAAATACTCTTTCATATAACTTTCACATTTAGTTCATAAGATATATTTTTGATGTAACTTTCACTAATAAAACAATTGAGAAATATTTAATTACCATTGCTGTTTTATGAAATAAAAAAAGAGCGCATGCGCCAACTTTAATTTTTTACCGAGCTTTTATGTACCACTTTGGTTATTTTAATCACAATCATAGGTTTTGGTTAATTTTATTCAAAATAAAAGATTTGTTGGAGATATAAATTCTTCAGCGATTCACGTGTCAGCATTATAGACGCTGGGAATGGAATTAACAAGTGATGAATTCATGTGATAAATTCTGGAAATGAAGACCAGTGATCAAACACTTAAACACTCAGTGGTTCCAAAAATATAGTTCAGTTACAGACACATAAAAATGCATCTTTTATGGTGAACATAATTTTAAGAAACCGTGGTGTCTTGGGCATACGGTTTGACGTTGTGATTAATTCTGTTATTTAACCTGGCCCCATTCGAACTTGAAATTGGTTTCCATATCCATACAATATGCAGGATGAAAGTTGTAGATTAAGAAAAAAAATGCATGATTAGTTTATACATGGAACGACTTGTCTATAAATATCTGGACCGATTAATCAGATAGTGGACATTACATATAGCTTTGAAGTTTCTACTCAGTTCAGCTGGTAGGCGTTTGTTTGAAGTACGTAATCTAGCATGTATCTTTTGAAGTTTGGTAGCAATACACATTTCAATGAGTACTTTTTATAAGAGGTCGCAATTGGTACTTCGAGACAGATACAAAAAAGAGTAAATTGGTGCCAAATGAAATCGATTTTATACACTGTAAGCATTAGACAATCTGCATTAATCATTTAAAAAAAAGAAAAGAAAATCGTATCATATTGACCCATTAACATGAAATATGTCTCTGGTTCATACAGAGTCGCAGAGTGTCTGCTTCGAACATTAAAGAGATCTTGAGTTTCAATTGAGAAGGACAATTCAGCAACATTAAGAGGTTTCTGGATGGCTGTCATCCCCTTCAAAAAAATGTTTCTGCATGAAGAGTTTCAGATTGGTAAGATTTCTGTAATCAAAAAAGCTTTCAAGAACTTTATTGAGTTGAAGAACGTAAGACTGAAAAGCTGTCAAAAGGTGAGAACAAACGTCACTGAAATTGACCAGCTCCATGAAAGGCCAACAAAAATTCCATGAAATATAAAATATATATATATATATATATATATATATATATATATATATATATATGCAATATTAATGCATACTTTTTTGTTTATTTTGTTATAGAGCCAGGTTATGCGATATTTTGTAATTTGTTTTGGTTTATGAGTTTAATTATAAATCAAAGGTACAGATCCAATTCTCTAAATCATTTATAGTTTTTTATCATTGAATATTCATTTGATGAGTCAATTTTCAATTCGTTTTAAAGATGTACGTTTTGAAACAAATTCATTTCAGAATCTATATCCAGGGCAAATGCTGATGTGTTTCAATCAAGCTTTTGAGACGATTCCCCAAGCGGGGCTTTGAGTTTAGAAAAATAATCATTACCTGTCTCTTTCATATGAATATAAAAGCCATCTGTAATTATTTCGTTTTGTGAAATAAAATATTGTAATAATGAAAGTACGGTGGAAGCTCATTTGGTTCCATTCTACGGCTCATTACGACCCATGCCGACCCTAGGCGTGATCTCTTTCTGATTTCTTATTCTGGTGATTAAATGCGATATAAGTCCATTGGGTTCTAGTCTGCCATAAGCATGTTCCTTTTAGAAACCCTTAATGAACATCTTCCATCAAATTTTACATGACATTTTAGCGATTAAATCTGTGTTTGGCCCCTCAATAAAGCATCATTGTGCAAAAGCTAAAGTCTGTAGGTGCCTGATCCCTCTGTGAATAATAATGACCGAGAATATTGCGAAATGACAATTTTCTAAATTACTCTTAGAGAAAATTTTCTCAATCCTGTCACAGTATTGACCGCAAAACCGTGTACATCCTGATAGATCATCGACCTCTTACTGTTCTAGAAGTGAAAAAGAATTCTACTTAATCTGAGTTTATTTATTCCTTTTTGCACTGAATAGCATTCTTACAGGCACGTATTGCGGGTGTTGGGGGTGCAGTGGTGCGGGGGAGGGGAAGGGCACAGTGTCCGTTTTTCTAATATTTTTTATATAGATACTGAACATAATTCTCAAAGCCGATTGACCACCCCATTACATTTTCCATTTTCAATTCCATATGTACATTTTGTATTTTCCCTATTTATTGATCTGTATATTATACTATGTCTTTCATTTTGCTTGTCAAGATTTTTTAGAAATGGAATAGGCGATATCCCAGTTTTGAAAAAGGATATTTTTTTGTTTTTTTTATTTATAAATGCATTGCTTTGTTAAGTAGTTTTATGAACGACTGCTCGAGTTTCGGTGACGTCACCAAGCCGAGTCAAATCTCAGTCGAGATTAAAGATGATAAAAACACGCTACTTACTATAGAATTATTATGAACAATACTTCTTTGCTCCTATAAATTTTAAAATTAAAAATTGAAATAATAAAACAAAATTTAAAATCTTTAAAAAAAAAGCCTCCATTTTATACAGCATCATTTTTTTTTTTTTTGGTAAAAAGAAATTATCCTCTTTCCAATTTATAGGTAGAGTACCATTTTAACAAGATCTTGGACTTTCGGTAGGACGTAACTGTCTATTTCTTGCATCAAAACAAATAAAAAATGACGCTGGTTTCGAGTAAAATATGCATAGGTTGCGTAGTCTTAGTTCAAAAGCCAGAAATGAAATAGACAGACCTACGTCAGATTGCTCTTTGACACATCTACCCAAAGTCCAAGCTCTTGTTAAAATGGTTCTAACAGTGAAAAATGCTTCATTATTTCTAGGCGTTGATTTCGCTATTGTGACGTCACAATGTCGCACATGTCAAAACCATTTTGTCATGAAAGTCAAATTTTAGTATAGTGAGGTTTATAAATTTTCTATATTTTGTATAGTAAGGTTTATAACAGAATTTATAGCACGATCACATGAAAGCAATTGACCAATCATATGCTTGGAAAATATACGATATTATAATAATTAATATTGTATGAGATCAAATGGGTGCAACACAAAAAACTTTGATAAGAAAACCAGAGGTGCCGAAATATTAAGAATCTTTATAAAAAGTTACGACCGCGAGAAAAAAATACGTTCTTAACAAAGTTAAAAATGACGTATATAGTATACATTTCCATATCTCTAATTTTCATACTGGATTTTTTTTTTTTGGTGTCATTTCTTTAAGATTCCACGGCATGTTTTGCGTCATGCTGGGGTGTGAATTCACAGAGAAATTGCAAAGTCAGCGCCAAAGGTGGCGCACTGAAAATTGATCAGATTTTCTATGTGACGGATTAATTTCTAAAGAGATTCAATTCTAAATATGCAAAATCGTGATATTGCTGTGGTTTTGTAGAATTTCCGATCTCATTTCATCTCTGACCTATTCAGTTCTTTGGTGTCGCCCGACTTCAGTTTGTATCACCAGTGAACGGGCGGCCAGTACGAATGACTTTTGTGTTTATTGCTTGATACGAACCAGTGGTAATTTTTACTTTTCACTTCTAATAATCTGTGAAAAACCATACAGTCGTAGACCTTTTAAATTTGATAAGGGTGAGTGTTCAATTGCCCTGTTGCACAAACGAAAGATTGCTTTATTAAGTATTAAATAGACCTTGATTTGTCTTTGGTTCATACAACTTTCTGGATATTTTTTTATGGTCATTCATAGTTAGATGGCATTGTACCAGTCTTTACACTTCATATGGAAAACGACAAGCAATTTGGATGCTGACAGTTAAAAAAAACCTGGCTAATATGTCCAACATGTCATTAGTGCTGTTAACCGCTTTTCACATCGTTTAAAGTAGCTTGAAGCAGGAACGTACTTAATATATACGCCCCTGCTTGAAGTGTGAACTCTGTCTTCGCAACTGACCGCCATTTTTTGCAGGATCCTGCAAGTCATTCATTCCTGTTTTTGGTATATAACTTAATCTAACAAAAATTCTAATTTTAACGGCAGTGCTATACCGGTATCATATTTCAAAGTCACATTATCTCACGTGAGATCAATTTGAACCAATCAAAATAACTTGACGTGCACGTCTGCGCATTACATGACTTGCTAAATTTTTGTCAGTTTTTTAATTCAGTACTCAGTCTGCAATTTAGCCCATCACGTAAATTGCCATAAAGACCCATATTACCTGTACAAATAGAGGGGGATAATCCCCGAATAGGCAATCAACAACTCAACAGTAATTAGTTAGACCGTTATCAAAGGTAAATTACGTCAAGGGTCGATTAAAAGACAATCCAATTTAACGTTATCAAACAACAAACGATACCAGATGTTATTCTTGGTATTCGTTTTTGGTCCCCTCGCGTTGCAGATTACATGGAATCTAGCGGCCGTAGTTTACATGAAATGGATGTCAGTAACAAATGTCTTAAAATTAGAATAACCAAGTCTGCAACCCGTGTCCTTGCTTAGATCTAGTATACATGTTCACTAATTAAATCTAATTTGGGTAGAACATACGGCGTTTAATCTGAATTTCACCAAACTTACAGGATATTATCTTCCAGACAAGCCAACAATGTTGCCAGTACAATGCTTATTAAATTCAGGGTTTCTTTTCTTATCGTAAAATTTAAATTTTGCAAATACCTGGTACAAAGAAGTTTTTTTTTTCGTGTTTTAAACGGGTTAATTTCAATTTTAAATTTACGAGCAGAGCAGATAGTGGATAAAAGCAGAATTTTCCTGATATATGGTGTCACCTAAAAAAATTCAAAGAACAAAACATTCATGTAAACAAGATCAGCATCTCGCATTTTTTGCATTGATATGCAAGAGATTTTATTTTGAAAAAATAATTGTCGAAGTCATGCAATACCTGTTGCTTCTATTTATTAGCTCTACTTTCTACAATCCAACAGCAATTGCTTGGTAACAAAACTACCAGCATGAAAAAAAATATTATTGCACAACACACAAAAGCACTTATTCAAGGATGAACAATATATAAATTATAAAATGTATCCGACATATCTTGACTTCAGCAGTTTAATATACTCAAAGTTAATTAATATGGTGTCTCTAAATCCCAGTTCTGCTCTTGTGCATCTGCTTATTGAAAAAAAGATAGAACAAACGGCCAATTAGCAACTATCAGCCATTTTCTTTGTAATATACTAGTATTCTAATAATGGACAAAATTGGTTTAATTTTTTTCTTCAAACATCTATGTGCCAAGGATCTTGTAATTTATCTTTGCAATTCCAAATAATACAGGTTTACATGTACATTAACTTATAAGTTGTGAAATTAAAATTCAGTGTGTTCTATATGACCTTTCTAATTTAAATGTATTATACAGAAACCTAGTTCAAAACAACCTTTCGTTTAAAAAAAAAAAATAAAAAAGAGAGAGAGACATGAATTGTTCCTTGTCAACAAAAAATATGCATACAATAATAATGGAAGGTGAATTTGCAATCTGATAGGACAGTGTTCAGGTTGGGGTCTTTACTGTAGAAATGAAGACAATGTAAATTAGAAGTATAAGGATAACTTGGGACAAAAACTTCCTGACGAATGTTGTAACAGAAAATCCTTTAAAAAAATGTTTCATAAATTTCTTCACAATATTTTTTTTGAGAATCCTATATCCCTTGACAGGTTTAATGGTGCTGCAATCTTAACTTCTTAACTTATGGGAGCTCACGTAAGTACAGACGCGACTTTCATCAGTTTTAGATAATTTTCCTTGATAGATTATTTCTTTTTAAAATCTTTATTTGCATTTAAACCTGTTCATGCCCAAAAATAAAAAAAACAATGGAAGATAGGTCGCGTCTGACCTTAAATACCTAAGCACATGTTACAAAATGTGTTTTCTACACAATACCTGCCTTTACAGATGGTGTTATTGAAGAGTAAACAGACTATTGAAATCAATTCTGACCTTTTGAGCGTCATTAACTGACGTTTAACCTTGACCTTTAAGGTCACTTAATACAAACTGTCCATCTTTGATGCTTTGTAAGTTACATTTAGAATAGAGATGCTTTTAAGCATTTGTAAGTTACATTTAGAAGGGAGATGGTTTTTAACATTTGTAAGTTACATTCAGAAGAGAGATGCTTTTAAGCGTTTTTGATTTTATTTGCTAGATTTTCCTTTCAAATGCTAAATTTACACAGAAAAAACAAGAAAATAAATATCAACATCTCTTGGAGTCATGTCAAATACAAAATTAAAGAGTATTCAGCGTTAGATTACAAAATCGTGAAAATGGGAAATATAACACTAGCATTCATTTAACTTGTGTGATATTTATATAGATGTCAAATTGGCTAAAAGAGGACAGCTTTCCATAAAACTGTCAGACAATTTCAAACTGAAAGAAAATATGGTGGACATACAACAGTAACCAGATCTCTAGGAAGAGAGATGTCAATAAACCCTTGATCTTATATCCCGAGGCATTAAAATGAATTTCTAAATCAAACTCAATAATAAACAATAGGACATAGCAAATCAGTGTGCTGTACAAGTTTGCATTGGAAAAAAATCTGAGCACATAGACATTATAGGTCAAAACGTGAAATATGGCACAATATATAACAATGTATATAATTTACTACTTCTATGAAAACTGTAAATGATTCCATTTTGTGTCTTGTCGATACTTCTAACTATATGGTGTAGAAATGGTGTAGGTTATCACAGGAATGTACATATAAAAAAAACAAACACTTGGTGCGTTTCGGAAGAAAGTGACTGATGCTTGGCGTTAGCTGGATCTCCAAGTCTCTCGGACTTGAAACATAAACTTTCCTGAGCAAATTTTTTCTAAGGTGATGGCTTGGAAATTTGGTGCATTGTTGGAAAAACAAACTCTCCAGTCCAGTAAAAATTCCTTTCAAAAAGTGTGCTTTGAAGTTCATTACTATACTAGTGCATGTATATACATTTATGCTCAAGATAAAGGAAATGAAATGTTTGTTCACATTTCTCCTGTTTTTCGATAATAATCACATAAAACTTCCCGTGTGATGATTAATCTGTGCATCTCGGCCAATTTCCACTGATGAGAATGAGGACGATGATATTAAATAAGTTAACCATCATGCTCTGGTAAAAGGCATTTTCCACTGATGAAAATAATGATGATGATAATCGGTCATTTTACACTCTAGATCTGCTAACAGACATCTTTTAGTGATGAGAATGAAGATGATGATATTGAATCTATTTCCACTCTGGATCTGTTAACAGGCAGTCTAGCTAGCCTGTTCAATACACAGGTACACAGATATATCTATATGGCTGGAGTTGCTGCACAAGTATACAATACACAGGTATATAGGTAAATCTACGGCTGGGGCTGACCCTCAGTGTGTCTTCATGTGAATCAAGTTCCTCATCATGTCGTAACTGTTCCCATCCGGCTGCACACTGATGGATTTGCCATCCTTTGATTTCACCTCCAGATATCCATACTCATCTACTCCCTGGACAGTGAAAACTTTGTCTCCCTCTGTATCCAGTTGTACTTGATGATTTCTACAAAAAAAACAGAATGCAGATTTAGATGAAGATGAGACAAATGTTTACTATATATGAGCATATTTTTCCCACTTTGTAATTAATTACCTCGAATCATGGTTTTTAAACAAGAGAAAAGCTGTTAATGTGACAGCAAACCAGGTTTTCTTTTGTGTGAAAAGTATCCATAATCCATTTCTCAACCCTGAATTGATGAACACTACATATCCAGATAAATGGGGTACTCTATATGCAATATTTTTGACAAAAAATAATTAAGTTCAACAGCTGCTTTTTTCATATATTATCAGAAATCAAAATCCTAGCAATATGAACACCTCGGATAAATGTACAATTGATCTGCAAAAGAACAACTTCCTATCTTGAAAACTGTTGGAGGAGTTGTCCGTACAATAAGGGTACCCTATATGCAATATTTTGCAAAAAATGACAAAGTTCAACAGTGTTTTTTTTTCATACATTATCAGAAATCAAAATCCTAGCAATACCACTGATATATGTACAATTGATCTGCAAAAAAACAACTTCCTATCTTGAAAACTGTAGGAGGAGTTATCTGTACAATAGGGGTACCCTATATGCAATATTTGCCAAAAAATGACCAAGTTCAACAGCTGGTTTTTTTTCAAACATTATTAGAAATCAAAATCCTAGAAATATGCACACCACTGATATATGTACAATTGATCTGCAAAAGAACAACTTCCTATCTTGAAAACTGTAGGAGGAGTTATCGGTACAATAAGGGTACCCTTTTGACTACATCCCACTCACCCACCCACCCGCCATTTTCACTATTTCAATAACCCGATTTTTCCTTTGGAAAACCTGGTTAAAAATCAGCCCTGTTTAAAAATTCCCCATTTTAACATGCAGTTGTGGATAAGAAAAAATGACCTGCTTATTTCATTTAAGCCTAGTTTTAAATTAGCTCAATATCATTGAGGACAAATATCAAGCAAAATTTTCCCTGTAATCAGTATTTATGTTACCGGTAATAGTCAATTTTGGCAAATAAAAATCAGAATATTGTTCAGGTATGGTAGATTGTTTCTTTTTCCAAAGGAGAATATTTTTAATCCATTTATCTAATTTATTTGCACTCACTGGCGGTACGTTTATATTGTGTCAGAAAATTATTATATTTTTGCAATTTAATGGTTATTCGTGGAAACTAAAAACATTGACGATTCCTAGAAAATAAAAACTCCTTTACAAAAAAAAAAACAATTTTATCCAGATAGTGACCTGCAGGAAATGGCAAAGTATATGATGTTGTGTTTCGAATTCTAAATGAGGATATTGAGATCGTATTAAAAGTCATGATCTATGTCTGAAAATAGTAATTCTGTAAAACTTGATTTAAAAAAAACAAAAAGAAGAGGCCCATGGGCCACATCGCTCACCTGAGCAACAACAGACATAATAAAATCAGCTTTATAGAGTCATATACAAAATATTTGAACAATGTCATATAATAGATCCTGGATAAAAAAAAAATTCCCCTGCATATTCTTATGTTTCATTGAGCCCCTTTGTAACAGGATGACTTTACAGTCATATCACATATTGAGCATTGCAGTTCTCGAGAAGATGATCACACTTAAACAACTTATTATTTATTTATTGGATTATAAACCTACATCAAACTTTGAACCCATTTTGAGGTCCAAGAATTGTCCAGGGGCCAGAGTCTAAACAATTTTAAAGAATCAACATATGTCAAAATGCTTGCATATAAGTAAAACCATATATAAAAACCATTTGAGTTTTTGTCAACAATTTAAATGTTTTCCTTTGTAAAATTGGACCCCCCCCCCCCCCCCCCCCCCCCCCATGTGGCCCAACCCTACTCCTGAAGAATATGATTTTGACTTTTAATCTAGACTATTTGAAGACTGGACTGACTGAAGTTAGAGCTTTTTTTTTCTAGACAATTTGTGTTATAGAAAATTTTTCGCTATATATTCCTATGTAAAAATTTGACACCCCCCCTCCAATTGTGGCCCCACCCTACCCACAGGGATCATGATCTGAACAAATTGAATCTTCCCTACCTGAGGATGCTTCCACACAAGTTGCAGCTTTTCTGCCCAATCGGTTTCAGAGAAGAAGGTTTTTAAAGATTTACTCTATATATTCTTATGTAAAAATTCGACCCCCCATTGTGGCCCCACCCTACCCCCGAGGATCATGATTTGAACAAAGTTGAATCTACACTACCTGAGGATGCTCCCACACAAGTTTGTGCAATTGAAATGCAAATACCTTCCTATCTTGAAAACTATAAGAGGAGTTATCTGGACAAATGATGCACCCTGTGTGCAATATTATGGAGGTAAGTACTAATTTCAATAGCAGGCATTTTTTTTTTTCATAAATTCACAAAATCAAAATACAAGTAATATACCCATCTTGCATATATGTACAATTAAACAACAAAACAGAAAGTTTTTATCATGAAAACTGTACATAAAATTATCCAAACAAATAGGGTATCTTTTATGCAACACTTTGTTATAAAGTTCAACAGCTAATATTTTTTCTCATGTTTAATCAGAAATCAAAATTCAAGTAATATACACATCTATGATATATGTACAATGGATCTTTTCTCTAGCTGACATTGACCTTTTTCATTCAGCAGATTGTGTGATAAACCCATTGCGCAAATTCACCAATTCACTTATAATGGGATGGGGAAAAAAGAATTGAGATTTGAACCAGGGCCCTTGAATTCTCTAGTCAGGTGCCTTACCGAGCTATCTGGCACCTGCAGGCAATAAAACTGGTCTGATCAGACTATCACATTTCTCCCCATTAAATGATCTTGGCCATCGAAGATCAATATCACAGGTCCTTCCCCCTTGCAGGAGTTTAATTTTTCAGATCCAGGGGTCACAGCACTTAATGTACTGTGGTGACAGGATGGAAGAAATAATAATGGACAAGACCAGGATTCTAACCCAGGCCCGCTGAATCTCTATAGTCAAGAACTCTACCAACTGAGCTCTTTGGAACAGGCAACCAAACCATTCTGGCTGTCACACATAAGATAGACAAACATTTAACTTCTCCATAAGTTTCATTATTGTGAGCATTTTAAAAAATGTTTATTTGAATGTCAAAAATAGACTTGGAAAACAATCCATACCATACCAAAATATCATCTTTTATGGTATATTAAGGTTCAAAAACTAACTTTTGTCATCAAGAAATAAAATATGTTACCTTTGACCTTCTAAAGACACCCAATGGAGTTAACTGCTTATCTTAATTGGTTCAAATGGTTAAATTAATGATAGGTTTTTTTTTCTACATCTTTTAAATTCTTACAAGTACCGGTATACATCAGAATATAAAAATCAACTGATTCTTACCCATGTAGCCATCTCTGATAATATTTCTTGCAAAACCCCATGCGGCCATTAAGTTGGAAATCTTTGATAAATTCTTCTATTAAATTTACAGTTCGAGCCAAAAGTTTTTCCTTGGACAGCATTGGGAGAGAGGTGGTGTGTTCCTTGTTGTACAGTTTGATGATGTCATTGATACAGATGGTGGGATTGGTGTTACTTACATTGAAACCACAACCTGCAATTATATTTTCACTCAAAATGTAATCTGGTAATAAAATGTAATCTGGTAATAAAATGTAATCTGGGTAACAAAATGTAATTTGGTAATAAAATGTAATCTGGGTAACAAAATGTAATCTGGTAATAAAATGTAATCTGGTATAGATATAGCATGCACTGATTCTTGATAAATATTCAATTTAGGAACAAATACGGTTAAGAATTATAAAAAACAAGATCAGCTAATATTTTCTGTATAATATACACTGAGTACACTGAGTACTCAAAAGGAACCTAATTTCGCAATGTAAGCATGAATGGTTCAAAAGTGCTTTGCATTATAGTTTCAAAGCTCAATACAATGTAAAATTCTGTTTACAAATTGACTTTGCAACAGCATCAATCAAATGTGAAAAATAAATCTATGAAATAATGACCTAGTAATGCTATGACTCTTTTTTGTCTTATCTACCATCAATCAAATGTAAATACAATAATCTATAAAATAATGACCTAGTTATGATTCAAACTCTTTTTTTTTCTCAAATAAAACCCAGTGTTTTCTTTGAGTGTTAACTTTTATTGGATTGGGTTCCAGCATTTTGAGATCAAACTTCAATGGGATCGAGTCCTCTGTGAGAACTTACCAATTACGGCATCACAGGCACTTCCCATCAACGAAGACTTGACGACGACCCCACCTAGCTTCATCTTGTCACTGTAGTAAATGTCATTAGGCCACTTCAATCGCAAGTCAACGTTCTGAAAGGCAAAATTAAATCAGATCCATCAGGAAACCTTGTAACAGTTGAATCAAAAGCATGAGAGAGCGAGAATTTTCCAGCTGTAAACTGTTATGTTCCTGTAGAGCCATTAGATAAGCTATCAGAATTACACATTGCAATTCAACTCACAGTTTAGAAAAAAGCTGATTGTCTGAAATACAATGCACGTTATGATTACTCAATTATTCAACCAATATCAGCCATCTGGCCTTCGGCCCTCGGGCTGATATTGGAGTCTCCGGTTGATATGGGATGTGATACAGATTTTGCCATGTATTATTCTCTATATAATATAGACTGTTAAGGCCAAATAATTTCCATTTAAGGAATTTTATTGTAACACCTAAAATGCTAATTAATTTGGTCTTTCAACTCTTCCCTACAAATTTTTCCTCAATATTTAGCATCAAACAAATCTGTTTGCAGTAAATTAAAATGGAATAGAAATCTAATCAATTATCTGTGTTTGCCACCTTTGCAATATTCTTACACATATTACATGCAATATATCTTCTTCATCAAGTAAGGCTGGCACATCTTAGTGACAGTTACATTGAAAATGATTAAATAAACCCAAAAATATTAGACCTTCATGAAGGAATTTCAAAGAAAGGTCCTTTTCTCTGACTGTCCATGTTATATAATCTGTATTCCTAATAACATTTAAACAGAAATGTGAGATAATTAAAGCCATAAACTCATACTTTGTAGATTGATATTAGTCAAGGCTTTTTACATGACAAAGAATTCTTGATTAAAATTTTGTAATTATTTTTTGAACAAATTTGAAACGGTCCAAAAATATACTAGTTATTTCCACAGTTTTTCTTCTCATCTTCATGATCTTGGTTAGTGCATGAAGAGCCTCATTACTGCCATTTATAAAGAAAAAGGAAATTGAAATCAGTCAAGAGCACACACGACAGCTTTTTTAAATTGCAAGGATCGAGGATTGGTAATTCAGAATAAATACATGGGGAAAAGAATATGAAATAAATATATGTGGGGCATGCCAGATAAAATTTTAAAGGATTGATTAATCTCAAAAGCAAATTAAAATAATAACTGGTAAACATATATGCCTAAGAGGGTGTGAGGTTCGTGAGACACATATTAGATCAATGACGCTTATGCTAGGTCAATAAAAGTACAAAATACCCAGGTTAATTTCTCTTTTTAAAAAAGCATGATTGACCTTTATAAACTATCCTATGACATGATACACTGTATATGGAAACATGTTTTATCCTTAAATAATAGCAAGGGTTATAATCTTCAAAATCCTTTTTTTACGACTTCACCTTGAAGAGAAACAAGAATATGTGTAAATGAACAACAGAAGCTGCAGATGAAAGAGATTTTATGCTTCAGAGGTGAGGAACTTGTGAACCTAAAGAAAGAATCCAAGATCTCATATTTCTGTAATAATTAAAAGTTGTTTTCAGCAATACAGGATCAGAAGGGCTTAATCCATCAAAGCAAGCTGTTGGGCTCACCTTCCTGTAATCATTTTGTATAATGCACAACCATAAATGAACACATACAAGTATATTAACTTAAATAGCCATCAAAGTTAATAGTAAATATAAATGTCACAATAACCGGCCATGGAATAAGGATTTTTTTAACTATAAACTAATGTCACTTTTATTAGTAATGTAATGGTACTTTAGCTCAATTATAAATGATGCGGATAATTCTAGATGATGTAAAAATAGATTCATATACATGTATGCAATGATATCTACTATCTAGAGTATTTTGCACAGGTTTGGTGTGTTCAAAATTTTTTTTTCCAAATAATATCAGTAGTCCATATTCCATCATCTTCTCACTTGCTAAAGGACTATGTGCGGAATAAAGTGTTTTTATGCCCCAAAATTCAAAGTTATGAATAGGGCTTTAGAAACTTCCTAAAAGATAGGTTGACAAATATCTAGTTCAGGTTTATAAAGATAAATTGTCTAATCGAAGTCATAATGGAAATATGATATCTTATTAATGAGCTAATTTCACAAAAAGTACATATTTTAGCCAATAATGGTGCATTTCCTATCAGTTTTTTGAAAAGGAAACATCGAGCGCATGCTTGCTCCAACACCATTTTTTTAATATGATATGCAAAATAATAATAACAATAATATATGTAAAAATGGTCTTGGAGCAACATTGCGCTCTATACCCCCTACTCTTGAATATGAAGAAAAGCTGATGAAAAACTTTTGAGAAAATGCGGGAAATGGCCCATTTACGTGACGTCATAGAAGCACGAGGAATGATCGATGTTGTAAAACTTTTAGATTTCTGTAACTAGCATATTCAGTTTTATGTTTTATCAAAATATCTATATGATATGATGTTATTTTTAAATTTATAAAAAATGGGGGCAGAAATTAGACCTTATCGATATGGTTCTTTACTTAACTATAGTCTAAAAAGACATTTTGCAAATGTCACAGTAGAAATCACTAGCTTTCTGCTAAATTATTGAACAAATCTAATTCCTCACCATATATATCTAAAATTCAATAACCTCTCAGGAGGTATGAAATGACCATATAACAACATGGGCTAAATAACAGCTAGAAGCTAAAATCTACTATATTGGATGGCTGATTACCTTCAGAACGTCCATGTTCAATTCGTTTATTATAAAAGTTGACATGACATCAATAAATTTCACAATATAAAGCAATAAATTGAAAAATTAAAGACGTACCGGTAAAAGCTATAAAAAAAAAGCTATTGGAAATAGTTTTTTAAGTGTCTGATCTGAACTGGATGTATGCTTTTGTAAGAATATCAATATTCAGAGAAAATGTCAAGGATTATCTATTGTTCATTTAACATGTAGAAAATGTGCAATATCATTGTGAATATAAACCTTCAGGATACAATCCATTCAGAGCTATTGCAATTCATTTTGCATCCTTCACAGTTCTAAGAGGTATTATTTCATTCACCTTCTTATTCTCCCTCAATAGATACCTAAACAGCAAAGATCTTACATTACCCTGAATCTCTCTTCAAAAAATTATCTTCACATCAAACGCTGCCTTAACCTAACCCACTCCTTAAATGTGCAGAATCAGTAATATGAATAGAGAAATAAAAAATCTTCATAGCAATAGGGATTTAGTAAAACAAAATTATTTTATCTGAAATGAACATTTTCTATCTTAAAAAGAAAATGTTTGGGTACATTAGAGAAATTGCAGATGTTGTCATAAGGATATAAAATTTATAAGCTGAAATTGTTATCACAATGGGCAGTGGAAATCTTTCGAGGAAATTTAATACTATTCAATTTAATACAAACATGCATGCACAAAGAAAACTGCATACACTGCATGCATGTGAGTTTCAATACATAGCCGGAAACCTACCTCCAGTCTCAAATATTGTAGATTCCTTATTTTACGCGGGTACTTAATTACGGGATCCCGAGAATATAAAATCATGAAAGCGGAACTTTTAACATAATCTCCAAATTACTCAGAAAATAAAAGCATGAATTTTAAAATCGGTTAGGGGTGCTTCTAACTATTTTACGTGGCTATTATTTCCTCCGATTTAATAAGGAATCTACAGTACATTAACTGACTGAGGGCCATAAAATCTACAGTAAATTAACTGACTGAGGGCCAATTAATACACTTTTTTTTCTTATTCTTGTGTATAATTTATGCTTCGTTTTGATTGGCTTTTTTACACTTTTGGAAAGGAAATATCACCAATTGGGTTAAGGCTTACGCATGTATCTATAAACAACGTACTGCATATTGGGTTATTTGTGTGCTTTTTGCATATCTCAAAAATCAAAGGAGTTTCACTTTCTCATTTGTGGATTATGAGAAGAGAAAAGTGACCATGCATCATCTCAATCATGCACAACCTCCAACAAAGAGAAGTAAAGGCAAAGAAACTGTACTCTTAAAAATGAATAAGAATTAAACAGATTTATACTGGACCAATGCAAATTTTTCTCTGTTTCTGACATTATAAAATGAAGCAGCAATATTACCTCATATCCTGGTAATGTACAGACACTCTCCACCACAGCCAATGAGGTGATGTGTTGAAGGTAAGAAACAGCCCGTCCCAAAGAATTTTCCAACTCGATCCTCACATGCAGGGAAAACATAGCACAGCCTTCTGGGCTCAGCCATGAGTTGCCTCCCCTTCCTACCAAAAAAAACATACTGTACATACAATGTATACAGGGTCAATAGAACCATTTTAACAAGAGCTTGGACTTTGGGTAGTTAATGTGTCGCACAGCAATGTGACGTAGGCTTGTCTACTTCATTGCTGGCCACTCAGCCATTGCTCTTTGAAATCAACTAGACTTGTTTGGCTTTTGAGCTAAGACTACGCAATCTACTTCACTCGAAACCAGCGTCATTTTATAATTGTTTTGATGCAAGAAATAGATAGTTACATCCTACCGAAAGTCCAAGGTCTTGTTAAAATAGTTTTATCTCCTAAAAATTCAAAAGATCATTTTAAAGCTTGAATTTATTTTCATAAATGCCATACAATACTTAATGAAACAGGTTTAAAGTGAGTATTGTTAAATACATGTATAACATATACAGTCAATTCATGCAAGCATATCTTTTACAGCCTACGTACACCATAACATAGCATTTAAATCTCTTAGCATATCATTGGAATCTCATATCATAGCATTTAAATTTCATAGCATATCATTTGATTATCATCCGTCATAGCATAGCATACAAAAAAAATCATCCTTGTTTAAATGGTTATTGTTTTGTTTTTTTAATGTGATTAAAATTAATGTTGGAATTGCATATTAGTGGTAAACTTGGGGTTTTTTAATGATTTACTTCAAAACATTTGGAACCCTTCTGTATACACAAAGGTGTGTTATAAATCTCATGGCACAGCACAGCATACCAATGCATACCATATCATTAAGCTTTTTATTTTAATTTCTCATATAGCATAGGAATCTCATAGCATGTCATTAAAATTGCAAACCATAGCATTGCATAAAACTGTAAAAGATATGCATGAAACGACTGTACCTTTAGTAGTTCAAACAATACAAGAATTTATATTTTAATTAATTATTCATATGTACCTAAAAAAAAATCATTCCAGATCATGGAGATTGTGACTGCAAAACTTTTATCATAGTTTAAGATAATTCTAATATTAATATGGCTGGTTGAAGTAGATATGCAACAGCTGCTTATCAAAATTATGATCAACACATGCAAGTAAAGATATGATGCACAAAAAAGAAGGATTAATAAATACAGACAACCTACCCTGTCCTTGTGTTTGCCTACCAGCAATGGCTATCAAACCCACAGACTTGGGCTCAGAGTACATCAGGCTGAAAAGAAAAAACAAATCCGATAGGAGTCATTCTCAACTGGAAAATCTAATCTGGGTAGTCAAGATCTACCGTTATATATTAAATCTTCAGGTATGATGTTTTTAAGCAATTATACATGTATATATTATTATTAGGTAAAGAAAAATTTTATTTATTTTAGCTTAAAAATTTGAATGCTTTCCTATATCTTTATAAAGATCTCTTTTTCTCAAGGAGATCAATAAAGTCTAAACTAAGAACGGGAGGACCATCCAGCTCTCTTTAAAAGAAGAAACAAGAAATAACAATAAAATCAAAATTTCTCTGTTTACCCATCTAACAATGGCATTGTGGACGGAACAACATCAGTGTACAGGACAACATTTCCGAGCTTGGCCGTCGTCAGATTGTCCCAGTATTCATCAATGTTAAAGTATTTCAAGTTCTCCATTTTGTCTGTGACCACAGGAAGCACTGAGGGAGTGACCGTGACCTCAGACATAAGACGTGGAAAAAACTGGAGGCTGACGGAGGGGGATTTCAGGAATCCACTTTTTAGTCGTGACACAAGTCCATTAATGAGGCGCACCTTGTTCACCTGCAGAAAAAAATTAAGCATCCAAAATGGTTTAAAAAAATTAATATTTTGATTATCAGACTAAAAATTTCAAAATATAATGAAATAGGCAGTTATTTCATTTTTGCAAGATTTGAAAAGGATAACTAAATTTTCATCTTCAAATTGAGTTAGTAAGTAGTTCCCTTTTCAATATGGCAAAAACAAAATTATCAATGGAGCAGTATGGGCACCAATACATTTATTCTAACATTTAAAAGTTAACTTTAGAAATAAGAGAGGAACAAAATTTTTGAATGTTTGAACTTGAAAAACAATACCTCCTAAGCATTAATTGTCACCCGAGTATAATTTAAACGATATTTTAAATGATTCACAGAAAAGTAATTTTATTAAAATGTACAATTATTGTCTTTTGATGACGTCAATACCTACATCCTGTTATATACCTGATAAGAGTATATCAATCAAAGACAAAGTCAAAGGTTGATAAACTCAAATCAGGTCTGTAAATTCATTTATTGACCAATATATCCAAAGGCTATACATATGTATTTGTATTAAAATACATGTGTAATATACATAAACTGTTACATTTTAAACAAATCCCCCCCCCCCCCCCCCCCCCCCCCCCCACTATGGGTGGGCTCGGGATCCTACGTACATCCTACATTTTAATTGTTCCTTCTCACGTATACTTGCTACACAACCACTGGTCTACATTGGACTATAGTATTTTTACAGGAGAACTTTGAAATAAAGGTAAACAAAGTGGACTAATGATGCATAACTTTTAATGCATGATGGCAAACAACCCCACATATCAATGTCACCTGCAAGCCAGGTGAACTCAAATCATTGTCAATGATTAATTGCAATTATTTAGGCTATGCAAAATGATAATTTGTCACAGTTGTCTCTCTTTGTGAAAATTATATACATATTTCAAATTAGGTATCAATTATATGGCAACATGCATATACTTTTTATCTTCTTAAAATGCAATATATTGTTTAATTTGTTTTTGCACATTATAAATGATTTTTACCCAATAATTTCAAATATATATATGAAGTACCAGGGTTATGTCATTTTAAGCAACCATTTTAGTAACTGTCTTGAACGTATCAAATCAATTACTTTAGATAATTTTCTTTTTACAATAACACCCTAAAAATATGTTATCCCGATCTATGATAAAATTTTTATTTTCTTTCTTTATATCCATGGAAAATAACTTCATAAGTAGATTATAAGGAAAACATTTGAATAATTAGAAATTGTAGGGATCAATTTTTCATGGTTTTTCAGGTTTACCTATCCCCTATGAATTATTGAAATGTGGTGTATTTACGTGTATATTTTTTCATTAATACTTCAAGCAAAGCCCGAAATCACATCCCACAAAACCTTTAAAAAATAGACAATCTTACTATGAGAAATCTAATTGGTTGCTCAGTATATCAAACACAAAAAAAATAATACCGACCAAGGCAATCTAGATTAAGATGATGAAATATTAATCAAACATTTTTGACATATAGCCACTTCTTCTTGTCTTTAATAAAGTGAGTTAATCTATTCAATTGTTCATATCAAGCATTTCTGAGAATCACTGTTTTCCTTATTTCACAAGAAATTTGTCTTTAAAAAAGTGAAAATATTTGCATATCTGGTTTTACAAAGTACCGGTGTCTGTGAATACAATTGCGCAGATTGTTTTCAATTGGATGCACAAAAAGAATGATTAATAAATACATATTTAGCATTTTGTTAAAATCAAGGGAAAAAAATACCTGCATTCATTATTCATTAAGATTTTGATTTTTTTTTTTAAAAACATATAGTATCAAAAGAGTTGAGGCCTAATTTCACGATCCTGGGAACCACTCTAAAATTAGTGAAAATTATCAGAACTCCTTCAATCAATCAGTGAGATTTAAAGGTATAAATTCTGTATCACAAAAAGATTTACATTTTCATGCATATAGTATATATCTTGTTACTGACCTGGAACAATTTTTTTTTTTTTTTTTAAAAGAATTCTTATAAAAAAAGGTCAAAATATAGTTTATGATCATACACATTAAATATAAAAGCAAAATTAAGTAAAGGTGTTCTTCTCATTTTCTTCTATTTTTTTAAAGAAATGAATAAATATTAATTATGAATTATTGATAAAATGAATAAATTGCAAAGTTCATCATGTTAAAATTTTGTGTGAGTTATTCATAAACTGCATTTGCATATATACCATCATTCAAAGACAGAAAGTAAAATTTATAATTTACAGAATCATCTACAAAAAACACTCTAGGATTTGAACTACAAAATATATTGCGAAATGATGAAAAAAAAAATAATAAACTTTTAAATTGACCCATTTACCGGGCCTTCAACTCCGAACAGACTTTTTACCATGTATTCTGGAAAAATACACGTTACATAATTAATTTCATAGTTGAGAAAAAGGTCAATGTATTTTTCTCTTTCTCTTTCTCTCTAATAATATAGCCTGAGGTAATGTGTACTTTTATTTAACTTACCTGGTCATTCGTTAGGAGAAAGCAAGGTGAGAGTTCAGGTTGTGAAACTTGTTCACATCTGAGCCCCATGCTGGTTAACATGAGGGTGAGAATTTGGAAGCGCTCGGGGTTATACTTCTTTAGCTGGTTGAATTCGTCCTGATTGAGGGCTACGTCCGTCGGATCTTGATCCAACAAGACCTACAACGAAATCATGACATAAATACACATCCCGAGCACTGGTTTCTGACCTACAGAACACAGGGAGCTGTTTCCTTCATTTACTCAATGCTACAAGTATCCTTTGTCCTTAAAAAAGAATCCAACTTCAATTAAAGTAGTGTAAACCAAAAAAGATACAAATAAAATCCAGAAATATACCAATCTGAGAGTCTCCTTCATGAAAGTGCAAAGTGATTATAGATATACTAAATGTCAAACGTATAATTTGAGTTTTTAAGGGTTTTCAGGGTAGGTGCATGGGTGGGTGGTGGTCATTTCTTGAAGATTATCTTTAAATGCATGCATAGTACTGCATCTATTAAATATGTGACATATATAAATCAATTCTTTAATGTAAAGGGGAAAAAATCATGTGTTGTACAAAAGAATTAAACAAAATATATTAAATACAAAAGTACATACTGGTATGTTTAAACTTAACTACATGTCATACTTATTTTTCCTTCTTTAATTATACAAATATTTTGTTTTATTGGCCCAGGTGTTAAGAAAATAAGAGAAAAGGAAGCAGTTATTGGAAATTAAGTGCACAAATATTGTGAATTTTAATGCAGTACCATAATTGCTAAAGAAAATTTCAAACTTTCATAAAAAATTATAATATCTGAGGTGCACTCATATTCTTTGTAGTTTGGGAAAACTACCAGGAAGCACTTTTATAGGAAGGGATGCTCAATAGAATGAATGTATTACATAGTCTATTCTAGTCTGTTTTACAACGTCCCATGAACATTGAATAACGAGGGGCCCATCGGCCATATCGCTCAGCTGATCAAGCAACAATAAGTCTGATCCAAACAGCTTTAATATATCAAATAGGAAAATATCTGTACAACTTTAGATTTTTTTAATAATTTTTGGCACATTTTTTAACACTGAGTCCCTAATAAAGAATAAAAATTTTGAATGATTTTCCTCAATATATTCTTATGTAAAAATTGTTGCATTGTGGCCCCACCTTACCTTCAGGGATAATGATTTGAACAAATTTGATACTACACTTCCTGAGAATGCTTCCACATAGGTTTCAACTTATTCTGCAAATTTTTTTATAAGAAGATTTTTAAAGATTTTCCCCTATATATTCCTTCTAAAAAATTTTACCCCCACATTGTGGCCCCACCCAACCCCCAGGGTTCATGATTTGAACAAATTTGAATCTACACATGCTTTCACATAGGTTTCAACTTTTCTGGCAAAATGATTTTGAGAATTTTTTTAAAAATTTGACCTTAACTGTTCCTATGGAAAAATCCCCCCCCCCCCCCAATTGTGTCCCAACCCTACACCTGGGGATCATTTAAACAAATTTGAATCTAGACTACCTGAGGATGGTTTCACATGAGTTTCAACTTTTCTGGCCCAATAATTTTTGATAAGAACTTTTTTTAAAAAGATATTCCCTTACAAAGTCCTATGAAAATTGTTATCCCAATTGTGGTCCCACTCTACCCCCAGGATCATGGTTTGAACAAACCAAAATCTACACCATCTGAAGATGCTTTAACAATAATTTCAACTTTCCTAGCCATAACGTTTTTCAGATTTTCAGATTTTCACTATATTTTTCTACTAAAAATTTGACCCAGATTGTGGCTCCACTCTTCATGATTTGAACAAACTGGAATCTACACTACCTAAGGAAGCTTATATATATTAGTTTTAACTTTACTGCATGGCCAAATGGTATTTGAGAAGTTTTTTTTAAAAATGTCAATAAATTTTCATTATTTCCTAATTATCTTCCTTTTAAGTAGGGCCTGGTCCTTCATTTGAACAAACTTGATTCCCCATTTGGCCAAGGGATGTTTTGTGCCAAGTTTGGTTGAAATTGGCCCAGGGGTTCTGAAGAATAAGATGAAAATGCAAAAAGTTTATGACAACAACTACAATCCAACAACAATGGCAACAGACAACAGACAAATAGTGATCAGAAAAGCTCTCTTGAGCCTATCAGGTGAGCTAAAAACTACTATTACATGCTTCTAGGTTAATTTTTCTGGAATTTTTTTTAATGCAAAACACCCACAACTTATATGCAACCTTGTGAACAAGTAACAATCAATTTTAACCAAAAAATCATTTTGTTGGGACATTGGGACCAGTAATGAATCGGATCTTGTGGTTAAAGTCATCTCATAAACGTCAATTTTGAAAAGTTCAGGGACGTAATAGAGCAAGGGGCGACCAATTTTGTGGAATTTTAATAAACTTTTTGACAAATATGAACTAGTTTTGAATAAAAGTTTAAGAAAACAAAGTTATTTACAATCTGCTCTACAAATGTGGATTAATAAAACATGCAAGGCGGAAAAAAAAGAGAAGGGAACTGTCAAACTTTTCCTTCAAAATTCAAGTACATGCTTACCTGAAATCCAGAGAGCATATTAAATGAATTTTTTATATGGGGAAAATCCCTGCCTTACTGATGCATTTTTTATTTTACCAAACTCAATTCCAGTGATATAAATCACTAATTTATCTATTTCTACCTAATAACAATCCCTTTTTCCTCTTTTTTACCGATACATAATATATATAACATGAATATAACCTACCCATAGAGTCAAATATTTGGAATCATTTAAGAGGGCTTGATGGTCGTTGCCATTTTTTAGACTGTATTGATCTCCTTTAGAAGAAGAGCTCTATATATAATATATAGAAAAATACCCAAATGTAAAAGGTAAAATGCATGGATTTTTCTTTACTTAATAATAGTTTATAGCTAAACAAATCATGTCTTAAAATTTTAGGAAGATCTGATGGTAGGTTTGTTGACCATCCAGCCTCCTTAATCAATATATCATTTAAAAGTGCAGCATTTACGTATAAAGAGCATTTACAATTTTAAATAGGGTTCAAGGAAAAGAGAAGTATTCAAGTATACTGTTATATCAAATATCACGTCATATGTGTAAAATTTAATTTTCAATCCAGTTTAATTTTTCATATTAATAAGATTACCAGGTACATGTGCAACCCTTATAAAAATATTTTAAAAAATGGTCATGAGCCGTAACAGTCATCACAGTTCAGATATATATTGCAATCCTCTCTGATTAAAATTCAGTAGTGACGTACACAGCATGTTGATTAAACCCAAAAGTATTTTTAAACACAGGCATCAATGCTTGCTCTGCGTTAAAAAGAAAATCAGAAAAGGCAAGCATAATTTTTTATATTCTTTGAAGTTTCCACTAAGGAGGTATGTGCCTAGCAAGTTAATTTCCCCAACACTAAAAAAAAAAACCCACCACTCTGGTCTCCTTTAAAAAGAAACCTGAACAAAACAAGTAGAAAATGCTAGAAATTTGTTTAAATGCAATTTTAAAATGCTAATAGTTTACAGGTAATGGTAGAAGGCAAATAAAACTAAGTCACTTCAATGACTTGGGTAACAAAACATTTTATTTCAGTGGAATTGAAATTTATTTAATTGTATTCCATCCTGCCGAGCCTACGGGTATGTAGTATGCAGTTCATTCATTATATCACCATATTACATTCTTACACTTTGGTATTAAAATCAATGCATATATATCCTTATATGGTTACCTGAGAAAGGATGGCTTTGCCGGCAGGTGCTTGCTCTGTCATATTCTGAGAGACCTCAACCACCAATGTTTGTTCTTTGTCATCCGTAGCCAATCCTTTCACCGTGATATCTGATCTGTTAGTATCCATCATATAGGAGTATCGCCCACACAACAATGCCATATTCTTGTGCTCTTCAAAGTTTACGATACGTATCCCAGGTCCCTTGTACAGTTCTCTCCTGGGTACGAAGTTCGCGTCTACATTGCTCCCAAAACTGATCAGCCTGCCGCCCTTTTCAAAATACCGACAAATGACGTCATCATTTTGATCATACAGATTCTCTTCAGTTAGGACCAGTAGAGCTGTGTTTTCACCCCAAGGCACAGTGTGAACTTCATCATGCTTCAGATGGTAGATGACATAGCAGTCATTGTGTACACATTGATACAGGACCTGTTTCAAGCTCTCAAACTTCCGATTTGCATCTTTCTTCCCACAATACACCACAATGTTCGGAGGTTTGGAGTATTTCTCATTTGAATCCACTGATTGGGGTACCATGCTGAAATCATTGGGGTCAAACATCGTTTCCCCGGACCCGCTCTCTCCCATGACTATATCTATGTCCTCAATGTTGGAGTTGTTCATATCTATCTCATTCTCTGCCTCAACCCCATCCCAGTCTTGGCTGGACATTTCCATCGCTTCCTGATTGGCCAGACTGACTGAGTCAGCCATGGACTCATTGGACCACTGACTACTAGAATCTTCCACTGTGGTTACTTCCCTCAGGTCAGAATTGACCAAGTTTGCTGCCTTTCCTTTTGTTTGGATGCCTGAAAAAAAAACATGAAAAGAGGGATAACTACAGCTTCATAAAGTGACTACTACATGTAGTATTTTCGCTAGCCAAGGGTTTACGATCCACTCTGCTCCTCTACCACCCTTGGCAGATTTAGCCAATGTTTACGGAAACAGTACAGCGCCGTCTAGCGATTGAGTTTAATTGGAGCAGCTAAAATACGAATTTTTCATCTAAGAGGTATTAGAAGAAATGGCCGTGCGAAAAAAAAAAATATGAATCATTAAGAAAACCCATATATTTGTAATTATATACAGGTGACACTTGATAGCTCGAACTTCAATCCCTCAAAGTTCTTGATCTCTCGAAGTGAAATCACGGTCCCAATTTTTTTCTCTAACTAACTAAGCAAATTTACTCTTGATCTCTCGAACTCCGATCTCTCGAAGTTCTTGATCTCTTGAAGTGAAACCTTGGTTATACATATTTCTTTGTTTTTCACTCTTGATAACTCGAAGTGGTGGCTGTATACACACACGACCAATCAAGCATATAATTAGCTCCGCGTAGACCTTACCTGGATGATCGAGTGAACACCTGGGACTAGCGTGGTAGTGTTAATTGGTTTTTTCAACAACTTGTGAAATTAACGGTAAATTAAACCTCTCTTCATTTAAAATATTCTGTGATTAAGAAAACATAAAATAGTTTTTTAAAGTTAAAAAAATAACACTTAGTAAACACACAACTAAGTTTTGTATTATTGAAATTGAAGTAAGGTAGCAGAAAATACGAATGAAACCATGTTAGACTATCCTTCCATGTTATGAATATAAACTTCCTGCTACTATAATTTTAGAACCAAAATGGCCGGAACAAAAATTTCCGGATTTTTTTTAACTTTCGATCTCTTGAACTCTTGATCTCTCAAAGTTTATGCATGGTCCCCTGAAGTTTGAGTTATCGAAATTCACCTGTATCGTATTTTATTTATTAATCGCGTAAAAATTGTAATAATGATTGTTTTTATATTTTGTTTAAAAACACAACGAACTACACCGCCAATTACCGGTAGTAGATTCCCTGCAATCGCCTGTCTTCGCAGTCAATAAGATTCCGTTGCGCGAGGTTTGATTTGTCGGCTAAATCTGCCAAGGGTTGTAGAGGAGCAGAGTGGATCATAAACCCTTGGCTAGCGAAGATGTACATGTAGTAAATTTTACAGTTTTAAAGTTTTTCACAATATCCATTAATTTAAATACATGTACCTGCGTAGCCTTAATGTTGGGTTCATTTTTTTATTAAAAGGTTTAAATAACAACTACTGATATTGATTGATATACGTGTTCACCTTCATGCATGTGCCTTTGATCATAGAAATAACACTTACTGATGATTCTGTTAACTTGCAGATCTTCTTCCATTATTATGGCATTATTAATGAATGACAAACACAGAGAGAGGAGGTCAGATTCCGAGCACTGCATCACAATTCCAAAAGGAGGCCCTGTATTCCAAGCCACTGGGTGACCATGATCCAAAATCTATACAATTATATCCAATGAAATTAATCTCAAAGTTCTTTCTTAATATTTTGACAAATGTACCAATGATCATTAAAAGAAAATTTTAAATCTAAGGATATACTTCATTATATTCGAGATATCAGTGTTCGAGATATCGAATTCAACTGTATATATATAGGAGGGGCATGATTGGATCCTTCAATTATAACATTGTAGCATTAAAAATCTGTTCTTAACATCAATAGGAGATTTTTGAAGAGTTGACACAGATTTCTCTTTTAAATGCACATCAGTACATATGAATGTGTTACATAAATGTAGTTAGGGTATGTAGTGAAAAACAAAAATAAAAAGATTTCTTTATATTGTATTAACCATTACTCCCAAAATAAAACAAAACATTTAGATACAAACAAGCACACAGAGTGAGATTTTAGTCAAATAGCATTTAGATAACTTAAAGCACTGACTTACATGGAATGACTTGATGAGTGAAACATGACTCTGTTCCTCAGCAAACGTCTCCACATCGGCGGGCCGAAAAGACTCTAAAAGAACGACAACTTCGCAATCCTCTGGGGTCAACTTAGCATGACTAATATCTTTGTAGTATGCTGTCCATTTTTCCAGATTAACCTGTACCTATCAAGACAATTTGTAAAAATTTTGAGAAATGAGAATACATGCATGGATCATGTATTGATATTTGCAAAAATACACACAAACTGTTCTTGTATTTGATTTTTTTAAATGAATAGTTATAAAGGATGAATTTTACTGTGATTTGACAGAAAAATATAATTATATTCGTAAGTCATCATATGTATAAAGTTAAAAAATACATATAATTTTTCACTCTACCAAAATCATCCTTTGAAATTCCATTTGTAAACATTTTTGTTCAATGCATGTATGAATGAAGATTAAACAAGTTGAAGAATTCAAGGTCAATTTAACGAATTACATGTAGTCTTAATCATTTAACACTCCTCGTAGGAAACCCAGTAGCCCTTTTCAAAAGATCACGATTAATTTTTAATTATCGTGAAAACTTAAGTTTTTGTTCATTTTCAAAAAACATCTAATATGAGATTCTTACATGTTAAATTTGTCGTACCTTCACGATAGTACATACCCTCTCGTAAGTATTTCAAAACTGTAAAAAATCATCATATTATGTAAAATATACAAGAAAAACAGCTAACAGCTAAATTTAACGTTTTGAGTCTCATTATACCAATATTTTGCATTATATAGCAGTTATTGTTGAAAAAATATACAAATAAATTCTCCAAAAATTTTTACAACAAATTTTCCTCGTAAGATTTTCCTATGTCACATCAAACATACATTGTGATTGTGACATCATATTTTCATTTCTACTACATCACATTGATTTCATTCCATGTAAGTTGTGTATAACTTTAGTTTTGCTTCCTGTTTATGAGAATTATTTATATGTTTATCCTCTTTTAAAAGAATTTATAAGTGAATTGAGATCGTTGCTAGGGAAAGGATAATTCGTAATTAAAATCTTAAGTGAAACCTGTTACGAATGCATTTGTGAAGAGCACTTAAGATTTCTCGTAAGAGATTCTTACATGTAAGTTAAAATCTTATGCAAAATCTTAAGATTTTTTGTGAAAAGGGCTACTGGTGTATAAAGATGCATTTGTTCATGTGTTCGATGAGAATACCAGTATTTTTTTTTTACTTTTATACATTTCAACTTCCTATATTTACATTTGCAAATATGCCTCCTAATATGAACCTACAGAAAAGCGAAAAACTTTCAATTCTGTGTGCACTTTTTCCGGGATATGAACTTAGTTGGTACATGATCAAATCTTCTGAGAAGCCCTTCAGGCTTTACAGGATTTGATCACATGACCAACCATATCCTGGTGAATTTTTCAACTTCGTGTTTATTTCTTAAATAAAGTGCATAAAAATTAGCACTGCTTTAAAAGGTCAATGAGGAACTGTGAAAATTGTAATGTAATAGTACACAACAATGTATAGCTGTTAATGGTGCAATGATTAACACAATGTAATAGGTGTTAATTTAATAAAACTGAACTGTTAATGTAAATGATAAGTGTTTCGTAACTTGATAGAATACATCCAGCCAATTTTCGAAATAGACATGTATCTTGCTGACCATGCCAGCTCTCTCTACGTAATATACGATTTTAAACAAGTTTATTTCGTTGAAATAAAGGATATGTTTTAAAGTTATATGTGTAGATATTTATGTAAGTTTGCATTTGCGGCTGATATTTAGCATTGCTCGTTCCGATATATGTATTATGTGTTTTATGAACAAGACGTAAATTTGAGACGTTGTTTCATGTTAACCAAAGTTGGTAAACATGCAAGCTTTAATCTTTACTGGCTATATTTATACATTTCAGGAGGAAATGGTGAATATGAAAAACAATATAAAATTTTAAGGCATGCAAAGATTGCAACATTTAAAATACCAGTAATACATTTGCGACAATAAACATTTGTTGGTTTAGAAATAAGAGTTAAAGCAATATTTTTACCATTTTTTGTACCATTTTTTAAATGGGCAGTGTACAGTTTTTTCACCCAAATTCCAGTATTTTTGAGGCTCCTATACATGCAGTTTTGGAGTCTTAAAATCATCAGATGTATGGGAAGGTTCAAATACAACTATACCATAAATAAATTATAATCTGTAAATTTATACAACTGTGTGTTTGTAAATACCAATTCATGAGCGGTTTATAGCATATAACTTTAAATCAATAATGTTTGTTGATTTGGTTATGTTGCTGAAGGTTGTAAAACACACCTGTTCAATGTGGCTTGGACTTTACATAGCAAATTTTACATCCATTCCAACAGACCAAAACGGTAAAAAAGCATTAAATTGAAAAAGCTCCATATTTATGCATGATGTACATCAATATGTGAAATCAAAACTAGACTTGTACAACCGCTCCCCTATGATACACTATACAAGATCTAACAACATCCCGTACGAGGTCATAGCCAATCAGTTTCAAGCTTCTTTAAACAAGTCTTAAATTAATTTGATACATTTATCTCTTACAATTCTAAGACTCGGTTGGCCATTTTATGCCAAGTTAAATATTTTCTGCCATAATAATTGTGTATAAAATCTGTCCAATCAACTTTTCTTTCATGAATCATACAAACAACAATTACACAAACTTAGAATCAACACATGCACCTCACCATGACTTTGTTTACGAAACAATTAGACACCTCAGGCAATTTTAATGAGGGAGTGTTGATAGATCTTATAACCAATCATAGAGGAGATAAACTGCTAACATTCCTCACCTTGGGCACAGTTTGTGAGATGGATATTTCATTATCATTAAACAACTCTGTCACACCCAAATAGCCAATCTTCTCCACCAGTTTTGAGTTGCAAAGGGATTGTTTTACATCACCTGTTATAGAAAAGTAATCAAAGGTAGATGTCTTGTCAACAACTACAAGTAAATTTCATTTATACAATTATACATGTATACATCAATTTATTTATATATCGGTATATCACGCTTGTTCTAAAACGTTATCTAATATTTATTAGATCATTTTTAAGGGCTTAAGAACCATGTAATTTTTTTTTATCAAAATACATGTAGTAAAACGTTATGTTACACATAAATATATTGCAATGAAATGAATATTTAATATCAGAAAAGACTGAATTTCAACAAAACTTTATTTGATTGACACATCAGATAAGTTTACAAAGGATACACATTAATTGCTTGTAAAACTGTAATGATTTTGGTAATTGATTTCATTGACTCGCCTTGAGTTAAAGGGCTGACCCTCTGAACTATTACACTTCCGAGTCTAAGAGACGACGAGATGTACCGGTGGACCATTGAGTGGCGGACTCTGTTTCGGTACCACTGATATGCTGCAATAATCAGGTAGCCCACCGAGACAAACATTGTCACTCAGGATTCTACAACAGGACAAAAGTCACAATTATCACACAGACAGATGATACCAATTGACATTTAATACCGGTAGTTATTAGATAGCCAGTCCACATGATTTGACCAAGCTTGATTTCTTTTTTTAAAAGCGTAAATTGATTGTGAAAGTATAATTTATCAAATGAAACAAGCATTTTCAGAGTATTGCATAAGCAATAAACATGTTACTTACAGGGACTTTCAAATGTGGAATGTCATTTTATGTACTTAATGAGATTTGAGGAGATTCACATATTGATAATTGTTTTGTTTACTTATAGTCTTTATCTAATATAGAATTATAATAGGAGACAGATTTTTCTAATTTGCAGATTTATGAGCAAATCAATGTAAGACCACATATGGCTGTGACAGCTGATGATTTTGTTTTTCATACGAAATAGATAATGACAACTGTAAACATTACTAAATCAGAATCAACATTTTACCTTTACATTCAATCACAAGGCTACAGTCTTTTAATATCAACTTGGTACTTTCAAACAAATTAAAGGGGCATGGTCACGATTTTGATCAAATCTTTGTTGTTTACAAAGCTTTAGTAATGCATTTCTAATGATATTCAATACCTTAAGGTTCAAAGGATATTCATTCAATAATATGAAAAAAATTCAAGATTTGTCATTTAAAATGCTCCCTCTAGCTTGTCAGATTTTAATACACAGCTAAAAATAACATTTAGTATATGGGTATTTTGCTTTGCCAGCGACATGAAAGTACCCAGATGATTACATTGAAAAATTGTGGGAGTTGTCCAGAATGATAAAAGATGTCAGATTTTCCCATTATAAATCTCCGTAAGAAATTTGTTTTTGTTTTGTGAGGATTTCTCCAGTTAAAAATAGATAAGGCGTCAATGAAGAGATCTTGGAATTTTTCTCTTATATGAATTTCAATTGCATGTATGTGCATTTTCATTAAAAATTGTGAAAACTTATGGAAACAATAATTTGGGACAGACTATAGAAATATAACTCAGTTGGTAGAGCACCTGACTCAAGATTTAGGGGGCCCTAAAAAAAATGATGTAACAATGCACTGGCGAGAAATGGTACTCGACAAGAACTGGTCGCACACCAGTAATCGACTGGTCAAGTCAATTTATTCTCAAGATAAGAGATTTCTAGACGTTTCGGCCTTTTTCCTGTTCGGCCCTAGACATGTTCGGACCCTAGTAGTTCCGGCCCCAAATCATTTCGGCCTTGGTCGTTTCGGCCTGTGTATTATTGTTGAGATATTATTTTATTTTCGGATGTTTTTTACTTGAGTGCATTATTACCTATTATTTTCAAACATTTTTAGTCTGATTTCAGAAGTTTTATTATAAAATAAATAAAATTTAGAGTGATGTTAAAAAAGAGAGCATTTCTTAAGTCAGATTTCCCTTTCGAAGTGATGAATGTTGTTGTCATTTTTGTATATTTAATCATAATGGCTCCTTATCTGTTGATATGTTAAGATAACTCATGTAATAAATAAAATGAGAATTTTCAGAACACAACATAAAAACACAACACAAAGCATAACACATTACAAACACATTCTCTACCGAGTTCACAATACGCCAAATTATTAGTGGTTCTTTTATTAACATCCAGTACTTTTCTTTTGAGCATTAGCTATGATATAATTTATAAAAGATGACCAGGTTAAGAAGTTAAGAAAAATATGTCGGTATTTCAGGGAATGATGTAAGTTACGAAATGAATAATTGCCTAAGTAAAAGCATTTTCTGATAGTACAATTATTTTTTCAACTTAAAATTTTAACCACATGTATTTCAACATTTTTTAAATAACTGGGAGTTAACTTGGGGCTACTCTTAAAAATGAATATTTATCCGTATTTTTTACCGTACGTAATCTTTTAGTTCACATATGGTTAGTGACAGACATGAAATAAAATTAAAAATAAAATCCATATAACAATTAAATGTATCTGCTATTATATCATGGGTCAATATCAAAATATGCAGCCTTTTGGAACATATAAAACACAAGAAAATATTACAAATAAATGATTTACGTTTTGCCATATTACAATCTCTTCGTTAAATTTGTTACACTGGTTAATAATCGATTAATTATCTTAATCGACTGTCACTTTGATGTCGATGATGGGGGACACACTCCATTTCAAAAAACAACAACAAAGAACTAACAGTAACGAACACATTTATTAAAACAACACTAATTTATTATCTCAGGCCGAAATGACTAGGTATCTAAGGCCGAACCAACAAAGGTCCGAAACTCGCCAGGGCCGAAAAAACCACCGTTCGAACGGGGGAAAGGCCGAAACGACTTGCTACCAAGCTAAGATAGTATCATTATCAAAAAGGATGAATTTGAAGAAAAAGTTTTCCAAATTTCCTTGGTTTTTTGTTGATTTGAAGCAAAATTTGCATGAAGCAATACAGTGACCTGTAACAGTTGGCATAGCTTAAAGTTGGGATCTTTCCATATTTTTCTACGCACTGTCTTATTTCATTAATCTGTCAAACCTAAAACAACTTTAAAACGTGTTGTATTCGCCATACTTACATCGCAAAAAGATGTTAATCAAACTAAATCAGACATACATTCACTAACCGCTTACATTTTTAACGGCAAGTGTCTCTATATCAGTATTTGTCCTTACCGCATTCGACCGCGATTTCCTCGATTGAAACTGGAAATTGCATTGGCACAATAAAAGAAGAAACCTGATGACGCTAAATACCATTCTCTATTTTTTTTTGGGGGGGGGGGGGGGTTACAGATCTCTATATTTTTATGTTATCGTCAACATGGTTAAGGTTAATGTACATTGAATACATTTTTTTTAAAGATTGAAACAGATGCTTTTAATGGATGTTTTTATTGCTATACACATAACTACTCACCGTATAAGATTATCAATTTTAATCAATTGGTATTCGGGAACAAATAATAGCTCTGGCCCCAAGATCATAAGGCAATCTTATTAGACTTAAGTAAAAAAAATTGTACATTGTCTTAACGTTTCTTGATTGAAACTACTGTCAAAATTGAAATGCTATCAAAAGTGTGTTGATATAACGTTGTTAATTAAAAATGTTAATCGTCGTTCTATGATAAACAATCATTTTATGATGTTGGCTGGATTTTAAACTATTATTAATCATAATAATTTAACGCAGGAATATACGTCTCTGTTGATAACTATAAAAATCATAAAACACTAGATGATAGCCCGCGCAAGCGCGGGAAATAACACTTTACACATTAGACCTTAGCTAATGGGCTTGGTATTATGAACCAAGATAATTTTTTCTTTACATTTTTCTCGTATATATTGTGTCTGAAATTTTGGGGGGTTTTTCTCAATCATTTTTTTTTCAAAAATGATATAAGAAAGCAACTGGATTAATATTTTGAGTTTGTAAGCTAAAATTTATGTTATGTGGCTTAAATTCTTTTTGTTGCAGCTGACTGAAAAATATTTTTTTTAATTTCGGCATTTGATCGTTTGTCTTTTATGCAGTTTATTATTGCAACTGTAAATATTTTCATCTTTTTTTTGGGGGGGGGGGGGGGGATTGAATTATCTATTGTATTCAAGAAATAAACTACACTGTACGAGTTTTTGTGAATATGTTGCAGAATAACCTCCGAGGTCGAGAAATTTTGTTTTAAGATATAAAAGCCGAAGCGTTATTTAGATCGAGCGATTGACGTAGCATACCGTTCACGTTACACAGCATGCACGTTCTGGTATTGTTTTTGTTCTACAGTGTTTTCTCAAGATCATATGGCGCACTTGTAGTACCTTCTGCTTAAAAGTTACTTTTTTCATATATGCTCCCCCAAAAAGTGGGGGAGGGGGGCAACTCCTTCAAATTTCACTTTTATATATGTAAGTTAAAGAAAAATGTTAAATAATCTATTAAGAACATATATCTTTGAAAAATACACCACTCTAAGTTATACATATCATTACCATTTTAACCAAATGTAATTTTTTAAAAAGAAAAAGTTACACTTATTAAAAAAAAACCAAAACATGCGTGTAATTATTCATGTGAGATAAGTGAATTATACAATAGATCCGACCTAGTTTTATGACACATCCTATGTATGATTCATTTCGCCAACCAACCACATGCACATTGAAGGCAGACTGTTTGATCTCCAACAACTAAACCAAGGATATACGTATACCGTATCTTAGTATAATATGGTTCTTTTAACTATCCTATCTCTTCAAAAATCCAAAACTGATCTGAAGTCACATGAGTCACTATAGATGACTGTTCCACTTCATACCAGCCACTTCTTTAAAAATGAAAACATAACCCAATTAAACAAAAAAGTACTTTGGTGAAGTACTTCGGACTGAAGCTTTTTCCGCCGTTTTCATCCTGTCGACTATCACATAAATAAAGCACCTGCATTCACCAACAGTCACTCAAGCACTGCGTCGATGTACCAGTGAATTAACCTACCATGTTACAGTTCCTGGTTTTAGCGGTAAGTTTCTTACAGTGATCACTTTGCCCCCATGGAAGTAAATGCATGCCGAAATTTGTCTTTTGTGTACCATAAAATGAGAAATCTGCCAAAATTTAAATTATTGCACTCATAATCGAATCTGATATTGAAATTCTCTGGTCTCTGGTCTCTGGTCCTAAACTGAGAGATAAATAAATTAATATCTGTTATAAGAACAGAACATTTTCAAATGATTATCAATTGCAAAAAAAAGTCAAATAAATCACGCTATTAGAAATACAGTTATCTTTCCTGATATATGAGCAAAGAAAATGCCATTGGTATGTCTAGGTTCCTATATACCGTATGTCTGAAATTGGGCTGATTTCAGGACATTACTCTACAGTTACGGAAACCGGTGTATATTTGGTTTTTGTTTTTCAACAAATAAATTTGGTCACTGTTACCAAGAAAACATCTTGGGTCAGACATTGCAGTGAATTTGCAGACACAAAATTCAAATAGATACATGTAAGATGCACCAAAAATGGGAATTAGAACACTTTCCTCTTTACATCTAGTCCAACAATTAAGCAACAGGAAATCCGTGCTTGTAAATAAAAAGCCAGACCTGATGGTATCTCAAGGATAACAGAACAGGATACTTACAACTGACTGTGCTATCAGTAGAGGGCCATCATTACCATACTTTAATTCGGTGCTCTAATTTTCACCATATTAATCATCGCATGTTGGATTTATTTCTCAACTGGTTTAATGTAATACATGTATTTAGAAGCACATATACAACACTATAATATGGTCACGGAGAGTATTTGAATTTTCCAAATACGTGTCGGTCCTGATTGTTGCCTACATATGACATTTTACCTTAATATTGGTAAAATGAAGCAGAAAAAAGGAAAACAAATGAAATTGCATATAATAAATTAGAAACATAATACATTCCCTTTATTGTGTTTTAAAACAACAATTTCAATACTGTTGATTTATAAATGCAAATAATATTTCATAAAGAAATCACGAGTTACTTAGACATTTTAAAACCCATTGATTAGATCTGATTTCAAAAGAAAGAAAAAACTCCAAATATTGTGCATAATATTAGTAAAGTTTATTTTTATGATCGAGGGCAATATATCCTCGAAGGGACGTAAAACAGCAAACACGATCAATCAAGTGAATTGTTGTAGACGTTGGCGCTTGCAGCATGCTGTGGGGGACAGATGATGGAAGAGCTGAAGAAACTAGACATCTCCCCCGAGAACATCGAGGGGGTGGAGCAGTATACAGACCTCAGTATAGACGAGATCATCACACAGGCTCTGGGAGGGATCGATCGTAAGTAGGTCTTACCTATAAATTGTACACATGGGCTTCTTTTTTTAAAAAGCAGAGTAGAGCCGGTGAGGTTTGGGCAGATCGACTACAACATCTTAACACGCCAAAAAAAAAAAAAACCCACAAAAATAACCAACCCTCAAATTCCTAATCCAGAAGGGGGTAGGAGTTGTGTTTGTTCTAAGCCTACGTATCAATTCTGATATTTTTATTAATTTGTACTCTTTCCAAAAAACAAGCTTGAAAGTATCTCTGAAGTTATCATCTATTCAAAGGGCAGGACTTGTATTATTGTTTATACAGCTAATAAGCTTAAAACTCTCAATTTCTAATTTTATGTATAACACAAAAGACAAAGTATTCATCAAAATCACATTTTAAAATAAGTATTGTAGAGCAAAATAAGCATTGATTTTGATTACACGTTTGTACACAATGCATGTTTGCTAAATAAATGTGTCAGACAGGTCAAATGGTATTTTAACGCTTCAGTCGCTGCCCAGAAGATGCTGACTCCCGGGGGTAACATCCTTGCAGAGCTAGACATGAATCTGACAGAGGAACAGTATCAGCTGTTGTACAGCGCACCGGAGTAGTAAGCAATTATCCAATGAGACTAACTTATGTTTTATCAATACAATACAAAGCATCATTAAGACATTCTCAGTTAATCGTATCTTGTATAATAATTTGGTTGATTTTAATCATCAGTTAATTCAAAAACATTTAAACATGTACAGATCCAGAAATTCGGGGGGGGGGGGGGGGGGTAGGAGGGTTCCGAAAAGATAATTGAGTTTGCCAGAGATGGGGGGGGGGGGGGGGGGCGAGGCATATTTTTGGTAATTGCGTAAATATATTTAAAAAGAAAGTTGAATTTTTCAAGGTGGGGTGGAAGAATCTCAAATCTGTCACAAGTTATTGACTTTTCGAAGAAAAAATGCTGTTGTAATAAAATTACTAATTTAAAAGCAATTTCTTGTGTCATTCTTGATATCAATTATTTATAAATAAAAAGAAGAAAAATCGAAGTTTAGAACTGTTATCATCAGAGATAATGAAACTATAACTTTTACAACCCCATTTCTTCTCGAAACACATTATAAGCTGATAAGATGATAGCCCAACCCATGCTTTCTTGTTGCAGCGGGTCTTTGGAGACGATGCCGTTTTTCGAACAAAAGAGGAAGAAGAGAAAGGCAGTGCGAAGAACAGACTTGCGATGGCCAGACGGTGTCATGCCATATACCTTTGCTGATGGACATTTTAGTAAATATACATTCGATTTAAATGGTTCTAGATCTATTAAATAAATAGTCGTACATGTATACTAGCTTCCATTTGCATTTATACTTGAATCCAACAAAAAATCTTTGAAATCTAATTAATCTAATCATATTTTTATGTGCTTTATTACTTTCAAATTTTGCTGAAAACCAACTAAAACATGTTATAGTTAATTTTATATCCTTTCTTCCTTAAAGCCACAAAAGAACTGTACATAATGAAAACAGCGATGAGAGAATGGGAGAAGTACACCTGTCTAAAGTTCAGAGAGAAAACCAGCAGCGATGTCAATTATGTCCGGATTCAGAACGGCCATGGGTGAGGGTTTTTCTTATGGTGACAGAAATATTGACTTATGGCATGATCGAGATTGCAACAGCTGGCGTAATATAAAAAATTTTTACATTCAGATGTAACTCACAGCTAGGAATGGTTGGCGGAGAACAGATTCTGAACTTAGACATTAATGGATGCCGATGGGTAAAAAAGTCTTTTTACCCGTAATTTGAACAAATTCCCACTTCTAGACCACATTATAATTTACGGAAATTGAACTTCTTCCCGGCACCTATTGAAAAACTTATGTTAACCGCATCAAACTTTATTATTATACCCCAATATGATTATTCTATATAACGTAACATCTGATTGGTTCTAGACAATCACGTGTTAGGGCAATAAAACTTTATAAATAAATAACAATAACAACAATAAATATTTCCATGTCTTTGTGATATTTTTCATCATATCCCACCCCTTCAAATTTTCATTCCATGCTTATGAAAAATCCCGAGGATGAGCATACGATGTAATTAAATGATTAATTCTATATAAAAAATTGAAATTGTTTTAAATCCTTTTTATATCAGAAAAACTGACATAGAAAGAAACTTGTAAACATTCCCTACGTTATTGCTTTACTAGACTTGATTAGAACCTGATGTATTCTAAAGTATCACCTGTCATTCGGTATAATAAACATTTTATTGCATTAACGTTCGGGAGATATGAAAATTTATTCCCCCAGAAAATCATATTTCCCTCGGGCAATATGATTTTCCTTGAGGGAATAAATCTTCATATTTCCCTTACCATCATGCAATAAATGTATAATATTTAATCGGCAGTGCAAGCCTTCAATCTTTGAGAATATATTGAAAAGTTTCATTGCAATAAATAATTTTAAAAATTAATTAGGTCTACATACAAAACATTCATAAACATTAGAGGTGCACATTATTTCGAGGAAATTCTGACGTAAGGTTATCGCAAGTACCAAGTCGTTCCTTACAATTTCTATTTTAGAAAGGGCTATATTTGCATGAAATCGGGCACGCCATTGGTCTTGTCCATGAACATCAGCTTCCGAACCGAGACGAATACATCGAGATCATCTATGCCAATGTGGCACCGAGCATGCGTGTCTGGTTCCAAAAATATCAATCAAGGGAAGTCAACCAGTTTGACGTGAACTATGAACTGACGTCCGTCATGCATTACGGAACGACGGTATGAGATCAGTTCTAGATAAATCAGCAATTAGATCGTAAAAACCGTCTCTTTTTTGTCTTTTAATTACGTTTTCAACTTTATTTTTCAGGCCTTTTCTTCCGATGGAAGATCTACCACCATTCGACCGAAGAACAAAACGTCGACGGACATCATTGGAAAGGTATGGCGGAAGGAACTTGCCTTCAGTGACGTCAAGGCGGTAAACCGGATGTATGAATGCGCAGGTCAGTTTTAGACTATGTAATTTTCTGCATCACTCGAAAAAGTTTATAATTTAGAGTGTCACTTACGTTTTGGTTACTTTTTACTTCTAAAAAAAACCCTTAATAATAATGCCTTTATTTATAGTTTATCATAATTTCAGCCCACTGTCCAAAGAATGTTAAGTGCATTCGAGGAGGTTTCGTTGACCAGAATTGTAAGTGCATCTGTCCTGATGGATCGAATGACTGTAGAGCCCCAGTACCCGGAGAAAAGTTGAAAGTAGATAGGCCTACGGGTGAGTCACAGTTGACTGTGATATGGATAGTTCTAAAGTTAATTTTGAAAGAAAGTGCATTACAAAACGGAGCTGTTAGCTATCTAATTAAAATTATACTTGTATACCCGCTCCTCTACGATACGCTAATACAATTGTCTGATTAAAACCACCCCCCTTCTTCTTGCACTCCGTAAAGACAAGGGGGTGGTTCTAATTAGACTGCTTAAATTTGTCTGAAAGTTCTCTCTATTCATGAAAAAATTAAATCTTTAAACTCGGGTTTTCATATACATGTATTTAAGGGATCTGTATCAATGTTTGCTAATCATATTATTCCCTACAGTAAAACACGGCTACAGCGAACACGCTTTTGACGAATTCAAAATACAGCGACGTTAGTTCCATATTCATAATCTTAAAGTGTAATATCAACTTGTGGAATAAAGCGAAATAGTTTTTAGCAAAAAATTCATTCGTCCCTGTCGCTTCGCTATGAATGTGTTTTATTGTAGTTTTTGGGCTTTTTGTCCAATTTTCTATCAAATCTTCATTAGACTGTGTCAATACCTATAATGACTGGCAATGTCATGTCTGGGCTACACAGGGTGAATGTGAAATAAACCCGGACTTCATGAAGGTGTCGTGCAAAAGGGCGTGTCGAGTATGTGGCCGCGAAGAAGAGCAACTGGGAGGTATGCAGTTTGCGCAAACACATTGACATGAACTTAATTTCCCTCCCAGCAATATTTCAAATTTCACTATACAATAAAAAGAAATAGATATGTCGTATACATTTAAATTTTAACAAAATACGAATTGAATTGAAAGTAAAAGTAAAAAATAAATAAGATATAATCTAAAACGAGCAGCTTAGTACATGGTCATTAGTATGTGGCATTTTATTTTCCAGAGAATCATGTAGCAGCTTGGTCATGGCAATGGTTTGGTTTATTTACAAGTTTGTTCCCCAAAAACTGGGTCATGGGTAAGATCAAGCCTTTTCAATAAAAGTCAAATAAACTTCTTTTAACCGCAGTTTTATCTAGAAGCAAACTCCTTTTAACATTTCAAGTACACATTCTTCAAAAATGTTTTAAAATGGATTTCTACTTTAGATGACTGTGACGATAGTTTTAAGAATGATAAATGCCAAGTGTGGGCAAAAAACGGAGACTGCATCACTAATAAGGACTGGATGGACAGGTTCTGTAAGAAGTCCTGTGGCAAATGTAGCCCTGAAACCAAGGAAACTGGAAGTAAGGATTAGAAAGCTAGTGGAAGTGTTAGTGACTAGTAAGGATGCAAAATATAGTGTAATTGTTATACTCTGTCCCGAGTTTTTGCTTCCACCATTTTCGCTTGATATTTCGGTAATCATAAATACCTTTGTGCTCAAACTAATATCCACTAATATGAAAAATGTCCAGATTATCTGTTTTGAAACGCCCCTCTACCGCTACAGGTTTTAATACACAACCCAAAATAGAAAGTCTACAGGGATTTTGCATTGTATCAGCTATGAAATAGCCCGGATGATAACGTTAAAAAATTGTACGAGATGTTCCGAGTAATTCCAAATGGAGAAAAGATGTGAACATTTCCCATTGTAAATCTCCGTAAGAAATTTGTTTTCGTTCATGTGAACTTTTATGAGTGAAAAATGATAATGAGTCAATGAAGATATCTTGGATATTTTCCCTTTTATCGATTTCAACAGTATTTTTATTAAAAATCATCAAAAAGTGATAGAGGCAATAACTTGGGACAGACTATAGTAAGGATGCTAAATATAGTGTAATTGTTAGTAAGGATGCAAAGGTAGTTCAAGTGTTACTAAGGATGCAGAGGTAATGCAAGTGTTAGTAGAGATGCAAAAGCTAGTGCAAGTATTTCATAAGTTTTGTTTACGACGGTGCCAATATAGTGGTTCTGCAAAAGTAATGGATGGCTTCTTTAGATTGCTGCCCCAAATTGTGAAACATTTATCATTGTTGTAGTGAAACTCATAATTGTAAGTTCATAATATAAAAGTATGAAAAATGTCGTTTGATGACTTCAACACTTTATCAAAAGTTGGAATAAGGCGCCGAAATTGGTCATTCATGAATGCAAAGAATTCCTATAAATATTTACATCCACTACTAAGATTCCCTCTATTTCTTATGGAAATTGATTGTAATTCAAAGCTCTATAGAAACTGCCAGGACTGAAATATACACGATCCAGTTCTAACCAGTTTATCGATCGGTTGCTACCTTCATAGCTCACATGAATCACCAAAGAAAGCATTTTGTTGTTTTTCTGAAAATAACATCATGCAACTCCGTCTTTTGATATTTGTATTTACCACACTCCTATTCTCCACTCCATGTTGTATATTGCAAGAAGGAGGTAAAAAAATCTTACTTGGTCCATTGAAATCAATGATAAATTGATAAGATATTACAATTTTTTCAGCGGGAGATTGTAAGAACATTGAAGACGACAAAGACTGTAAAAAATGGGCATTAAAAGGTGAATGCATCACCAAGAAGACGTGGATGCACAAGAATTGTAAGAAGTCGTGTCAGCTGTGTGTGGCAGCAGACGAACCGAAAGAAGATGACGATAACGAGACTGAAAACAAGCCTAGAAACCGGGATAATGACGACGAAGATAATGGTAGGGAAAGGCGACAAAATACAGATTTTTTCTCTGTAATATGTACTGACTTTAAGGGTATTTTTTCAAAACATACATGATTAATGTTCACGTTACGAATTTCAATTTTTCATTAAAAATCTTTAATGTAAAGATTTCGCCAAAGTTTCCAATCTGTCGTTTTTCTATTGTACTTCAAAGCATGTGCATTTTTCTGTTATTGTCGTTGATAGAGTTTTTATTTCATGTTTCATCTTACTTTAAAAATCAGTCATCTAAAACTAAGATGTCTGTAGTATCTTAATGATTTATATTGGAAGTTAAGACCGGATGTCGCGATAAACACAACACACGAGAATGTGCAGGCTGGGCAAAGCGGGATGAATGCAGACGAAATCCAAAATGGATGATCCCTAATTGTAGACAATCATGTGGGAGATGTAATGATGGTTAGATATTGAAAGCTTATTATATTTATTTTTCCAAAGTTATATATTTTTCAATTTGTTGGGGGTTGATTTAAAAATTAAACCAGGAATTTTTAAGATAGGAGCTAAATACAATATGTTATTGAGCAGGTTCGTGTAAAAATTTATATGACGATAAGAAGTGTATATACTGGGCCAAAGAGAGAGAATGCTTCAAGAATCCGTCTTGGATGAAGAAGAATTGTGCTGAATCTTGTAACAGTTGTGAAGAATTGGATGGATCAGACGATCACCGTGATGATGACGTAGATACAAGAGATAATGACGTAGATAGGAGAAATGATGATGAGGTGGAAATTCACGTGAATGATGGTCAGGCCACCACGAGAGGTCCCAGACAGAAGTTCGAAGATGATGAAGACGGTTAGGGATTTTTCTGTTATATTCATCCAATTCATCTTTTCTTATATGCTTCTTGTCCCCTTTTTGAAATCTTGATATTGGCAAGCTCGGATCCACTTTTACAATGCAAGATCTTGATAACAGTGATGGCAAAATATGGAGCTTATTAAGATCGCTGTCATATCGCCTGTCTTCTACGTCGAAAATGTGCAAAACGGTTTATATTATTTTTCTTCTATGCATTTTGGCACTTATCTCCTAAAAATCGCAAATTTGTACCTGTCTGTTTTACAGGCTCGGATCTAAGTTGTAGAAATGACCATAATGACAGAGATTGTAAGATATGGGCTAATTACGGCCACTGTCAGATCAATCCGTCATATATGTCGAAAATGTGCAAAAAGGCCTGCAACCGTTGTGAGTACGGAACTCGAGAGGACACGAACGAGGACCCTCGAGATCCTTTTGTAGACATTGATAAAGAGCAAAAGGATGGGTCCGTTGATACCAAAACAACGACGAGAGCAACAACAGAGAACATACCCAGACAAGGTAGGTAAGATAGATGGATTACAACAAAGGAATATAGATCTCCGGCTTAAAAACAATAGATGTCTTGGTTTGGTGATGTTCGTATGTAATAAGTATTATTAATAAATCGTACATATATTTTTCAGCAACGATACCAACTTAAGTTCGGTTAAAAATATATTGGTATATGAATATCCATTAGAAATTTGATAAGTATTTAAACTTTTTTCCCAGCTTGCCAGGATAACCATAGCAGTTGCCCTTCTTGGGCCAAATCTGGAGTCTGCAATACCAACCCGACATACGCACTAAAGGAATGTAAATCTTCCTGCAAAAACTGCAAAAAAGGTCTGTGTTATTACATTCATTTCGAATTCGATCATAGTGTCCATAAAACCCGGTCAAATCACATTCAGTTGCATTTTTTTTTTAATTTGGGGGGTTTTTTGTGGAAAACATTTTTTTTTTTTGGAAATTTGCCTCGTAAATACTAACTTAAAACTAAATATTGATATTATTGAAAATTGTGACTTTTATTTCAGTTTGTACGGATCAGCACACCCTCTGTCAACTCTGGTCAAAGAGCAACCACTGTAACACAAATGCGGCCTACATGCTGCGCTTTTGTCAGAAATCGTGCAAAGTCTGCTAACCTATTGTTACAGCATATTTAGAGCAATTGCGTGGAAGATGGGATGTACTGAAAAAAAATCCCTCGTAAAAAACTCGGGTATCGGTTATAAGGATGTCTTTTTTAATTTCCCCATTTTACTTTTCTTAATTTAGCCTGTCACCCCTATGTTTGAGCATTTCAATTCTTTGTATAGAAAATAAGATATTTTGTAGATCCAAAACCCCCTTACAAAGAATCCGATACAAGGAATCTCAATGGTAATGAAGTTACATATATAATTTTCCTGTCAATCATTTTTAGTACTTTTTTAAGTGTATATAAAGAATTTCTGTTATAATGATCTTAGAAAACACGTTTCATGGACGTTCTTATTGGCAACTTATATACCGTATATTTATATATAAATATATTTTCAAATCTGTAGAGAATGTACAAAAAATATACATATTAAAAAAAACTACTTTTACTGACGTATGATGAATATATTTTTCTACCTTTAACTGTATTCTTCGTTGTAATAAATGTTTGTGTATATGAAAGACTGGTGTGGGTTTCTAAAGCGTTCAAATTGATATCTTTTAAGTAGAAGAAAAAAAAACCAAAATTTATCGAGTTATGACAAAAAGTTAATGGAATTTAAAAAAAAACCCAAGAAATATTGTAGTAGTTAAACATGGCGGCTATTTTGGTGCACTCGAAAGAAAAAGAAAAAAATGATATAACAATAACTTTGGTTTGGAGAATTTACCTCATTTCTTCACTTCGTTCTAAAACTGAGTGAAAAGAAGCGAATCTTTAACAGTCTTTTGACATACAAGTACCATCTTGCCCGAATAGTGGGTGAGGGAATTGTGATTGTATTTATTTAAAAGACTTTCATTAAAGTAACGCGTTATACCGTGATCTAAAACATCTTCGAATTGAGAGTAAGCAAGAAATAGTCTATTAAAGTACTTTATTGACATACATATCCCGTAACTTATGTTCCATTAATGTTGTAAAATAACCCTTCAATCGCCATTTCCCGTCCCCATGACGTTTCTTTTTTCTTACACCATCACAGTATGACATTTTTAGAGGACAATTGTGGTCCATTTCTGGAGTCCAAACACCTCTAAGGCCTAATGTCGGTATTTAATTGCTACTTGGTAAACCTGCGGCGTGATCCATTGATTCTACATAAGAATGATGTATTGATAAACAGGGGCGTATTTTGTCTAGGGAGAAGTATTTCTGGGCAATTAGGAGTACCAAGTATAGAAAGAATCGCCAAAGACACCAGAGAGGAGTGAATCATTATCTGAGTACACGATATGGCACTACTGGGTGTAATATAATAATGATATCTAACAGTAGTCGAGAATTAGCTACATTAAAAAAGACTCTCTCTCTCTCTCTCTCTCTCTCTCTCTCTCTCTCTCTCTCTCTCAAATACGTTAGATGCATATTTATAATTAATTAAGCGCATTTATTAGCAAAATAAATATATTTTCCCAAATTAACAGGATAAACCTTTGCTATTCAGTCAGCTGAATGGCATAGATCATGCATGGATCGGGGGGGGGGGGGGGTAGGGGAGGGTTCTGGACCCCCCCCCCTACCCGGGCAAAATACAATTATCCCTTTGAACCCCCACCCCTCCCCCTGGAAAAATTTTCTGGATCCGCACATGGAGATTCATCATGTGATTGTTGATTTCTTAAGTGTTTCGACAAACAAATAAAACATGAAATCCTCAGTCACATCAATTACATAAATCACATTTCCTAACACTTGTTGTCAAAGTAAATCTTTAAATACATTAGGAAATATTAGGTATGTCTATCACAAAATATAAATTTTCGATACGATTTTTTAAAAAGAAAAAATATATAAATACCAATATTAATTAAAAAGAAACATCCTGATAGTTTTTCATCTAGCAACTATTAAGATGATAACATATCACTTCTTTCTACAGAAAAAAAACTTCATTGATGTTATTGAATTTTCTTGGTTTAAAAATACATAATGCTTGAACCCACAGGAGAGATTGTCTGTAAAGAATGGAAACCACGTTCGTAAATTTGGGCTAGAATATTGATCTGCAGACAATTCTTTAAGGAAATAAGACAACAAATACAAGTTTTTAGAACAACTACGGGCAAATAACATTTGCAACTAGATACGATCTCGTTACGAGTAACGAGTAGGTCTTCCGTTCAATTTTTTAAAAAAGTTTAAGGACTTTGGTTCCTATAAATCCCTAATTAAGTAATAAATGGGTATGGCAAAGAGTTTTTCAAGCAGATATTGTTACGATCAACAACTTTGCTTCTATAATGCATTACAAAATCTTTATCGTTTTTAAGTTATTTGTAATAGAGTTTACTAGTATCTTGGCCCCTAATTGTGAGGGCTAGCCCCTTTTTCTTGATTTCATTGAAAAGGTCTTAAGAATACTATTATTTTTTATTCTTACACCTATCTAAAATTGTTATTCATTTTTGAGATACAAAGGATTGAATCTTTTTGGGGCCAGCCCTGTAAATCCTTAATGGAGACGGACATTGGTGTTTTGATAGATGGAATCGATAAGAACCATCAATGGTGATATTTTCTCTTTTACAATGCTTTACAAAATATGCCTCCTTCTGTAGATATATTGCGTCAAAGTTTAAGGACTTTGGCCCCTACAAATCCCTTATTACGTCATAAATGGGCGTGGCAATGATTTATTCTGATAGATATTGTTACGATCAACAACTTTGCTTCTATAATACATTACAAAATGTTTATCGTTTTTATGTTAAATGTAATAGAGCTTACAAGTGTCTTGGCCCCTAATTAAAGGGACCAGCCCCTTTTTCTTGATTTCCTTGAAAAGGTCTCACAAATACTAACATTTTTTGTTCTTACACCAATCAAAAATTGTTGTTCATTTTTAAGATACAAATGATTGAATATTTTAGAGGCCAGTCCTGTAGATCCTTATTGGGGACAGACATTGGTGTTTTGATAAGTGGAATCGATTAGAATCATTAATACAACCATTTTCTCTTCTACCATGCTTAACAAAATATGTCTCCTTCTATAGATATATTGCGTCAAAGTTTAAGTACTTTGGCCCCTAAAAATCCCTTATTACGTCATATATGGGCGTGGCAATAATTTATTCTGATAGACATTATTACGATCAACAACTTTGCTTCTTTAATGCATTACAAAATCTTTATCATTTTTAAGTTATTTGTCATAGAGTTTACGAGTGTCTTGGCCCCTCAATAATAGGGCCAGCCCCTTTTTCATCATTTTGTTGGAAAGAACTCTTGATTCTCTATCACTTTTGTTATATATGTCTTAACAAAATATCAACTGATAAAAAGATACAGATCAAAACGTGTGAAAATTTTGTTTCAAAATTCGGACCTAATTTTCGAGCCATAGCGAGCTCCAAGAAATGGCGCCACAGGAGTAAAACAAAAACAATGGGCACATCTTCAAACTATGATCTAACTATCCTGAAAATTTCATATTCATATCTCTGATAGTTTTTGAGTTTTTGGGTGCACAAAATAGGTCGTAAAAATGAACAAAATGGCCGATAAATCGGTACCGGAAGTGATGACAAGAAAATTATCAAAAATGTATGAAGATCATATGAAGTCCAATCATCTGTGAAAAAATTGGAGAAATCGGTCGAATAGTTTTCGAGAAATCGCGTGCACAAAATTTGTGGAAAAGAAAAAAAATGATAATAATAATAACTAGATACGATCTCGTTACGAGTAACGAGTAGGTCTTCCGTTCAATTTTTTAAAATGTTTAAGGACTTTGCCTCCTATAAATCTCCAATTAAGTCATAAATTGGTGTGGCAAAGAGTTTTTCAAACAGACATTGTTACGATCAAGAACTTTGCTTCAATAATGCAATACAAAATCTTTATCGTTTTTCAGTTATTTGTAATACAGTTTACGAGTATATTGGCCCCTATTTAAAGGGGCCAGCCCCTTTTTCTCGATTTTGTTCGAAAGGTCTTAAGAATACTAACATTATTTGTTTTTACACCAATATAAAATTGTGGTTCATTTTTGAGAGATGAATGATTAAATCTTTTAGGGGCCAGCCCTATAAATCCTTAATGGGGACATACATTGGTGTTATAATTAGTGGAATCGATTAGAATCATCGATGCAGACATTTTCTTTTCTACAATGCTTAACAAAATAAGTCTCCTTATATAGGTATATTGCGTCAAAGTTTAAGGACTTTGACCCCTAAAAATCCCTAGTTACATAATAAATGGGCGTGGCAATGATTTTTCCTAATAGATATTGTTACGATCAACAACTTTGCTTCTAAAATGCATTACACAATCTTTATTGTTTTTCAGTTATTTTATAATAGAGTTTACGAGTATATTGGCCCCTATTAAAAGGGGACTGTCCCTTTTTCTTGATTTTGTTTGGAAGGTCTTAAGAATACTAACATTATTTGTTCTTACACCTATCTAAAATTGTGGTTCATTTTTGAGATATGAATGATTGAATCTTTTAGGGGCCAGCCCTCTAGATCCTTAATGGGGACAGACATTGGTGTTTTGATTAATGGAATCGGTTTAAATCACCAATACAAGTATTTTCTCTTCTACAATGCTTAACAAAATATGTTTCGTTCTCAAGATAAATTGTATCAAAGTTTGAGAACTTTGGCCCCTAAAAATCCCTAATTACGTCATCAATGGGCGTGGCAATGATTTTCCCTGATATATATTGTTACGATCAACAACTTTGCTTCTATAATGCATTACAAAATCTTTATCATTTTTCAGTTATTTGTAATAAAGTTTACGAGTGTCTTGGCCCCTAAATAAAGGGGCCAACCCCTTTTTCTTGATTTTGTTGGAAAGAACTGTTGATTTTCTACCACTTTTGTTATATATGTCTTAACAAAATATCAACTGATAAAAAGATACAGATCAAAACGTATGAAAATTTTGATTTGAAATTCGGACCCAATTTTCGAGCCATAGCGAGCTCCAAGAAATGGCGCCATAGGAGTAGAACAAAAACAATGGGCACATCTTCAAACTATGGTCTAACTATCCTGAAAATTTCATATTCATATCTCTGATATTTTTGAGTTTTTGTGTGCACAAAATGGGTCGTAAAAATGAACAAAATGGCCGATAAATCGGTACCGGAAGTGACGACAGGAAAATCATCAAAAATGTATGAAGATCATATGAAGTCCAATCATCTATGAAAAAATTGTAGAAATCGGTCGAATAGTTTTCGAGAAATCGCGTGCACAAAATTTGTGGAGAAGAAAAATAATAATAATAATAATAATAACTAGATCTCGTTACGAGTAACGAGTAGGTCTTCCGTTTAATGTTTTGAAAAGTTTAATGACTTTGGCTACTATAAATCCCTAATTAAGTAATAAATGGGTGTGGCAAAAAGTTTTTCAAGCAGACATTGTTACGATCAACAACTTTGCTTCTATAATGCATTACAAAATCTTTATCGTTTTTAAGTTATTTGTCATGGAGTTTAGGAGTATCTTGGCCCCTAATTTAAAGGGCCAAACCCTTTTTCTAGATTTCATTGAAAAGGTCTTAAGAATACTATTATTTTAGTTTCTTAAACCTATCTAAAATTGTTGTTCATTTTTGAGATACAAACTATTGAGTATTTTAGGGGCCATCCCTGTAAATCCTTAATGGGGACAGTCATTGGTGTTTTGATCAGTGGAATCGATTAGAACCATCAATGCAGACATTTTCTCTTCTACAATGCTTAACAAAATATGTCTCCTTCTCCAGATCTATTGCGTCAAAGTTTAAGGACTTTGGCCCCTAATAATTATTAGTTACGTAACAAATGGGCGTGGCAATGATTTTTTCAGATAGATATTGTTATGACCAACAACTTTGCTTTTATAATGCATTACAAAATCTTTATCGTTTTTAAGTTATTTGTAATTGAGTTTACGAGTCTCTTGGCCCCTAATTAAAGGGGCCAGCCCCTTTTTCTTGATTTTGTTGGAAAGGTCTTAAGAATATTAACAATTTTTGTTCTTACACCTATCTAAAATTGTTGTTCATTTTTGAGATATAAATGATTGAATCTTTTAGGGATCAGCCCTGTAAATCCTTAATGGGGACAGATATTGGTGTTATGATTAGTGGAATCGATTAGAATCATCAATGCAGACATTTTCTCTTCTACAATGCTTAACAAAATATGTCTCCTTCTCTAGATATATTGCGTCAAAGTTTAAGGATTTTGGCCCCTAAAAATCCCTAGTTACGTAACAAATGGGCGTGGCAATCATTTTTGCAGATAGATATTGTTATGATCAACAACTTTGCTTCTATAATGCATTACAAAATCTTGATCGTTTTTTAGTTATTTGTAATAGAGTTTACGAGTCTCTTGGCCCCTTATTAAAGGGGCCAGCCCCTTTTTCTTGATTTTGTTGGAAAGGTCTTAAGAATATTAACAATTTTTGTTCTTACACCTATCTAAAATTGTTGTTCATTTTTGAGATATAAATGATTGAATGTTTTAGGGGTCAGCCCTGTTAATCCTTAATGGGGACAGATATGGGTGTTTTGATAAGTGCAATCGATTAGAATCATCAATGCAGACATTTTCTCTTCTACAGTGCTTAACAAAATATGTTTCCTTCTGTAGATATATTGCGTTAAAATTTAAGGATTTTGGCCCCTAAAACTCCCTAGTTACGTAACAAATGGGCGTGGTTATAACTTTTTCTGATAGATATTGTTATGATCAACAACTTTGCTTGTAAAATGCATTACAAAATCTTGATCGTTTTTAAGTTATTTGTAATAGAGTTTACGAATCTCTTGGCCCCTAATTAAAGGGGCTAGCCCCTTTTCCGTGATATCGGTGAAAAGAACTTTTCCTACTCTACCACTTTTGTTATATATGTCTTAACAAAATATCAACTGATAAAAAGATACAGATCAAAACGTGAGAAAATTTTGATTAAAAATCCGTACCCAATTTTCGAGCCATAGCGAGCTCAAAGAAATGGCGCCACAGGAGTAAAACAAAAATAATGGGCACATCTTCAAACTATGGTCTAACTATCCTGAAAATTTCATATTCATATCTCTGATATTTTTGAGTTTTTGTGTGCACAAAATAGGTCGTAAAAATGAACAAAATGGCCGATAAATCGGTACCGGAAGTGACGACAGGAAAATTATCAAATATGTATGAAGATCATATGAAGTGCAATCATCTGTGAAAAAATTGTGGAAATCGGTCGAATAGTTTTCGAGAAATCGCGTGCACAAAATTTGTGGAAAAGAAAAATAATAATAATAATAACTAGATACGATCTCGTTACAAGTAACGAGTAGGTCTTCCGTTCAATTTTTTAAAAAGTTTAAGGACTTTGGCTCCTTTACACCCCTAATTAAGTAATAAATGGGTGTGGAAAAGAGTTGTTCAAACAGATTTTGTTACGATCAACAACTTGTCTTCTATAATGCATTACACAATCTTGATCGTTTTAAAGTTATTTGTAATAGTGTTTACTAGTATCTTGGCCCCTAATTTTAAGGGCCAGCCCCTTTTTCTTGAGTTCATTGAAAAGGTCTTAAGAATACTATCATTTTTTGTTCGTAAACCTATCAAAAATTGTTGTTAATTTTTGAGATATAAACGATTGAATATTTTAGGGGACAGTCCTATATATCCTTAATGGGGACAGACATTGGTGTTTTGATAAGTGGAATCGATTAGAACCATCCATGCAGACATTTTCTCTTCTATGATACTTAACAAAATATGTCTCCTTCTCTAGATATATTGCGTCAAAGTTTAAGGACTTTGGCCCCTAAAAATCCCTAGTTACGTAATAAATGGGCTGGCAATGATTTTTTCTGATAGATATTGTTATGATCAACAACTTTGCTTCTATAATGCATTACAAAATCTTGATCGTTTTTAAGTTATTTGTAATAGAGTTTACGAGTGTGTTGGCCCCTAATGAAAGGGGTCAGTCCCTTTTTCTTGATTTTGTTGGAAAGATCTTAAGTATAGTAACATTTTTTGTTCTTACACCTATCTTAAATTGTTGTTCATTTTTGAGATATAAATGATTGAATCTTTTAGGGGTCAGCCCTGTAAATCCTTTATGGGAACATACATGGGTGTTTTGATTAGTGGCATCGATTGAAATTATCAATGCAGATATTTTCTCCTCTACAATGCTTAACAAAATATGTCTCCTTCTCTAGATATATTGCGTCAAAGTTTAAGGACTTTGGCCCCTAATAATCCTTAGTTACGTAATAAATGGGCTGGCAATGATTTTTCAGATAGACATTGCTACGATCAACATCTTTGCCTTGATAATGCATTACAAAATCTTGATCGTTTTTAAGTTATTTGTAATAGAGTTTACGAGTTTATTGGCCCCTAAGTAAAGGGGCCAGCCCCTTTTTCTTGATTTTGTTGGAAAGGTCTTCAGAATACTAACAATTTTTGTTCTTACACCTATCTAAAATTGTTGTTCATTTTTGAGATATAATTGATTGAATCTTTTAGGGGTCAGCCCTGTAAATCCTTAATGGGGACAGATATTGATGTTTTGATAAGTGCAATCGATTAAAATTATCAATGCAGACATTTTCTCTTCTACAATGCTTAACAAAATATGTCTCCTTCTCTAGATATATTACGTCAAAATTTAAGGTTTTTGGCCCCTAAAAATCCCTAGTTACGTAATAAATGGGTATAAAAGATCGTAAGTATAGTAACATTTTTTGTTCTTACAGCTAACTAAAATTGCTGTTCATTTTTGAGATATAATTGATTGAATCTTTTAGGGGTCAGCCCTGTAAATCCTTAATGGGGACAGATATTGATGTTTTGATAAGTGCAATCGATTAAAATTATCAATGCAGACATTTTCTCTTCTACAATGCTGAACAAAATATGTCTCCTTCTCTAGATATATTACGTCAAAATTTAAGGTTTTTGGCCCCTAAAAATCCCTAGTTACGTAATAAATGGGCGTGTCAATGATTTTTTCTGACAGATATTGTTATGATCAACAACTTTGCTTCTATAATGCATTACAAAATCTTGATCGTTTTTAAGTTATTTGTAATAGAGTTTACGAGTTTCTTGGCCCCTAATTAAAGGGGCTAGCCCCTTTTCCGTGATATCGGTGAAAAGAACTTTTCATACTCTACCACTTTTGTTATATATGTCTCAACAAAATATCAACTGATAAAAAGATACAGATCAAAACGTGAGAAAATTTTGATTAAAAATCCGTACCCAATTTTCGAGCCATAGCGAACTCAAAGAAATGGCGCCACAGGAGTAAAACAAAAATAATGGGCACATCTTCAAACTATGGTCTAACTATCCTGAAAATTTCATATTCATATCTCTGATAGTTTTTGAGTTTTTGTGTGCACAAAATAGGTCGTAAAAATCAACAAAATGGCCGATAAATCGGTACCGGAAGTGACGACAGGAAAATTATCAAAAATGTATGAAGATCATATAAAGTCCAATCATCTGTGAAAAAATTGTGGAAATCGGTCCGATAGTTTTCGAGAAATCGCGTGCACAAAATTTGTGGAAAAGAAAAATAATAATAATAACTAGATACGATCTCGTTACGAGTAACGAGTAGGTCTTCCGTTCAATTTTTTAAAAAGTTTAAGGAATTTGGCTCCTATAAATCCCTAATCAAGTAATAAATGGTTGTGGCAAAGAGTTTTTCAAACAGACTTTGCTACGATCAACAACTTGTCTTCTATAATGCATTACACAATCTTGATCGTTTTTAAGTTATTTGTAATAGTGTTTACTAGTATCTTGGCCGTAATTTGAAGGGCCAGCCCCTTTTTCTTGAGTTCATTGAAAAGGTCTTAAGAATACTATCATTTTTTGTTCGTAAACCTATACAAAATTGTTGTTAGTTTTTGAGATATAAACGATTGAATATTTTAGGGGACAGTCCTATAGATCCTTAATGGGGACAGACATTGGTGTTTCATAAGTGGAATCGATTAGAACCATCAATGCAGATATTTTCTCTTCTATAATACTTCACAAAATATGTCTCCTTCTCTAGAAATATTGCGTCAAAGTTTAAGGACTTTGGCCCCTAAAAATCCCTAGTTACGTAATAAATGGGCTGGCAATGATTTTTTCTGATAGATATTGTTATGATCAACAACTTTGCTTGTATAATGCATTACAAAATCTTGATCGTTTTTAAGTTAATTGTAATAGAGTTTACGAGTGTGTTGGCCCCTAATGAAAGGGGCCAGTCCCTTTTTCCTGATTTTGTTGGAAAGATCGTAAGTATAGTAACATTTTTTGTTCTTACAGCTATCTAAAATTGTTGTTCATTTTTGAGATATAATTGATTGAATCTTTTAGGGGTCAGCCCTGTAAATCCTTAATGGGGACAGATATTGATGTTTTGATAAGTGCAATCGATTAAAATTATCAATGCAGACATTTTCTCTTCTACAATGCTGAACAAAATATGTCTCCTTCTCTAGATATATTACGTCAAAATTTAAGGTTTTTGGCCCCTAAAAATCCCTAGTTACGTAATAAATGGGCGTGTCAATAATTTGTTCTGACAGATATTGTTATGATCAACAACTTTGCTTCTATAATGCATTACAAAATCTTGATCGTTTTTAAGTTATTTGTAATAGAGTTTACAAGTTTCTTGTCCCCTAATTGAAGGGGCTAGCCCCTTTTCCCTGATATCGGTGAAAAGAACTTTTCATACTCTACCACTTTTGTTATATATGTCTCAACAAAATATCAACTGATAAAAAGATACAGATCAAAACGTGAGAAAATTTTGATTAAAAATCCGTACCCAATTTTCGAGCCATAGCGAGCTCAAAGAAATGGCGCCACAGGAGTAAAACAAAAATAATGGGCACATCTTCAAACTATGGTCTAACTATCCTGAAAATTTCATATTCATATCTCTGATAGTTTTTGAGTTTTTGTGTGCACAAAATAGGTCGTAAAAATCAACAAAATGGCCGATAAATCGGTACCAGAAGTGACGACAGGAAAATTATCAAAAATGTATGAAGATCATATGAAGTCCAATCATCTGTGAAAAAATTGTGGAAATCGGTCTGATAGTTTTCGAGAAATCGCGTGCACAAAATTTGTGGAAAAGAAAAATAATAATAATAATAATAACTAGACTCTTGTTGCATTAGCAACAAAAAGGTCTTCCGTTCTGATTTACATGTATGAATTTAACTATGAGACATTGCTTCTCTCAAGTAGAAAAAGTAATGGATATGATAATTACTTTGAATGAAAAATGTATATATACGTTACTTCTATTTAAAACAACAACGAGAATGAAAAACATCATCAATTTTTAAAGTACCTTTTGTGTCGACCGGAAGTAACGCCATCCCAAAAATGTTTGTAAGATCTGACAGCTAAAACATTTGTTTAAAAAAAGGTTATCTGAGATATTAGAGATAACTCACCGGAAGAAGAAATTTTGTGTTTATTTAACATCGCATACATGACATATGACATAATGTAAACTAATATTTCAATTCTATGTAAAAAAAAAAACTAAAATAGGTAAAAAAAATAATTTTTGAAGTGCTTCCGGTGACGACCGGAAGTTACGCCGAACAAAACAAAATAGTTTAAACACATCTACAACTATAGCTCTATCATCCCATAAAGTTTGGATGTTCAAGTCATTACCGTTTTTGAGATCTCGAGAAGTCAAGGTTTTTTGTCTCGGGACAGGAAACGGACAAACGGAAGTAATCAATGAAAAGGATAGGTAATTTTTCTCAAAGACTAGACAACGGGACTTTATTGCCTATCAATATATTTTAAGTTGTCAAAGAAAAACAGTTTAACTTTTAAACAACTTGAATTGTTTGAACTCTTTCGGTGTGGACCGGAAGTGACGGTTGACAAAATGAAAGGGGTTAAACACATCTACTATCAAATGTCTATCATCCATGTAAGCTTTGAGCCTTGGTCACTTACAGTTTCTTAGATCTCGCTGTTACAACATTTGTTTAAAAAAAACAACCTGAGATATTTGAGATATCTCACCGGAAGTAGATTTTTTTTCTTTATTCACCATCGGATAGATAACATATGTCAAGATTTTTACTTATATATAATTTCTATGTGAAAACAATTATATGCGTAAAAAAAATATTTTTTGAAGTGCTTCCGGTGACGACCGGAAGTTACGCCGAACAAAAAAGAATAGTGTAAACAGATTTACATACATAGGTCTATAATCCCACAAAGTTTTATTGTTCAAGACATCACCGTTTTTGAGATCTCGAGAAGTCCAGGTTTTTTGTCTCGGGACAGGAAACGGACAAACGGAAGTAATCAATGAAAAGGATAGGTAATTTTTCTCAAAGACTAGACAACGGGACTTTATTGCCTATCAATTTATCTTAAGTTGTCAAAGAAAAACAGTTAAACTTTTAAACATTTTGAATTGTTTGAACTCTTCCGGTGTGGACCGGAAGTGACGGTTGACAAAATGAAAGCAGTTAAACACATCTACTATCAAATGTCTATCATCCATGTAAGTTTTGAGCCTTGGTCACTTACAGTTTCTTAGATCTCGCTGTTACAACATTTGTTTAAAAAAAACAACCTGAGATATTTGAGATATCTCACCGGAAGTAGATTTTTTTTCTTTATTCACCATCGGATAGATGACATATGTAAAGATTTTTACTTATTTATAAATTCTATGTGAAAACAGTTATATGCTAAAAAAAATATTTTTTGAAGTGCTTCTGGTGACGACCGGAAGTTACGACGAACAAAACAAAATAGTTTAAACACATCTACAACTATAGGTCTATCATCCTACAAAGTTTGGATGCTCAAATCTTTTTGGTTTTCGAGATCTCGATGTCACTAGCTTTTTGTCGCGGGACAGGAAACGGACGACAGGAAATGAATTATGAAAAAATGAAAAAAACGCCTAGAGATATTATCATTGTCTATCATTCCTGAAAATTTCAAGAATATCTATCCAGCCATCTCTGAGAAATCTTGTGGACAAAAAAAAGGAAAAAAAAAAAGAATAATAATAATAACTAGACTCTTGTTGCATGAGCAACAAAAAGGTCTTCCGTTCTGATATACATGTATGAATTTAACTATAAGACATTGCTTCTCTCAAGTAGAAAAAAATAATGGATATGATATTTACTGTTAATGAAATATGTATACGTTACTTCTATGTATAACAACAACGAGAATGAAAAAAAATAATAAATTTTTGAAGTACCTTTTGTGTCGACCGGAAGTAACACCGAACCAAACAAAACATATTTAACATTTCAACAGTCATAAGTCAATCTTTCCTCAAAGTTTGGTTTTTCACGTCTCTGCCTAATCTGAGATCTCGTTCAAACAAGGTTTCTTGTTTCGGGGCCGGAAACTGACGAACGGAAGTGATTAATGAAAATAAAAGCTGATATTTCTTGTACATTTGCCTAGTGTACATCACTATTTATCAGGCTAGATGAAACACCCATGAAAGTCCGGTAAACTTGTTAAAAACATAATTGTTTGAACCCTTCCGGTGAGGACCGGAAGTGACGGTTGACAAAATAAAAGCGATTAAACACATCTTCTATAAAATGTCTATCGTCCATGTAGGTTTTGTGTCTTAATCTTTTAAAGTTTGTAAGATCCGACACGTATGACATTTGTTTAAAAAAGGCTATCTGAGATATTTGAGATAACTCACCGGAAGAAGAATTTTTGTGTTTATTTAACATCGCATACATGACATATGAAATGATTTATACTAATATTTCAATTCTATGTATACACACTAAAATAGGTAAAATAAAAAGTTTTGAAGTGCTTCCTGTGACGACCGGAAGTTACGACGAACAAAACAAAATAGTGTGAACAGATTTACATACATAGGTCTATAATCCCACAAAGTTTGATTGTTCAAGTCATTACCATTTTTGAGATCTCGAGAAGTCAAGGTTTTTTGTCTCGGGACAGGAAACGGACAAACGGAAGTAATCAATAAAAAGAATAGGTAGTTTTTCGCAAGCATTAGACAACGGGACTTTATTGCCTATCAATTTATCTTAAGTTGTCAAAGAAAAACAGTTAAACTTTTAAACAACTTGAATTGTTTGAACTCTTCCATTGTGGACCGGAAGTGACGGTTGACAAAATGAAAGCGGTTAAACACATCTACTATCAAATGTCTATCATCCATGTAAGCTTTGAGCCTTGGTCACTTACAGTTTCTTAGATCTCGCTGTTACAACATTTGTTTAAAAAAAAACAACCTGAGATATTTGAGATATCTCACCGGAAGTAGATCTTTTTCTTTATTCACCATCGGATAGATGACATATGTAAAGATTTTTACTTATATATAAATTTTATGTAAAAACAATTATTTTGGTAAAAAAAATATTTTTTGAAGTGCTTCCGGTGACGACCGGAAGTTACGACGAACAAAACGAAATAGTTTAAACACATCTACAACTATAGGTCTATCATCCCACAAAGTTTGGATGCTCAAATGTTTTTGGTTTTCGAGATCTCGATGTCACTAGCTTTTTGTCGCGGGACAGGAAACGGACGACAGGAAATGAATTTTGAAAAAATGAAAAAAACGCCTAGAGATACTATCATTGTCTATCATTCCCGAAACTTTCAAGTAAATCTATCCAGCCATCTCTGAGAAATCTTGTGGACAAAAAAAGGAAAAAAAATAATAATAATAATAATAATAAGAAACATTACAATCACTATAAGGTCTTCCGTTGGAAACGGAAGACCTTAACTAGACTCTTGTTGCTATAGCAACAAAAAGGTCTTCCGTTCTGATATACATGTATGAATTTAACTATAAGACATTGCTTCTCTCAAGTAGAAAAAATAACGGATATGATAATTACTTTGAATGAAAAATGTATGCGTTACTTCTATGTAAAACAACAACGAGAATGAAAAACATAATCAATTTTTAAAGTACCTTTTGTGTCGACCGGAAGTAAAGCCGAACCCAAAAATACACGTTTAACATTTCTACAGTCATAAGTCAATCTTTCCTCAAAGTTTGGTTTTTCACCTCTCTGCCTAATCTGAGATTTCATCGAAAAAAGGTTTTTTGTCTCGGGACCGGAAACTGACGAACGGAAGTGATTATTAAAAATAAAAACTGGTATTTGATGCACATTTTCCTATTGTACATCACTATTTATCAGGCTAGATGAAACACCCAAGAAAGTCAGGTAAACTTGTTAAAACATGATTTGTTTGAAAACTTCCGGTGAAGACCGGAAGTGACAGTTGACAAAATGAAAGCGGTTAAACACGTTTTCTGTCAAATGTCTATTGTCCATGTAAGTTTTGCGTCTTAATCACTTAAAGTTTGTAAGATCTGACAGCTAAAACATTTGTTTAAAAAAAGGTTATCTGAGATATTTGAAAAAACTCACCGGAAGAAGAAATTTTGTGTTTATTTAACATCGCATACATGACATATGACATGATGTAAACTTATATTTCAATTCTATGTAAAATAACTAAAATAGGTAAAAAAAAATAATTTTTGAAGTGCTTCCGGTGACGACCGGAAGTTACGCCGAACAAAACAAAATAGTGTAAACACATCTACATATATAGGTCTATAATCCCACAAAGTTTGGTTGTTCAAGTCATTACCGTTTTTAAGATCTGGAGAAGTCAAGGTTTTTTGTCTCGGGACAGGAAACGGACAAACGGAAGTAATCAATGAAAAGGATAGGTAGTTTTTCTCAAACAGTAGACAACGGGACTTTATTGCCTATCAATTTTTCTTAAGTTGTCAAAGAAAAACAGTTAAACTTTTAAACAACTTGAATTGTTTGAACTCTTCCGGTGTGGACCGGAAGTGACGGTTGACAAAATGAAAGCGGTTAAACACATCTTCTATCAAATGTCTATCAACCATGTTAGTTTCGTGCCTTGGTCACTTACAGTTTGTGAGATCTCGCTGTTACAACATCTGTTTAAAAAAAACAACCTGAGATATTTGAGATATCTCACCGGATGTAGATTATTTTTCTTAATTTAACATCGGATAGATGACTTATGTAAGAATTTATACTTATATTTCAATTCCGTATGAAAAAAATTAAATGCGTGAAAAAAATTTTTTTTAAAGTACTTCCGGTGACGACCGGAACCTATGACGAACAAAACAAAATAGTTTAAACACATCTACAACTATAGGACTATCATCCCATAAGGTTTGGATGCTCAAGTCTTTTTCGTTTTTGAGATCTCGATGTCACTAGCTTTTTGTCGCGGGACAGGAAACAGACGACAGGAAATGAATTTTTAAAAAATGAAAAAAACGCCTAGAGATATTATCATTCTCTATCATCACTGAAAATTTCAAGACAATCTATCCAGCCATCTCTGAGAAATCTTGTGGACAAAAAAAGGAAAAAAAAAAAGAATAATAATAATAATAACTAGATACGATCTCGTTACGAGTAACGAGTAGGTCTTCCGTTCAATCTTTCAAAAAGTTTAAGGACTTTGGCTCCTATAAATCCCTAATTAAGTAATAAATGGTTGTGGCAAAAAGTTTTTCAAACAGACTTTGTTACGATCAACAACTTGTCTTCTATAATGCATTACACAATCTTGATCGTTTTTAGGTTATCTGTAATAGTGTTTACTAGTATCTTGGCCCCTAATTTTAAGGGCCAGCCCCTTTTTCTTGCATTCATTGAAAAGGTCTTAAGAACACTATTATTTTTTGTTCGTTAGCCTATCAAAAATTGTTAATAATTATAAAAATTAATAATTATCAAAAATTGTTGTTAATTTTTGAGATATAAACGATTGAATATTTTAGGGACCAGTCCTGTAGATCCTTAATGGGGACATACATTGGTGTTTTGATGAGTGGAATCGATTAGAACCATCCATGCAGACATTTTGTCTTCTATAATACTTAACAAAATATGTCTCCTTCTCCAGATATATTGCGTTTAAGTTTAAGGACTTTGGCCCCTAAAAATCCCTAGTTACGTAATAAATTGGCTGGCAATGATTTTTTCTGATAGATATTGTTATGATCAACAACTTTGCTTCTATAATGCATTAATGCATCTTGATTTTGTTGGAAAGATCTTAAGTTTAGTAACATATGTTGTTCTTACACCTATCTTAAATTGTTGTTTATTTTTGAGATATAAATGATTGAATCTTTTAGGGATCAGCCCTGTAAATCCTTTATAGGAACATACATTGGTGTTTTGATTAGTGGCATTGATTGAAATCATCAATGCAGAAATTTTCTCTTCTTCAATGCCTAACAAAATATGTCTCCTTCTCTAGATATATTGCGTCAAAGTTTAAGGACTTTGGCCCCTAATAATCCTTAGTTACGTAATAAATGGACGTGGCAATGATTTTTCAGATAGACATTGCTACGATCAATATCTTTGCTTCGATAACGCATTACAAAATCTTGATCGTTTTTAAGTTATTTGTAATAGAGTTTACGAGTTTATTGGCCCCTAATTAAAGGGGCCAGCCCCTTTTTCTTGATTTTGTTGGAAAGGTCTTAAGGATACTAACAATTTTTGTTCTTACACCTATCTAAAATTGTTGTTCATTTTTGAGATATAATTGATTGAATCTTTTAGGGGTCAGCCCTGTAAATCCTTAATGGAGACAGATATTGATGTTTTGATAAGTGCAATCGATTAAGATTATCAATGCAGACATTTTCTCTTCTACAATGCTTAACAAAATATGTCTCCTTCTCTAGATATATTGCGTCAAAATTTAAGGGTTTTGGTCCCTAAAAATCCCTAGTTACGTAATAAATGGGGATGGCAATGATTTTTTCTGACAGATAATGTTATGATCAACAACTTTGCTTCTATAATGCATTACAAAATCTTTATCGTTTTTAAGTTATTTGTAATAGAGTTTACGAGTCTCTTGGCCCCTAATTAAAGGGGCTAGCCCCTTTTCCGTGATATCGGTGAAAAGTACTTATCATACTCTACCACTTTTGTTAAATATGTCTCAACAAAATATCAACTGATAAAAAGATACAGATCAAAATGTGCGAAAATTTTGATTAAAAATCCGTACCCAATTTTCGAACCATAGCGAGCTCGAAGAAATGGCACCACAGGAGTAAAACAAAATCAATGGGCACATCTTCAAACTATGGTCTAACTATCCTGAAAATTTCATACTCATATCTCTGATAGTTTTTGAGTTTTTGTGTGCACAAAATAGGTCGTAAAAATGAACAAAATGGCCGATAAATCGGTACCGGAAGTGACGACAGGAAAATTATCAAAAATGTTTGAAGATCATATGAAGTCCAATCATCTGTGAAAAAAATGTGGAAATCGGTCGAATAGTTTTCGAGAAATCGCGTGCACAAAATTTGTGGAAAAGAAAAATAATAATAATAATAATAATAATAATAATAATAAGAAACAGTACGAAAACAATAAGGTCTTCCGTTGGAAACGGAAGACCTTAATAATAAGAAACATTACAATCACTATAAGGTCTTCCGTTGGAAACGGAAGACCTTAACTAGACTCTTGTTGCATGAGCAACAAAAAGGTCTTCCGTTTTGATATACATGTATGAATTTAACTATAAGACATTGCTTCTCTCAAGTAGAAAAAATAACGGATATGATAATTTCTTTGAATGAAAAATGTATGCGTTACTTCTATGTAAAACAACAACGAGAATGAAAAACATCATCAATTTTTAAAGTACCTTTTGTGTCGACCGGAAGTAAAGCCGAACCCAAAAATACACGTTTAACATTTCTACAGTCATAAGTCAATCTTTCCTCAAAGTTTGGTTTTTCACCTCTCTGCCTAATCTGAGATTTCATCGAAAAAAGGTTTTTTGTCTCGGGACCGGAAACTGACGAACGGAAGTGATTTTTGAAAATAAAAGCTGGTATTTGATGCACATTTTCCTATTGTACATCACTATTTATCAGGCTAGATGAAACAACCAAGAAAGTCAGGTAAACTTGTTAAAACATGATTTGTTTGAAAACTTCCGGTGAAGACCGGAAGTGACAGTTGACAAAATGAAAGCGGTTAAACACGTTTTCTGTCAAATGTCTATTGTCCATGTAAGTTTTGCGTCTTAATCACTTAAAGTTTGTAAGATCTGACAGCTAAAACATTTGTTTAAAAAAAGGTTATCTGAGATATTTGAGATAACTCACCGGAAGAAGAAATTTTGTGTTTATTTAACATCGCATACATGAGATATGACATGATGTAAACTTATATTTCAATTCTATGTAAAATAACTAAAATAGGTAAAAAAAAATAATTTTTGAAGTGCTTCCGGTGACGACCGGAAGTTACGCCGAACAAAACAAAATAGTGTAAACACATCTACATATATAGGTCTATAATCCCACAAAGTTTGGTTGTTCAAGTCATTACCGTTTTTAAGATCTCGAGAAGTCAAGTTTTTGGTCTCGGGACAGGAAACGGACAAACGGAAGTGGACGATGAAAAGGAAAGATAGTTTTTCTTAAACACTAGACAAGAGGATTTTATTGCCTATCAATTTATCTAAAATTGTCAAAGAAAAACAGTTAAACTTTTAAACAACCTGATTTGTTTGGACTCTTCCGGTGTGGACCGGAAGTGACGGTTGACAAAATGAAAGCGGTTAAACACATCTTCTATCAAATGTCTATCAACCATGTTAGTTTCGTGCCTTGGTCACTTACAGTTTGTGAGATCTCGCTGTTACAACATCTTTTTAAAAAAAACAACCTGAGATATTTGAGATATCTCACCGGAAGTAGATTTTTTTTCTTTATTTAACATCGGATAGATGACTTATGTAAGAATTTATACTTATATTTCAATTCTGTATGAAATAAATTAAATGCGTAAAAAAAATATTTTTTAAAGTACTTCCGGTGACGACCGGAACCTGTGACGAACAAAACAAAATAGTTTAAACACATCTACAACTATAGGACTATCATCCCATAAGGTTTGGATGCTCAAGTCTTTTTCGTTTCTGAGATCTCGATGTCACTAGCTTTTTGTCGCGGGACAGGAAACGGACGACAGGAAATGAATTTTTGAAAATTTCAAGACAATCTATCTTTTTGAATTTTTGAAAATTTCAAGACAATCTATCTAGCCATCTCTGAGAAATCTTGTGGACAAAAAAAGGAAAAAAAAAAAGAATAATAATAATAATAATAATAAGAAACATTACAATCACTATAAGGTCTTCCGTTGGAAACGGAAGACCTTAATAATAATAAGAAACATTACAATCACTATAAGGTCTTCCGTTGGAAACGGAAGACCTTAACTAGATATGATCTCGTTACGAGTAACGAGTAGGTCTTCCGTTCAGTTTTTTAAACGATATGATTAAAATATCAATGAAATTTCAGAATTCCCCCTCAACTCCTCACTTTCAGATAATGTATACGATTGTCAATATCCTTTACAATGCTTAACAAAGTGTTTTGCTTTTTCACATACAGCACATTAAAGATTTAAGATTTTAGTCCCCTAAAGTCTCTAATTACGTCATCAATGGGTGTGGCAATAAGTTTTACAAATTCATAATGTTACGATTAACAACTTGCTTCTATAATGCATTACAAAATCCTGATCGTTTTTAAGTTATGTGTAAGATACTTTACGAGTGCCTTGGACCCTAATATAAGGGGCCAGCCTTTTTTTCTTGAGTTCATTCGAAAGGTCTCACGAATAGTAACATTTTTTGCTCTTACTCCTCTTTTAAATTGCTGTTCATTTTTTTAGATACAAATGATTGAATATTTAATTTAAGGGTCCAGCCCTTTAGATCCTTAATGGGGACTTACATTGGTGTTTTGATTAGTGGAATCAATTAGTATCATCAATACAAACTTTTTCTCTTCTACAATGCTTAACAAAATATGTCTCCTTCTCTAGATATATCGCGTCAAAGTTTAAGTACTTTGGCCGCTAAAAGTCCTTAATTACGTAAAAAAAATGGGCATGGCAATGATTTTTTCTGATAGATATTGTTAGGATCAACATATTTGCTTCTATAATTCATTACAAAATCTTGATCGTTTTTAAGTTATTTGTAATAGAGTTTTCAAGTGTTTTGGGCCCTAATTCAAGGGGCCAACCCCTTTTGCTGGATTTTCCTGAAAAGGTCGTAGTAATATTAACATTTTATGTTCTTACATCCATCTAAAATTGTTGTTCATTTTTGAGATACAAATGATTGAATATTTTAGGGGCCAGTCCTGTAGATCCTTAATGGGGACAGACATTGGTGTTTTGATTAGTTAAATCGATTAGAATCATTAATGAAAACATTTTCTCTTCTACAATGTTTAACAAAATATGTCTCTTTCTCTAGATATATTGTATCAAAGTTTGAGATATTTGGCCCCTTAAAATCCCTTATTACGTCGTAAATAGGTGTGGCATTGAGGTTTTCAGATTGATATTGTTACAATCAACAACTTTGCTGCTATAATGCATAACAAAATCTTGAAAGTTTTTAAGTTAAATATAATATACTTTACGAGGCTCTTGGCCCCTTGTTCAAGGGGACAGCCCCTTTTCCTTGATATCGATGAAAAGAACTTTTAATAATCTACCACTTTTATTATATATGTCTTCACAAAATATCAACTGATAAAAAGATACAGATCAAAACGTGTGAAAATTTTGATTCAAAATTCGGACCCAATTTTCGAGCCATAGCGAGCTCCAACAACTGCCGCCACAGGAGTAAAACAAAAAAAATGGGCACAACTTCAAACTATGGTCTAACTATCCGGAAAATATCATATTCATATCTCTGATAGTTTTTGAGTTTTTGTGTGCACAAAATGGGTCGTAAAAATGAACAAAATGGCCGATAAATCGGTACCGGAAGTGACGACAGGAAAATTATTAAAAAGGGCTGAAGATCATATGATGTCCAATCATCTGTGAAAAAATTGTGGAAATCGGTCGAACAGTTTTCGAGAAATCGCGTGCACAAAATTTGTGGAAAAGAAAAATAATGATAACTAGATACGATCTCGTTACGAGTAACGAGTAGGTCTTCCATTCAATTTTTTTAAAAGTTTAAGGACTTTGCCTCCTATAAATCTCTTATTAAGTAATAAATGGGTGTAGCAAAGAGTTTTTCAAACAGACATTGTTACGATCAAGAACTTTGCTTCTATAATGCATTACAAAATCTTGATCGTTTTTAAGTTATTTCTAATAGAGTTTACAAGTATCTTGGCCCCTAATTTAAAGGACCAGCCCCTTTTTCTTGATTTCCTTGAACAGGTCTTAAGAATATTAACATTTTTTGTTCTTAAACCTATCTAAAATTGATGTTCATTTTTGAGATACAAACGATTGAATATTTAAGGGGCTAGCCCTGTAAATCCTTAAAGGGGGACAATACATTGGTGTTTTGATTAGTGGAATCGATTAGAATTATCAATGCAAACATTTTCTCTTCTACAATGCTTAACAAAATAAGTCTCCTTCTCTAGGTATATTGCATCAAAGTCTTAGGATATTGGCCCCTAAAAATCCCTAGTTACGTAATAAATGGGCGTGGCAATGATTTTTTCTGATAGATATTGTTATGATCAACAACTTTGCTTCTATAATTCATTACAAAATCTTGATCGTTTTTAAGTTATTTGTAATAGAGTTTACGAGTATCTTGGCCCCTAATTTAAAGGGCAAGCCCCTTTTCCTTGATTTCCTTGAAAAGGTCTTAAGAATACTAACATTTTTTGTTCTTAAACCTATCTAAAATTGTTGTTCATTTTTGAGATACAAACGATTGAATATTTTAGGGGTCAGCCCTGTAAATCCTTAATGGGGACATACATTGGTGTTTTGAGTAGTGGAATCGATAAGAATCATCAATGCAGACATTTTCTCTTCTACAATGCTTAACAAAATAAGTCTCCTTTTCTAGGTATATTGCATCAAAGTTTAAGGACTTTGGCCCCTAAAATCCCTATTTACGTAATAAATGGGCGTTGCAATCTTTTTTTCTGATAGGTATTGTTATGTTCAACAACTTTGCTTCTATAATGCATTACAAAATTTTGATCGTTTTTAAGTTATTTGTAATAGAGTTTACGAGTATCTTGGCCCCTAATTTAAAGGGCCAGCCCCTTTTTCTGGATTTCCTTGTAAAGGTCTTAATAATACTAACATTTTTTGCTCTTAAACCTATCTAAAATTGTTGTTCATTTTTGAGATACAAACGATTGAATATTTTAGGGGCCAGCCCTCTAGATCCTTAATGGGGACAGGAATTGGTGTTTTGATTAGTGAAATCAATTTACATCATCAATACAAGTATTTTCTCTTCTACAATGCTTAACAAAATATTTTTCGTTCTCTAGATATATTGTATCAAAGTTTGAGAACGTTGGCCCCTAATAATCCCTAATTACGTAATAAATGGGCGTGGCAATGATTTTTCCTGTTATATATTGTTACGATCAACAACTTTGCTTCTATAATGCATTACAAAATCTTTATCATTTTTCAGTTATTTGTAATAGAGTTTACGAGCATCTAGGCCCCTAATTAAAGGGGCCAGCCCCTTTTTCTTGATTTTCCTGAAAATGTCTCAAAAATACTAACATTTTTTGTTCTTACACCCATCTTAAATTGTTGTTCATTTTAGAGATACAAATGATTGAATATTTTAGAAGCCAGCCCTCTAGATCCTTAATGGGGATAGACATTGGTGTTTTGATTAGTGAAATCGATTTAAATCATCAATACAAGTATTTTCTCTTCTCTAATGCTTAACAAAATATGTCTCGTTCTCTAGATATATTGTATCAAAGTTTGAGAACTTTGGCCCCTAAAAGTCCCTAATTACGTAATAAATGGGCGTGGCAATGATTTTTCCTGATATATATTGTTACGATCAACAACTTTGCTTCTATAATGCATTACAAAATCTTTATCATTTTTCATTTATTTGTAATAGAGTTTACAAGTGTCTTGGCCCCTAAATAAAGGGGCTAGCCCCTTTTTCTTGATTTTGTTGGAAAGAACTAGTGGTACTCTACCACTTTTGTTATATATGTCTTAACAAAATATCAACTAATAAAAAGATACAGATCAAAACGTATGAAAATTTTGATTGAAAATTCGTTCCCAATTTTCGAGCCTAGGCGAGCTCCAAGAAAAGGCGCCACTGGCGTAAAACAACATAATAGTGCACAACTTCAAACTATAGACTACCTTTCCTGAAAATTTCATAGTTATACCTCTGATAGTTTTTGAGATCAGCTCTGCACAAAATAGATCGTTAAAAAATGCAAAATCGGCCGTAAATCGGGACCGGAAATGACGAAGGGAAAAATATCAAAAACATATAAAATTCATATCACGTCCCATCATCTGTGAAAAAATGGTTGAAATCGGTCGAATGGTTTTCGAGAAATCGCGTGCACAAAATTTGGGAAAAAAAATAATAATAATAACTAGATACGATCTCGTTACGAGTAACGAGTAGGTCTTCCGTTCAATTTTTTAAAAAGTTTAAGGACTTTGGCTCCTATAAATCCCTAATTAAGTAATAAATGGGCGTGGCAAAGAGTTTTTCAAACAGACTTTGTTACGATCAACAACGTGTCTTCTATAATGCATTATATAATCTTGATCGATTTTAAGTTATTTGTAATAGTGTTTACTAGTATCTTGGCCCCTAATTTTAAGGGCCAGCCCCTTTTTCTTGAGTTCATTGAAAAGGTCTTAAGAATACTATCATTTTTTGTTCGTAAACCTATAAAAAATTATTGTTAATTTTTGAGATATAAACGATTGAATATTTTAGGGGCCAGTCCTTTAGATCCTTAATGGGGACAGACATTGGTGTTTTGATAAGTGGAATCGATTAGAACCATCCATGCAGACATTTTCTCTTCTATAATACTTAACAAAATATTATTTTTATTATATTCCTTCTCTAGATATATTGCGTCAAAGTTTAAGGACTTTGGCCCGTAAAAATCCCTAGTTACGTAATAAATGGGCTGGCAATGATTTTTTCTGATAGATATTGTTATGATCAACAACTTTGCTTCTATAATGCATTACAAAATCTTGATCGTTTTTAAGTTATTTGTAATAGAATGTACGAGTGTGTTGGCCCCTAATGAAAGGGGCCAGTCCCTTTTTCTTGATTTTGTTGGAAAGATCTTAAGTATAGTAACATTTTTTGTTCTTACACCTTTCTTAAATTGTTGTTCATTTTTGAGATATAAATGATTGAATCTTTTAGGGGTCAGCCCTGTAAATCCTTTATAGGAACATACATTGGTGTTTTGATTAGTGGCATCGATTAAAATCATCAATGCAGACATTTTCTCTTCTACAATGCTTAACAAAATATGTCTCCTTCTCTAGATATATTGCGTCAAAGTTTAAGGACTTTGGCCCCTAATAAACCTTAATTACGTAATAAATGGGTGTGGCAATGATTTTTCAGATAGACATTGCTACGATCAACATCTTTGCTTCGATAATGCATTACAAAATCTTGATCGTTTTAAAGTTATTTGTAATAGAGTTTACGAGTTTATTGGCCCCTAATTAAAGGGGCCAGTCCCTTTTTCTTGATTTTGTTGGAAAGGTCTTAAGGATACTAACAATGTTTGTTCTTACACCTATCTAAAATTGTTGTTCATTTTTGAGATATAATTGATTGAATCTTTTAGGGGTCAGCCCTGTAAATCCTTAATGGGGACAGATATTGATGTTTTAATAAGTGCAATCGATTAAAATTATCAATGCAGACATTTTCTCTTCTACAATGCTTAACAAAATATGTCTCCTTCTCTAGATATATTGCGTCAAACTTTAAGGTTTTTGGCCCCTAAAAATCCCTAGTTACGTAATAAATGGGCGTGGCAATGATTTTTTCTGACAGATATTTTTATGATCAACAACTTTGTTTCTATAATGCATTACAAAATCTTGATCGTTTTTAAGTTATTTGTAATAGAGTTTACGAGTCTCTTGGTCCCTAATTAAAGGGGCTAGCCCCTTTTCCGTGATATCGGTGAAAAGAACTTTTCATACTCTACCACTTTTGTTATATATGTCTTAACAAAATATCAACTGATAAAAAGATACAGATCAAAACGAATGAAAATTGTGATTAAAAATCCGTACCCAATTTTTGAGCCATAGCGAGCTCCAAGAAATGGCACCACAGGAGTAAAACAAAAACAATGGGCACAACTTCAAACTAAGGTCTAACTATCCTGAAAATTTCATATTCATATCTCTGATAGTTTTTGAGTTTTTGTGTGCACAAAATAGGTCGTAAAAATGAACAAAATGGCCGATAAATCGGTACCGGAAGTGACGACAGGAAAATTATCAAAAATGTTTGAAGATCATATGAAGTCCAATCATCTGTGAAAAAATTGTGGAAATCGGTCGAATAGTTTTCGAGAAATTGTGTGCACAAAATTTGTGGAAAAGAAAAATAATAATAATAATAATAATAATAACTAGACTCTTGTTGCATGAGCAACAAAAAGGTCTTCCGTTCTGATATACATGTATGAATTTAGCTATAAGACATTGCTTCTCTCAAGTAGAAAAAAATAATGGATATGATTTTTACTGTTAATGAAATATGTATACGTTACTTCTATGTAAAACAACAACGAGAATGAAAAAAATAATCAATTTTTGAAGTACCTTTTGTGTCGACCAGAAGTAACACCGAACCAAACAAAACATATTTAACATTTCAACAGTGATAAGTCAATCTTTCCTCAAAGTTGGGTTTTTCACGTCTCTGCCTAATCTGAGATCTCGTTCAAACAAGGTTTTTTGTTTCGGGGCCGGAAACTGACGAACGGAAGTGATTAATGGAAATAAAAGCTGATATTTCTTGTACATTTGCCTAGTGTACATCACTATTTATCAGGCTAGATGAAACACCCATTAAAGTCAGGTAAACTTGTTAAAAGCATAATTGTTTGAACCTTGCCGGTGAGGACCGGAAGTGACGGTTGACAAAATAAAAGCGATTAAACACATCTTCTATCAAATGTCTATCGTCCATGTAGGTTTTGTTTCTTAATCTCTTAAAGTTTGTACGATCCGACACGTATAACATTTGTTTAAAAATTGCTATCTGAGATATTTGAGATAACTCACCGGAAGAAGATTTTTTGTGTTCATTGAACATCGCATACATGACATATGAAATGATTTATACTGATATTTCAATTCTATGTATAAACACTAAAATAGGTAAAAAGAAAAAAAGTTTTGAAGTGCTTCCGATGACGACCGGAAGTTACGCCGAACAAAACAAAATAGTGTAATCGGATTAACATACATTGGTCTATAATTCCACAAAGTTTGATTGTTCAAGTCATTACCATTTTTGAGATCTCGAGAAGTCAAGGTTTTTTGTCTCGGGACAGGAAACGGACAAACGGAAGTAATCAATAAAAAGAATAGGTAGTTTTTCGCAAGCACTAGACAACGGGACTTTATTGCCTATCAATTTATCTTAAGTTGTCAAAGAAAAACAGTTAAACTTTTAAACAACTTGAATTGTTTGAACTCTTCCGGTGTGGACCGGAAGTGACGGTTGACAAAATGAAAGCGGTTAAACACATCTACTATCAAATGTCTATCATCCATGTAAGCTTTAAGCCTTGGTCACTTACAGTTTCTTAGATCTCGCTGTTACAACATTTGTTTTAAAAAAACCAAACTGAGATATTTGAGATATCTCACCGGAAGTAGATTTTTTTCTTTATTCACCATCGGATAGATGACATATGTAAAGATTTTTACTTATATATCAATTCTATGTGAAAACAATTATATTGGTAAAAAAAATATTTTTTGAAGTGTTTCCGGTGACGACCGGAAGTTACAACGAACAAAACAAAATAGTTTAAACACATCTACAACTATAGGACTATCATCCCACAAAGTTTGGATGCTCAAATGTTTTTGGTTTTCGAGATCTCGATGTCACTAGCTTTTTGACGCGGGACAGGAAACGGACGACAGGAAATGAATTTTGAAAAAATGAAAAAAACGCCTAGAGATATTAACATTCTCTATCATTCCTGAAAATTTCAGGAAAATCTATCCAGCCATCTCTGAGAAATCTTGTGGACAAAAAAAGGAAAAAAAATAATAATAATAATAATAATAAGAAACATTACAATCACTATAAGGTCTTCCGTTGGAAACGGAAGACCTTAACTAGATGCTTGTTGCGAGCAACAAGAGGTCTTCCGTTTGAGTGCACCATAAAGTAGACTAGAGGGATAGTTGTTCTCTTCTATCATTTCTTAACACGTCATTTAATTCCATTGAACCCTCTATAAGAATTTCAATAGTCATATAATTATACTTAAATTAATCTTTAAAAAGTCGCTATTACTGTGATTTTTGATAAAATTATATTGGAAATAAGTAAAATCTATCATTTCAAATATAAAATCACAAATCTTAACACAATTAAGGAAGAAAAAATATTCGGAACTCGGGGACTGAACCCGGGTCGCCTGGGCCAAAGTCCACCACTCTAACGACTGAGCTACGCGGACTCTCGCTTCAGGACTTTGGAGCCCAGAATCTCGAGAATGCGTGGATCGATTTTAAAACAAATTTCATATTCTGAACTTATTAAAGTGTCTCTATCGAACAATAATATTAACAAATTTCAAAACAAAAAAGTTGAAAATGGACTGTTTTTTGTTTCCTTCCAGTGCCGACCGGAAGTGACTGCAGACGTTCGGATATGCGAAGGGCACTGCGGCAGGACACTTTCTACCATCCCTGAAAATTTGAAAGTTCTATCTTAAATACTTTTGGAGAAAAATCGTGAACAAGCAAAAACATAAAATCTTTAATATCTCGGGACCTGAAGTGACGACCAAAAAAAGCTCGTGTAATTTTTTTACAAATTTTGTCCTGAATTAGATCTAAAAGTTTCATCAAAATCGGCCGAAGCGTTTTTGAGAAAACGTGGGAGAAAAAAAAAAAAATAATAATAACTAGACGCTTGTTGCGAGCAACAAGAGGTCTTCCGTTTGAGTGCACCATAAAGTAGACTAGAGGGATAGTTGTTCTTTTTTTTCAATTCTAAACACGTCATTAAATTCCATTTAACCCTCTATAAGAATTTCAATAGACATATAATGATACTTAAATCAATCTTTAAAAAGTCGCTATTATTGTGATTTTTGATAAAATTATATTGGAAATAAGTAAAATCTATCATTTCAAATCTAAAATTATAAACCTTAACACAATTAAGGAAGAAAAAATATTCGGCACTCGGGGACTGAACCCGGGTCGCCTGGGCCAAAGTCCACCACTCTAATGACTGAGCTACACGGACTCTCGCTTCAGGACTTTGGAGCCCAAAATCTCGAGAATGCGTGGATCGATTTTAAAACAAATTTCATATTCTGAAGTTATTAAAGCGTCTCTATCGAACAATCATATTAAAAAATTTCAAAACAAAAAAATTGAAAATTGACTGTTTTTTGTTTCCTTCCGGCGCCGACTGGAAGTGACGGCGGACGTTCGGATATGCGAAGGGCACTGCGGCAGGACACTTTCTACCATCCCTGAAAATTTGAAAGTTTTATCTTAAATACTTTTTGAGAAAAATCGTGAACAAGCAAAAACATAAAATCTTTAATATCTCGGGACCGGAAGTGACGACCAAAAAAAACTCGTGTAATTTTCTTACAAATTTTGTCATGAATAAGATCTACAAATTTCATCAAAATCGGCTGTAGCGTTTTTGAGAAAACGTGGGAGAAAAAAAAAATAATAATAATAATAATAGAGGAAAAGAAACAAAGCAATAACAATAAGGTCTTCCGTTGGAAACGGAAGACCTTAATAATAGAGGAAAAGAAACAAAGCAATAACAATAAGGTCTTCCGTTGGAAACGGAAGACCTTAATAATAAGAAACAGTACGAAAACAATAAGGTCTTCCGTTGGAAACGGAAGACCTTAATAATAAGAAACAGTACGAAAACAATAAGGTCTTCCGTTGGAAACGGAAGACCTTAATAAGAAACAGTACGAAAACAATAAGGTCTTCCGTTGGAAACGGAAGACCTTAATAATTATCAGAAAGATATTGACGTTTTTCCATTCAGGTTTACTGTCAGTTCAATTATTTGGATTTAACAAACGCTTTTAAAAATAGGGTTTTTTTTCTTTTTTTAAATTTGCAACATTTCTAAGATACGCCATTTCTTGGTGTTTAATGTGTAAACTATGTTTTACGACCAATTTAAAGTGAACAATCTAATAATAAGACAACCAACATTGATCTGTGTACACATCATTCTGTTTTTACATGAAACATGGCAATTCACAATGCGGTATGAGGAATTCATTTCTCTTTAGCCAAAGTAATTTTATCATCATTATAAGTAGTTAAAGCAAGGCTAAAATCTATAAGAAATTTGTTTGGGTGTAAGAAAAATCTAAATAGCAACAGTGAATTCTAGATCGGAACGTTGTAAGATTACTGTTGAGAGAAGAGTTATGAATAAATATGTATTTAATTTTATAACTATTAAAATACTATTTTCCAAATGAAAAAAACATTATGATATTTGACATCATGTGTAAGCTTTTTTATATCTCTTTAAGATTTCGGAAAAATAGAACCTTGTAGTTATCCTTTTCTCAAATAACAGTCTGATTAATCAGATGAAGACATGCACATACACTATAAGCTCCGGGCACACCCACGCATGCGCTCTAAAATGTGAGTACTGTTGCTGGCTTCATTGCTATTTCCCTAGTTTAAACAGTCTAAGAAAAGGGCATGATGCCTCTTGGTTCTTGGGGACTTGCGGACGTTAAAATCCAACGCGGCGTGAAAAGTGATCTTTAACGCTTGTTTGAGTGATAAAACAACTGGGCAAACCTTAAATATTTTTTTGTGTTAAAAGTTATAACCCATAATAGAATAATCGGTTTTGGCTCAGTTCATACTTTTCATACCGGAAGGGGTGGGGGGTTGGGGGGTTGGGGAGGTGCCAAGTTTTGTTTGTTCTTGGGTTGGTTTTAGTATTACTATTATCATCATCATTAAATATTAAAAGAGACTATTCGTATTGAGGTTTTTTTTTTACTTTTAATCTATGGATAGTTAATTGTCCGACACTTTTCGGAATGCACGATATATGACAAATGCAAATTCAAAATTAAGTACTAGTACTGCTTTTATGGACCCTTCACCTTTATCGGATTTTTTAAAATCACGAACTCTAACATTTGACAATGGCAAATTAAAAGATAACATTTCCGTAACAGACGATGCACCATATGAATAACATATTTACGTAAATGTAAGTTTAAAACATTCAATTTGTCGTGAAATTCCGATTTTGATTGTTCTTAGGCACATGTGCAGCCACGACAAATGATTACTTTATAATGTTTCTGAAATCAACGTGTTTAAGGTGGAAGACACTAAACTCCCATTCTTTCTATCTTTGTGTGGTTGAATCGTACTCACTAAGTACGTGTGGGCGCTTACGTCATTTTGATCAGAACAATTAACTGCTTCAAGGAGTGTCACTTTACAGCTTTCTGTAGAATTCTTCAGATTCATTGGGAAACCATCAAAGATCGTTGGGTTCAGCAAAAAAAAAAAAGAAAAAAATCCAGTCAGTTTGATTAAATACTTAACGATTAGCAGGATAATCTTTTACTGATGGATCAAGTTGATGTCGTCGCCCTAATAAAATCAATGTCGTTTAGCACCAGTTTTTCTGGATCCCACGCGTTTGTCGGTGGTTTTATCAGCTCGGCGTCCGCACGTCCGGGAAACGGTGGCAAATGCCCCCCGTCTATTGTATTAAATCAAGTAAACCCAATGCGTTGTTGTCATAGATAGATATTGTAAACACGTTTAAGTTATATCTGGTGTACTCATTACGAGTGAAATCAGACATTAAAGCGTTTCTTTTCATTTGGTATTTGTTGTTTGCATCATGAATTTATGAGCGTCATTTTATACTAAGGCGCGTTTGATGCGTTCTATCGATGCGAAGTGACGGTAACACGAAAGCAATTCGAACTCGGTGAATAATTAATATATTTTCCGTTATTAAAGAAATGCGATATGTTTAGTAGAAAAAATTATTTAAACGATAAAAAATTGGGGGTATTATTTTATTTTATTCTACAACATAATTATGATTCCATAAGGAGGTCTTTTTACAATTCTCTGCAATAAATACCTCATTACACATTTTTGCTCTAAATTTTTGCTTGTTCTTGAAACTACAACAACAAATGATACCAATTAATTGTTGAGAAATGAGATAATATCGTATCTTCATCCCTTTATCTGGAGAAAATCGAACCTGAAACCAATAAAAATTATTATTTTACCTGCCTGTATATTATAACTACGTACATATACTAGTAGACATTGAAATGTTTTGATTGTAAAAATAACTTCAGATAGTATATTAAGGTGCACAATAACCAAATGTATTTTATATCAAACAGATAAAAAAATGTCTTTGAAACCTTTTTCACATATTCATGTTGAATTAAAGGTATATATGCCGTTTGATATGAAAATTTAAAAAAAAAAAATGTTTACGTTTTTCAATTAAGCTACAAAAGTTATAATTTTCCTGCAAATTATACAGTTTAAATCAAACGCATTTAAAAGTATCAAATATAAATTCTAATTAATTTATTTACTGAACAGGTCGGTCAGTAAACGCCCAACTTTGAAATATTCATAAGCACGTGATGTGACAAGCTAATTTTAGAACGTACACAAGATGTCAACGCGAAAACGTGGTCGGTCCGTTGGCAGTGGAATAACGTGTTCGGAGAGAAAAGAAAGGAAAAAACAGTTTAAAAGAGAACGTTTTAAAATAAGAATCTATACTGGATACCACTTTGAGTGGTGGACACGTGTTAGAAACTTCATGTTTAACCATGAGCTTGTCGGTTTCTTGCAATAGACAGGTGGGTCACACAGTGGTGTGTTTTCTTTATTTAATAAGATATTTACTCATAAAGGATCGAAAAGAAGCTTATGTCTATGGTACGATATTCAGTGTCTGAATATGATAAAACTTGTATAGCTATCAATCGATTACTTAAAATCTATAAATTGTATACATGTATTTAAGTCGAGGGGCCCCAGAAGGGATAATTTTGACGTTCTATTTTATAATAATACATGTATATGTTGTCAAATGTATGAAAATAATGGTCAATTGCAAAAGAGCTCTCATCGATTGTCATTGACACCGATACGCAACCATCCTCATGAAATGCAGATGACAATATCTGACATTTTTTTTCTGTTTAAAGCAAATAAACCTGTTTATATGAATTCAAACAACTATAAACAAACATGTCGTATCACCTCGTTCTGCAAGCTGCTTTTCTGAATTACTATTCCCGCGCACATGCGCAAATCCACCTCAAACGTTAATCGTTCATGAATATGCATAGGTATATCGCCGTTATTCATTTTAAAATTATGGCTAGTACCTCATTATTATCTATCAAGGAATTGCAAAATTTTCTATTTCATACATCTAGTCATGCTGACAAAATTTGGGTCTGGTTTTCAGCATTGCGAAAATGCCGTTAAAAACGGCATAATTATATACCTTTAAGTTCTACATTTTGAAAAAAAAATGTTTGGTCAAACTAACTTGAGAATGGTCAAACCGAAATACCGGTGTTCAGTAACTGTCGACCTTGTAAAGTCTTTAATGTCTTCAAATTTAAGGAAATTACCATCGCCTTATCAAGGGAAGAACAATATTTCACTTAATCGACTGAAATTTAAAGAAACGCTCGTTAAAGCTCATGGTTATAATTTTAGCACGTCTATGTGTTCATGACTAAGCGATGAAAATGCACCGTGTCTTATTCCTTTACTCCTTTAGGATCTGTTTTAATTCAACCTTTAAAATTCAAAATACTTGTTAAATTTAAGATAATCCAATTGTTTTTACAAGTGACGTGCATTCTTTACACCCACAGAAACATTTATAATTCTTACAACAACCACAACAAAAGGAAAAAGGAAAAAAAAACTTTGATATTTCATACGCCTCTTTCAAATCTCTTAATCAAGAAAAAACAAACAAACTTGTTTATGATAATTTCTTTTACCGAAAATGTTGCAACACCTACGAATTTCCTAAATTGCTGTCAAAATATATTTTGTTTCCAGTTATTAAGTTCCGAAATGGTCACCTACGCGCTGCTAGAAAAAAATACTCCTACGAGTCTTGGTAACTCAATCAACAATTAAATTTACCCTCGGTAGTGTCTCATTTTGTTTTTCGTCCATCCACCTACAATGCATTCATAACGCTTTTTTCCCCAAAAGTACTCGTGACACTAACAGAAATAAACGGTCAGTTTGTCCAATATACATGCACGTCTAAAGATCAAACGGCCTCTGGTACCATTATGGGGTACTTCGCTTCTTGCATGCATGGAATCATTCGCATCAAACCTGAGTTTTAATACCGTTACATCATCAAATCCCCCTTTTTCTGAAAGGAACTAGCTTATATCTTATTGATATACTTGTAAAAGGAAAGCATTAAGAAGCGGAGTTGGATTCATCACTGCTAGCACCAGAATCTTTTCTGATGGCTTCGATCGATGGGAGTCTGCAAGAACTCGGTGAAACTCGACATTTTCTTCCCAGTTCTTCATTCCAATCGCGGCTCTTACCAATAAACGTTTAATATTTCATTCGTTCTAATAATTACATTTTTTCTTATCCCTCCTTTACTTTCTTTGGAATTTCTCTCCTGTTTTGTTCTTTCTGTGCCAATGTATTCTGGATGTGCAATCCTTAGTTCCCTTTGTTATTTGTTCCTTCTTTAATCATCGACGCTTTGGATGATTTGCGTTCGCGACATTTGCCGTGATGGTGTGATTGAGAACTGATTTTCAGGCAAATTCGTGACATATCTCGTGGATGGCAGGACCAGATTTCAGCAATGTGACATGAATTCCGGTAATATATTCCTAAGAGTTCCTCGGAAAATGATCGATTTCCCAACTCCTGGATTCTAAGAGACCAACTTTTAACATGACTCGGGGGTAAATTGATATAATAGTTGTTCTTCTGATAGACTCTGCTAGTACATTTCTGCTGGGAGACCAGATCAGGACCTGAGAGGCTTCATCTGTTCCGATTTCCCGTATTTCAGGATCAGGTGAGATCATTTCTGCATTTTATTCTGTATGTTTCTTCTTCTCTTTGTTACTTTCCCATGTTTCAATTGTGATGCAAATTGTTCGATATATTTTACATTGCGAATATGCAAGGTTCAAGTGCGTTCCCATGGCATCGTATTAGTACAATTTAGTTTTTATCCTTGTATGGACGTTTAGATATTATTGCTTTGTGGGGCATTCTGATCAATAGTAAGGCTTGCTAATGGTAAAAGAAACGGTGAAATTCCGATGCATCTCCTCGGTAGAGATATATATTGGTGAAGTTTAGATGAAAGTTGTAAATATTTCATGTATTTATGGGTTTTTTCTTCAATTTTCTTTATTTGTTCAAGCTTTACATAAGTCGTTCCATGTCACTATTAATCGCATCGATAAAATAATTTTCGTTTTCGGAACTGAAAACCATTATAGCATACTATTCCAATTAAGGGCGATAACCACTTTCGATTATAATATTAGATTGATATTGATACTTTTAACACACGAATAAGGGAACACTGTTATTAAAATTTTTTGCTTCATTATATTGGATTAATTTGATACTTTTCATTAAAAAAGAAGAAGAGAATATTACAATTCATTTCGACTATCATTTCTTGGGTTAAACTTTCAAAATAAACACATTTTATTGTCTAACATAGTTGTTTCCAGTTACTTATTAGAATAAAAATCTAAGCTTTTATTGGACATATATCAGATCCCTAATCGGCAATCTATTTCGGAAAAAAGTCACTGTCCTACAAGAGCTATTAACTTGTCTACCCCAAACTCAGATCGAATTACAGTACTAAACTCTGACACCAGTTGCGGACATTCAGGAAACAATCGATTCTTTTTCATTTAGATGCATATTCCCTGGAGTCATTTGCGAAAAAAAATCAGTTTTCCATTTAAATTGCACGTGTATAAGCTTACATCTCTGAGTGCATAAACTGGCTGAAAAATATTATCGTCATTTCTTGTTTGCAGAACATTTGTGCCAGAATTTGCAAACTAATGGTAAATATGTAGGTAAAATTGATATTTGGTGAGAAAAATATAGCTTCTATCTACAAATACATGTACATATTCATATCTGAGTCTGTTTAATAAATACATATACTTGAAAAAGGGAAAACATAATGATTTTTTTTTCAAGCATTTTTTTTATTGCTTATGGTGATCTATTTTTGCAGGTTGGCACAACTTTCCAGTCATAGAGAAATCAAAGCTGCTTCGAGTGGACCACATAGTGTCCAGCCATGTTTTGAAATGGTACAATGTGATCACCAAAGTGATGCTGTGTTCGTCGTGTAGCGAGGAATCGGGTGAATATGGTCCTATCGTTGACCTTGACACCGTCCTTCAAGATTACGCGTGGCGGGAACTCAAACGAGACGCACGCTGGTACCAAGGGCCGCTGTTGCGTCGGTCCTACTACGAAATTGAAATTCCATGGAACTTCTACGAATTTGAACACAAAACTACCAGGTTTAGTGCTAGAATTCCTCATGGTAGCACCTTAAGACAAGACTTTAGAGAAAAGAAGCAAGTGGAATTATTTTCGACCGATTACAAAAATAACACTGCGAAAGAACAGATATATAACCTCAAAACACAGCGGCAAACACAGGCGAGGACTCATATTTCGTTTCAAAGAGGTTTTGTTATTAAGAACAATGCTAATTTTAAGCTAAAAATTCCAGATCATTACGGGCACTGTGGCGTAACATCAACGGCGGATGGACATCTGAGAGTAACAAAACGTGAAGAAAATATACAAGAGCTTTTTACATGGCAGTGCGATAGCGACATTACTGTTGACCCATACCATATCACTAAAGTAACTCTAATGGTAACCGAAGATGAATTCATGGCGGACTTTGAAGTTCGATCTCGTCTGCGAATGCCGACTGGAGAAGCGCCTATCATTCTTAAAAGAAAACGAGACAATCACATTCATGCAGTAATGTTGCTGTCGGATCTGCGTGATGTATTTGCAGACTTGAATCATCCAAATATAACTGTTTCCAAAGAAAAAATCGGCTCTAATACAGAAACAATCGTTGAATTTATTACGACTGGTACATTAGAAAGCGTAAGATGGAGCGATCAAAGAGTTTGTATAGAATCCAAACCAATAGACCCGTCTAGTTTCAGTGATTCGCTTTACGACTCTGCAATCTGCTCAAGTGATGTCTACAGCAAGGTTATCAAACATGCAACGAAGAACTCTTTTGACAAGGAACAAAATACAATTCTAGCCACCACAACTGCTACGACTCCTAATGAAAAGAAAAACGACTTCCAAGGATTCAAGGTTGAGACCAAAGATATGCGGTTCAGCATTATTCCCAAGATAATCACAGACAATCCAGACGAGCTTCTGGACAAAGCCAGCAAATTAGAAGAACAATCTCAAGTGAGATCTGTGTTCCCGACAATCAGATTACAGGAGAAAGAGAGGAGAATGTCTGATCCTGAAGGTCAGCGACCCCCACCCCCTTACAAGAGTGTGTCCGACCTCCCGCTCAAGGTCATTCGGGAAACCAGTTTGGAAGACAAGGACAAATCTGAAGTAGGTACCCCCGATTCCTCCGACTCCCAAAAGTTCTCAAAGGTCACTAGTGTGTGAACGCCCGTGATAGGGAGAATGGCAGCTGCATGCTACAAACAGGTTCTGCTTCTCTGTGCTAGCCTAGCGAATTTCCATCGTCTGAAGTCTTTGTCATGTACGTACAGGCTGCCGTTTTTAATTTGTCGCCTACTTCAAATGATATATGTACACTTGACATAAAGTGCGCGGATTATTGTATCATACAGACACTCAAGTCACTTTTGTAGCTTACCAAATTTTAATTTTGTTTGAATATTGTGAATTATTAATTGAAAAAAAAAATCATCCCAAAAACACCACTCGTCGACCGTACAGTGTAGGTTGCATTACAAAGAGAGATGACATGTCATTATATAAAGATTAATTACATCATTAGTTTTTAGGTTTTCGGTAACTTGATGGTTGAAGAAAATCAGAACGTGTCTCATTTGTTTGTGTCTATTAAGTACCAACTCAACGCATTTAAACTGACAAGAAATGGAAGGCAATTGCGCCGATCCCCCTGGTGCAAAATGATATGAATTATCAATAATCCATAATTTCTGTTTCCTCTAAGGATCCCTAATCGAATTAAATCAGTACAATAATTAGATTTCGGATATAACAGGAGTCGCATTTAGTGGCACTGCACATCAAAAATCGGTACCTTTGGGTGCTATTGGTACATTGGATTCATTAGCTGTCATTACCAAACCTCAAAGAAAAATATTATACTAGTACATTGTACACAAAATGCAGAAGTATTCAACGCGTCAAAATATATTGATAATGGCGATAATACTTCGGGAGTTTTTCCAAAATCAAACAACTTGCTCTTTAATAATCAGTTCAATTTGATTTACAGAGGTCATGACCTGTGACTCTACGGAGGTCATGACCTCGATAGATCCATGACGTCTTTGACCCTTGTCTCAAGTCATGACAGCTAAATACGAGTCCAGTTTCACAGACCTAGAAACGTTGTCTACAAGCACGTAGGATTTGAACACTATAGGTATAAAAAAAACTAAACTGGAAGGTTTTGCATGATTTATTTCTCAGTCTATATTTTTTATTTAGGCCAGGAGGGGGGGGGGGGTAACTTGAAATACCATGTTTAACTAGAATTCAATTCAGCTACATTTCTATGTCGTTTATGAATACGAAACAAACACCGGTATGGATACAGAGAGATGTGCAAATCATGTCGGGTCGTATTTACTGTTACTCAATGTTGTAAACCAGCGCTGTTCTGAAATATTTTGTATAGAATGACTTTAGTTACACAGTACATGCAGTATTTATTTAAAGTTTGTTTCCTTCTGTGTTGTTTGAATTGTACTTATTTTCTACCATATTTTATATCAATGCATTCTCGAGAAGGTATCGGAATCATATTGAATACTAGTATATTGTACTTTAAAGGGACTTAGACACGATTTGAGCTCAAAAATTAAAATTTTATTTATCATTTTTTTATGTTTAGAATTGTTGATATGGGTATTTTTAATACTTTCTCAAAATTTGAAAGTCAGCTATTGAGTTATAAGCATGATGCAGAGTTAGAAATTCTTTGTTTTGTAAACAAAGCTCGAGCCTTGTCATTGTTTACATATGTGTTTTATTAGTATAAGTTTCAATTAACTGTTGCTTTTTTCTGTTGATAATATTAGTTATGAACACATTGAATCAGTTTACCTTGTTTGCCACCAGTCATTTTGTCCAAAAAATGGTAATTCCATACTTTACATTATTTGTAAACAAATATTTTACTCGAGCTTTGTTCACATAACAATGAATTCATATCTCTATCTCTCTTATAACTTGACTTCTAACATTTCAATTTTGGTCAATTATTCAAAAAGCGCAAGTAAACCATTTTATACATAAAAATGAAAATATAAAATTTTGATCTAAAATCGTGTCCAAGTCCTTTTAAAAAAGGAGAATACTTGCAGAATTGTTGAATTAAACTGACGTCTCTATACAGATGTTTTTTTATTTTTGAAGAAAAAAAATGTCTTGTTGGAAACCAAGTTACATAATTTGCATTCCCCTGTGTATTTCCGGGGAAGAATCGGTTATTGGGAACAGAAACACTGCATTCTAAATTAATAACCCAGCTGACGTGACGAATCTGATATAATTGGGTATGAACAGAACTTTTCAAATGCAATCCATCTAAGCCTGAAAAAGGTACTTTCACACCATTTGTGGGAGATCGATACGGGTTTATTTTCATTAAAAACTCATAAAAGTGTGGTTTCCATATTTTCTTTTTAAGTTATGCTGATGTCAAGCAGTTTTATTTGTTCAGACAGATGTATCAAAAAATCTATCAAAACTCCATTTTTTCTACTTTACATGCAAAGTGAAAGTATTGAATGTCTTTTTGTTTTCTTGTTGATTGTGAATATCGTATTGAAAACCTAATATTTTGGCAATAATAATTATACCATTTACTTACACATTTTAAATTTTGCAAAAATTGTTATTTTGAATTTCTACGGGCGCGCAAAATTATATAACAATTCACTTTAGCACTTCAAAACAGAACTTTTTGCAGGTTGGATCAATTGATATAATTTTGTGAATGTGTGTCTGTACGTGAAAACAGTGTTTAATAAGATGTTTGTTTTTTACCCACGAGAGTTATAATAAAATGATTTTAAAAATATTGTTATTATGAAATGTCATTTGTTTATTAAGATTGTTGAAATGTTGGACTATAGCATTTAGCTTGGTGTTTCGGGGTTTTTTTCTGAAACAAACTTTTGGGGACAGTGTATTAAATGTCTTTTACCTCGCCATGAAAATTCTACCTTTTTGTGAATATCAATTTCTTCCATTACTAAAATGTTTCTTTTTGTATGATAAATTATAATATTAGACAGTATCAATGAATAAATGAAACTTGTTTATAATTTATGAAGGACAAATATGTATCACCATGTTGAGTTTAGCATTCTTTTAAAAATTATATCACAATACATAATTGTTTTGGTAAAATATTTGTTGTTCAGTTATTATTTGTCTTCTCTGAGAGTTTGATCGTGAGTAAAACTCTCTGCCCTCTGTATTGGATCTTTAGTAAATATTGTTGTTAAACAGTGATCTATCAACAGAAGCTGATGATGGAGCAATAGATGCTGTCTAAAGATTTTTAATTTTTGCTATCAAGTTTTTGCCCCATTTCACTCAATATAGCAGAAAGAAAAATGGTGCACGAAAGTCAAATGATGTATATGCAGCCGAAATGAGTTTTGGCGAGAAACAACTTTAACCATTCCCGCGATTAGCAAGGGTTCAAATAGAACCATGTGTCACGTAATCTGACGCCGCAGTCATCGCTGACTGCGACGATGATGATGATGATTATCATCATCGACACCATAATCGTCATCATCATCGAATTCACGAGTAAGTGAGGGCCAGCCGTGAAGTGATGATCCACAACCGATGTGTGATATTGGCAACTAACAAAATAGACAAAGAAATCAACTTTTAGCGACATTTTAAGTGTGTCGCGTTTCAAACTTAATCTAGCGCGTAACGAAATGTCGTCTGCCTCGTTCTACTGTATAATTCCAATTATTCGTTTACTGAATAGTTTTCATGATAATTTTCGTACATGTAATGAGACAGTGTTTCACTCAAGGACTCCACATTGTATTTTGTGCAAAAGTTATATTTATCACTCCTTCGCACATTTCTAGAAAACCGACAACCTATCTGTAAAACCATAAATGAAGGAAACGAATTTCATTTTCATCAAGTCACAAGTTGCAAATGATGCTCAAAGAGAAAACATTAAAAGACGGTTTAACAGTTTATCAGAATATGCTTTTTATGTGAAGGTATGATCTTTATGGGGTGTAATTTTGCTAATATTAATTTGAGTATTCATTAAAATTCTGATCGAGCAAGAAAAAAATGTTTTGCAAATAAGGGAGGCAAAATCCTTAATCAAGTCCCATGTTGTCAAACCCGTTTGAAAAGACTAAAAGGCATATCAAACGACCACCAGACCTTCGCTTGAAAAAAAAAATTACTTTTTAAAATTTAAAATTTATATTTGAGTGTACATGCTTAAGCACATATTACATGTTTATATATATGATCGAAACAAATTTAATAAAAAAAAAACCACCTGACTAACAAGTCACATTATTGTGACGTATTGCAAAATCTTTTCGATGAGAAAAAATAAATTGGATAGCGTATCACTAGCTGCAGGTCTGTAACTCCCGGTCAGAAAAAATTCGGATGGACGACCTGGTCCATCCAATTTTTTATCAGACCGGGAGCTAAACATCAGCAGCCATGTGGCAACGCACTTTGAAAATTATTTTCAAAGTGCGTTAAAGGACTATATATGATAATATCAAATTTGGCCCCCATTATTCGCAATTTTTTAAAGTGTTTCAGGTACATTAAACTGTTGTGTTATTTTTCAGAAGAGTTGATATAAATTATATTTCTAGCCTATTTATTTGATTTATTTGCACTCACTGGCATTATATGATGTCAGAAGTGACGCTATTTTTAAAATTCAATCAAAATCAGTCAAAATTTGACATTTATCTAATCTTTTTTCGAATGGGAAATATAGAGCGACGCTTTGAACAAGATCGAACTTTTTGTCACTTATAAGTACTGGATAAATACATCTTTGGTGAAAATATTTTGGTTGTTCAAGCAATCGCTCAATGTTTTCTTAAAGAAAAACTGCTTCAAAACAAGCCGTTTTATGCTAAAAATGCGAAAATGGCGGGAAAAGGTAAACTTTATGATGTCATATTTTTAAACTGTGGGCAGTTAAATCAAAATAAAAGTTATGAAAAAAACTTTAAATGTATATCTGTACCAAGAAAACAAAGAATAACAGTAAAACGACGATGTTCATTTAAGGGGGCCATTTTAGGCTCAAACCATATATAGTCCTTTGGGGTCAAATCAACGCACTTTGAAAAAAAAAATTCAAAGTGCGTTAAATTTGGGACCAAGTTAACGCACTTTGAACAAATTTTTTTAAAGTGCGTTATGAAGGTACATCAATTTTTTTTTTATTATCGAGAAACTTAACGCACTTTGAAAAAATGTGTGTAAATCAGAAATTCTGGAATTGAATTTCTAATTTGTTCAGCTAGCATATCACTAGATCGTTACAGTATCTCGAGGCAAAAGAATGGCTCGTTGGGGGAGGTGTACTATTTCCTTGTAATTTGTATCAGGATGCATATATCTCAACGAAGCAACCCAAAGAAAAAATGTTTTCAACATACTCAAGATTCCATCGATTTTCTCTTTAAGCAAAAAAACCGCCTAGTCAGAAGTTTATTGAAAACTCGACCTTTAATTCTTTGGTGGATTCTCGCCTTATAATTAATTCTTATAAGAAAGGGAAAAACGAAGTCTCACTGGTGCTAAATTTCAACATCCATGTTTATCGTGAAATTCTAATCAGCGCCAACTCGTCGTCTCGCTGCCTAGATCTGTGCAATATCAATATGAATGCTATGCTAAGTTTGTTTGAACTTTCTTCAAAATTAAATCAAACTGTTTGTCGGAAATAATTTTTTTATTTTTTGGAGTAAAAATATGTGTATAAGTGGTTTTATTTTGAATGAAACATTTACAACGTCAGAATAAACCCACGACACCATTAACGGTTTGATTCTGGGGGAAAAAATTGGCGATAGTTGATTGGTTGGTAGGATGTCGTCTGGTAATTACAACTTGGTTTCATGGAGCTACACTTACGTTGTTGAAGCACTTTTCCCCCCCATTTGTTCATCATGAAAAACATCTCTTATGACGTTCAAACTAAAAAAAATAAATATCATTTTATTTGTTTTTTAGATTCATTCGAAAGAATCAATTTGCTATCGTGGCGTAAAGTGTATGTCAGCAATGTCACTAGTATCTGGTCACTTCCAACTACAATACAAAATGAACAAAATCTAATGTTTTCATTTCAAAACTAGTGTCCTGTAAAGACTATAGCATAACGAGCTCACTTGAACGATCTTGAGCCAGTTTTGACAATTTTAATGCATTTCATTCAATGAAAACCATCAATACCAATTTCAATGCTAACAGAAAATTATGGCAGTGGAAAAAAGTAATAGCAAATTGCTAATAGCAAGATTTGAAACATCAAAACCAGAGCTATTGACTCTTAAGTTGAGGAAGGTCCAATAGGGTAAATCGCTAACTAACGAGTGAATCAATACCACACGCATGCTATGATGATCACTGAATGCAGCAAATATAATATTATCTAGTCCCACTCCGGTCGGAATCCCTCGGAACGCGAGGCTTAGCGCAGGGATTCGGAACACTAATTCAATTCCTACTAGAGTGTGAACACCAATTTGACCACGTGTGCAGGCGGTAAAAATCCGTGTTTGTCCATTGTTTCAACGTCCCGTTAATCAAGTGTTGCATTCGTGCAATATCTGCAATTAATTGTAAATCTAGACTATTGTATCATCGATTCCGATTCCCGCAAAGCCATTTTAACACACATAATGTCATAATGCTTTCCATAGAGATCCCCCGAGAGTCATTTCAGTCTTAACAGAGCATATTTACGATGTAATTCAACATCACATTTTTTTTTCTCCATTACTGACGTACACTCAAAAAAATGTAACCATGGTCTAGAGAACAAATGTACATCAGCAAAACCGAACGAACCACCATGCATAAAAATTCAGCAACAAATCGATTTGGCCCTCTTCAATTTTGTTTACAACCGGCGATTCTACACAGACTTGTACATTCTAAAAGAGATCTAATCAGAAAGATGTGCTTCTCCCGTGATCGATCCCTCTACATATTAATTGAGCAGAAATAAGGATATCAATTAGGGGGCTCTGTGCTTGCTAAGCCAAACATTCAGACCAGCTTCTACCACTCAGCATCAGCTGACGCCTTAAGGAGGACGACCTATCACTGAGAGGAAAGTCGATCAAGTCCTCTCTCTCCTCCACTTAAGGCTACAATGCACGTGAAAACGTTTGGCGGGAGCAGACGATTTAATTACATTATAGATATATTCTAGAAATAGTTAGGCCTCCCTTCTCCAATAAGGTAATCCGTCTAGTGGATTTCCCGTCGATCAATGGGTTCGTTGGATAATCTCACCAATAAAACAGTTCATTGATAAATGGAATGTACATGTATACACAGATTAGACAGGCCCCTTTTTCCGAGATGTTTCACTGAACATTTCCTTTTAATCTAAACTATTTAATTCATATCAAATCAATACATCCTTACGTTATTCCACTTTTGGTGTTGAGAGTATATAAAAATATTAAATTGTCATAGAAATGCACACAATCTGCACATACTCTGCAGTACATATTCAGATAGAACTTTTTCGCTTGCAAATTTTGTAAAGAACAGGCAAAAGAATTAAGTGCATGTTGTAAATTATTATACGAAGTGTTGCCTCTATTTAACACAGGGGCTATGCATCTTAAATTGATAAAAACCAGATTATTTTCGATCACTTTGAAAAAAATATCAAGACTGTTTTGAATAAGGATTTTAAATCTTTTATTCTGTATTCATTTCCGGTATGTCAATGCAGAGTTATGGCATACATTTTGTATTTTTCTATCTTACTAATATGCCATTTACATTGGTTTGTAGAAGGGTCAAACTTCAATAGAAGAGGTTTTATCTGTTAGTGTTACTGTAAAATTTATGAATCTTCATGTACAAGTGGCAATGTGCATTACATAAAAATCTAAAAAAAAAAAAATCTGAAGTGGAAGAAAAAAAAAGACAAAAAAAATCAAGTATTGGAAAACTGTCCAGAAAACAAAAAATAAAATAACGAAGAAAATCCCCTGTTCTTCCCATTCATAATGAAATTGAACTTAGGACCTTGAGTTTATAGATTAGCTATAAACACTATACAGTGTTACCTCATAAAACTACATTACCACTAGTAGATTTTATTGCTGTTTCAGCATTTCTGAGCAGCCTTTTACTTCAGAGGCTGTGTTGCAATGGAATTTCCCTTCATTCCGAGGCAGGAAAACATTGGGTTGACGTCAGTTTAGCAGAATTATGATATTTCTAAGCCCTACAGAAATAATCAGCTGCAGAAGAAGACAAATAAAAAGCTTCTAACTTTGCAACAACAAAAATAAAATAAAATGGTTGCATTCAAATTGTTTGAATTTTTTAATCATGTTAAATAGTGGGGGCAAAACATCTGAAGTCAATATATTCTACGTAGAATTGAGACAGCCTACCACACACAATTGGTTAAGTAGAAATGGTAAAACAAAATGTTGTGTTACAGAGAATATAAGGCATAATTTATCAAATAAAACCAAACAACTCCCTGAAGAAATGATAATCTAAAACTCTCCCTGGCTACAAACCACTTTCACACTGAGGCTGGCATGCACAGAACTTAACTGTAGGTACTTGTTCCGTCTGTTGGATACATTCAACGAGTTACTTATTTTTACTTCTACTATTGTTTTTGCTTTAAACCATATGAAATTCCATCCCTCTGCTGATGAACATTGCTTTTATAAAACTTGAAAGTTAATTAGTCATTGTTACATCAATGCAAACAATGTATGTTTGAAAACTAATTAGTCATTATTACATCAATGCAAACAATGTAAGTTAACATACTTGAAGATTTTGAAAGATGGCCAAAATCAATTTGGTTGTGGAAATACACAAAATGTAAAATCTAATTAGATGGCAAGTCAATTGAAGTAAAACGTGCCAATATTCTTTCAGTTTTCAGTCCTGTGGACATGCACAAGTAACCATGTCTTGTCCTTGGGTCACTGTAACTTGCATAATATGTATATCCGATATAACACACCCTGTATTAGCACACCCTGTAGTGTAGGGTCATGTAAACTCGCACAGATGACCGCAGCCTGTGGGACATTGTTTATTCACACCAAACCAGTCCTTAATGTGTCCTAGGTGACCTCCATGGGAACAACCTTGACACCAGATGAACAATCCTTTCACAGGTAAATGACTGTCAAAACAAAATACAATGTATAGGGACCGATGATCAACATCCATTATACATGTACTGGTAAAATCCATCCTTAGCATCATTAAAAAACTTTTAAAGTTTCGGAATTGTTTTTGTTTGTATCATAGATTTGGGTTTTTATGTTGGAAAATCTGTTGTAATCTTATTGTGATTCTATGGCCAATTTAATTTAATAAGTATTTTATTTAAGGAATGAATTTAATATTTATTAGTTTAATACGATATAAAATGGTTTAGGGCAGTATACACTTTATATAAAAAAGCTTAAACTGTTCCAAACCATTTTATATCGTATACAAAACTAATAAATATTGAATTCATTCCTTATAATTTAATTTTTGGCTATCAATTGTTGATAAAAACGGTCATTTTACCTCAAAATGACATCAAATTGTACTAAATTCAAACGTTTTTTGACGTTGGTCTTACTATGACATAGGCAACATTCTTTATAAGATATAAAATAATTTTTGAGCCAATCAGAAAGTGCGTAACTACCAGAATTAAATTATTCAAGTATATAAAAATACATGTCGAATCAGATTGAACAGCAGGCACAACTATATATCTTCTCTCCTAGGCCAATTTGAACCATGAATCACTCTGGCTCAGTGGTATGACATTTTGCACAATTCACTACTAATTCAATTCTTTTTTCCATTTCAAACAAAGCTATGAAACATGCTATGTCTTAATAAAACTCCTGGATGCTATTGTTAAATCTATTACATGTATCATGAAGTACGAAAAACAGACAAAATTTTAAAGCTGATGATAAAAAATTTTGAATACATGTACTTGGAAATTTGTAAGGCCAAGGATCACAGAATCATAAATAAACGACTCACCAAATGGAGCAGTTGTTGATGACTCGTTTGCAGCGATCACACAACCACCCCACCCTTTGTAGAGGCCTGTTACAGCGATGACAGTTTACGTGGATGCGTGTAGACTGTTGGTTCAGGGAACTGACCAACGGTAGATGACATAATTTTATAATCTTATTGGATGTCGTCCATAACTGAAATCTGGCCAGCAGATCTGAAAGTTTATAGCATATAACTGCATGTGTAACATTCCTGTCAAGATGATCTTCATGCATAAAGTATGAAATATCAAATGTGTCATATACATGTACAATTGCAATGTATATGCTTAAGCTCATAATTCTCAGGATTTTGTCAATTTACAATACAAAACTAATGCAATCATCATAAAAGTTGGACATGGTATTAAAATAACATTTTTAGAGATGTTTTAAGCATGTTTTTTCATAAATCATTAAATGTTACCCCCCTAAAGCATTCTGTGTATTATTATCATAAAAGTTAAGTACCTAAGTAAGATAAAAACCAGTTTTCCTGGACTTCAGGTTCTATCTGAGGTCTGTGTTTAGGTCCAAGTACACTCAGAATACACACTGCTGTCTGTACATCTCCCTAAAATACAACACAACAGATAATATAATCACACAAAGTTGGGGGGTTTCCATTTTCAAGGACCCTCTTTATATTCTAAATGCTCACAAAATTAGCAAATCCAGGTACCGGTATATTGTAAATTAAGTTTAAAGCGTGGGGGTCATTTTCATGGGTTTTTGAAGTTTTTCAAGGTTTGCTACATAAGGTATATGATGAATAAAGACTATGTTTCATGATTTATTGAGAATTTTAATACATGTATAAGGAAAAAAAGTGACTATGAAGTCCATGAAAATTGAGCCGAAACCCAATTATTAATGACTCATGCCCTGTAATTCCTTACCTGCTCTGCATAGTGGTACAACATCTTGGACACAAAGTGTGGGAAGCTGAATTCTGGGAGTTCCACAGTGTTTCGGAACAGTCCCAGCACTTCGTCCTCCTCTTTGCCGTTACTGTAGGTCGGAAAACTGAGGAGGTTATTCTCGCTCTCGTTAGCGCTGATTGTCGGCGAGTCATGGCCATTTTGTATGGAATCTAATGGAGTGCCAAGGTCTTTAATTTCATGCCTGGGCTGGAATGCTTCTGGCTGCAGGGAAAATTCCTGCCAAAAAATTGCACCCTTAAGTCAAGACATTTTTTTAATAAATATTATCTCTTGATAAACTATTTTAATTCTTTTATGGGGATATCTACATGCAATTAAAAAAATAAACAGCGTAGAATTTATCTATCATGTGAAAGCTAAATAATAATTGAAAAATTAGGATTTTTAAAAAAAATAACACCATATAATTAATTATGAAGAAAGAAAAATTATCTAGCTTTGAAACAAGCTTATTAAGGAAGGAAAAGTTGTCTTTCTTTTGATCAACCACAAACAATAATATAAATCTCTTTACATTTCTAAAAACAAACGTTAATTCTAATACATGTACATTTTCGTACAGAAATCATAGTCTTACCTGCAATCCATCGATGTTGTTGTATGGAATGTCTTGGTCCCCATCAGCAAACAGTATCCCCCATTCCTCCGGAATCTGACCTCGGGCAATGTTTGTCAAATCTTCCTTATTCACAACTTCTTCTTCCTCTGACAAAACAAAATGCATGAACACCAAGACATAAAGTTATACACAATTTTAAGAAGAAAAGCAAGGAATTCATACATCACAAAAGGGGGTGCCTGGACCCCCCTTCTAAATCTGCCAGTGATACAAATATGAAAACTATGATAATACATGTACTAACATTTGCCTATGTGTCCCTTACCCAAAAGTATTAATAATATCTACATTGTACTTTTAGTTGTCTCTCTTAGAGCTCAATTGCAACTAAGAAGTACTGGTACATGTATTTCAAATGTTCCAACCAAATTATACATGTATTTCAAAATTTTAAACTAAAGATTTGGTTAAATGTAAAAAAAAATGTTGTTTCTTTAAAAGAGGATGATCTCACTCATGATAATTCCTTGCATCAATCAGAGACCTACATGTACATCTTCTTTAATTTTCTCCTAAATACCTGAGTCTGTGTTGGATGAATTATCTGCATCACCATTACCAATCTGGTTTGTGGGAGTGGCAGCCTCTGTAAATACAATGGTATTTTGATATTCTTTTGTAAGAGTACATTTACATGTAGTTTCTGTATGTGTTATTTTCACTTGTTAAATGAAACTTGAAACTTAAATATTTTTCTATTTTTAGTCAACTGATACATTCCAATTTTTTGCAATTGAAAATGGATTTGCATTTCAACGTTTTACTGCACCTAACTTGTATTAAACTGAAAATCAAATCGAAAGCAGCAGTTTTTTCAAAGGCAGATATGTAAAGTAGTGAAATTCCAAGTTATTTGTATTAAATACAATAATCTCTTTAAACAACTCAACATCTCCATGTACCTGATATTTCTTGTGGAACTTCTCTCCTTATTGCATTTGAAACTGTCAAAATGTAAAAAAAAAAAGATTTCAGTTTAGAAGACTCATATAAAAACACTAATATTTTACACCATATTGTCTCAATTTTTTTAAACATGCAAACCTCTTTGTGTTGGTTCTGATGATGAGGTGAACATCACTTTTAAAATCCTCCAACTTTGAGCAACCTTAAACATATACATGTACAAAAGATATGTGAAGAACTAAATTACTGTAAAAGTGGTTATTTACGCATGGGGAAAATTTACCCTAGTTCGCGGTAAGCTTAAAATACCCACGTGCATATAGTAAAAAAAAATAAAACTTTTGAGTGGTAAATCCCACATCCGAGTATTGTTTGAAAATAGAAAATGCGTACTTAACCACTTTCACATATCATACATTATTAACATTCAATTTAGATTCATATTCTACGAGACAAAAAAATGTGCAAACTCTGCACCTTTAATTTGGTACAGGTATTCTATGAGAGTTTATTTTCAGTATTACCTGATCATTGTTATATCTCTCGGCAAGCTGTGCATTATGTTCACACATCTCCTGTAATGGTGCCCCACTAAGCTGATAGTTCCTGGCACAGTCCACAAAATAGTCCATTGATAAACACTACATACAGAAGAAGAAAAAAAACAAATTGTATCTGTGAACCATTCCAACAATAACAAAGTCCTATGAAAACACATGTAACCTTTGATCTCTGTGACCTTGACCTTTTAATGACATCAAAATGTAACCTTCGCATTTCAGTTGACCAAATATAAAGTATCTATCATGTGTGCTCCAAAATGCATACTAGTATATATATGGACAAGGTTGAAGTTATACATGAACAGACAAAGGGATAGAAAAGATGGACAGATTCACTGACTGATCAAAAACAACTCATATCAATCAAAATCACCAGAGATCTTTATACATGTGCCATATTTGACATGGGCGTCAGAAGCAAATTGAAAGTGAGGGGGCCAAACTTATCTGAAATCTTGACAAACAAACAATGCATTGTAAAATATAAAAGAAGTTTTAGAATGCTACCACTCCGGTTAATTTTTTCTGGATTTAAACACTTAGTGGTGAAATTAAAAATTTTTACATTTTACTGATTCATTGGTTCATTCATTATAAATTTTTAAAGAGAGACAAAAAAAAAGGAAACTTACCTTATTAGTATTAGATATCACAAACATTAAACTGTTTTTGTAGGTAAGAAACTCGTCAGTTTTAGATACATCTTTCTTTGGTGTGGTGAAGAATCGCCCTGTTTTAACTGAAAATGATTCATGCAATTTTAGTGCAAAAGGCCAGTGGTATATGTCATTGTTGAGATAAGCACTTATCTACTGTATTTTACATGTTAACACTTTCATTATTTACCAAGACAGACTGCATATCTTATAAACCAATGCATTTTTTTTGTTTCAAGCATGCACTTACCAGTCAAATCAGGTTTTTCTAGAGTAGCGTATGATATATCTCCATGAATACTCATGTCTAAGCCTGCAGGAACCAGCTCGTCTGCTGGTCTTTTTGCATCTTTAAACACATGTTGATAGAGGTTATAATCTCGACTACAGCTATACAAAACATGAGGGTCGTCCTTTCTCCATATAATACCTAGATAAATAAAAGAATACAATTCAGAATTCAATTCATGTACATACTTCTTCACCCAGCACAACAAGAAATGTTTGTAAAAGATGTGTGCCCCAGTATTAAGTAGATGTAAACGTTTCTCACTCCATAATATGGATAAAACAATTAAGAAAATATGTATGCCTTCGATCCCAGATTTTGATTGCACATATCTTGAATTTGATAAAGATATAACAGTTAACCTGTAGCTTTTGACTAGAAAATAAATAGGAATTAAGAGGGCTCAGTGGTTGTGGCCACTTTTAGACTATGTTGATCTCTTTAAGAAGAGCTCTATATAAAGATATAGCAAAATATAATTTTAAAGCTAATATATATGGAATTTTTCTTTACAAAATAAAATTTATAGCTAAAAAACAAATATTTAAGGTAGATCTGATGGTTAATTTGTTGACCATCCAGCCTTCTTAAATATTTATAAATATTCATAGAATATTGATTGGATATATGAAGCAAAATTACTGAGATCCATAATCGCATAAAACAAATAACATACCAGTAACACATATTCTTCAAAAGGGACATAAATCGTATGATTGAACTGAAGTTAGTGTCTCCGAGAAAGCAAACTTATTATCTTAAAAATTCACTACATTATAAATTCTGTAACACTGTTTTTGATTCTAGAGGATAAACCCCCAATGATGATCAAGCAAGACTTGAACAAACAGTTTAATTCTCGACTGTGAGAGAACTTACCTGTGGCTACATCAGTGTGTTTGTCAAAGGAAGCGAAAGGTACATAGGGTCTGTTAATGTCCCACACACTGACTGAGAAATCCACCACAAAGGAACAGCTGGCGATAAAGTGCCGTCGCTGTGGACGCCACCGTATCCTTGCAACAGATGCTAGAGTATGGATCTGATGCACTACCTGATTTTTAGGAAAGTCCCAAATCTGTAAAAGAATGATAGTATTTATTGATGCTGAGAAAGAAGACCTCAAGGTAGTAGAAACCTTAATGAAATTCATTTTAGTATTGCTAAATACATGTACTGTTTATAATCATATGTCCAATGTTCCAAATAAATTTTAAGCAAATATACTTTTATAAGATTTACAGGAATATGTTAATGACACCTGGTAATTTGTAAAAATTCAATTACAATTGTCAACACCAAATTACATTACGTATTCAAAAAACATAGCAGTGTACATTTATATGAAGGATTTGTCGATCTCAAATGTTTATTTCTCTCTTTGTATAGTGCATAACTCAGTGAATTTCATTATGGAGATTTGGAATAAATGTTTTAGACTACTGGTAAGTACACATAATTATTCATTACTTTAATAGTTTTATCCCGTCCTCCAGTAGCAAACAGATTTCTCTCCTCAGGATGCCAGTCAACTGTGAAGACAGGTCCATTATGAGCCGCAGTTATCTGTTTCTCATAACGATCTGGTCGCCGCATATCCCACATCTAAAAATAAAAGATAATTTTTTAAGCCATTAATAATCATTTTAAGAAAAAAAGAAAACAATCATTTATGGACATCTTACCTATTTAGGAAGTTATTTATTTTTGTTAAAGAATCATCTGAATAATTGAATATTCTTAATAATACATTGTATAAGAAGGGGCAACTGAAAAAAGTTACTGTATACAGAGTTATTTTTCAACCTGTATTTTATTGATCTTCTACACTTGTAAATGGTTTTCTACCATCTTAAATTTGCCAAGACAGAGTTGTATTAAAAGAGATGTTTCGAGACATTTGTAATCGCCCAGTCTTATAAACTCACCCACTGACAAGGAGTGCAAACAGGGCGAAAACAAAATGGATGCAAATATTTTCCTGTATGCAGTACATGTATATGATATCTCATTCTTTAATTTGCTTGACAATAAAAAGAGTGATTATATTCTTGTGGAACAAATCTTATAGGAGCTTCTGGGTAAGAATAAATTCTGATAAATAAATTGACTCTAAAACTTACATGAACATTGCCACTCTCATCAGCTGCAGCAAAGAAGAAGTCATTGAAGCGTGGAGGACACCATTGCACATCCCTGATACTGTTTCCTGTTTTGAACACTGTGCTTGACACTTGTTTACGTAGATCCTATTTCAAGGAAAATTATTTCATACTAAAAATTTCATAAATACGCCTACTCTGGTTTCATCAACATTCATTGAACACCAATTTTCAAGGACTCTATTATTAAGTTCATCCATGAAATCAGGTGTTCACTGAAATAAAAAACCTGATAAAATTTTGTATTGATATGGACATTGACCAAATAATCTCCAAACTGTTAGTTCTTCCAAATTGATGAAAAATTGATACCCATGAATATTAATGAAATCACAATAAATCATTCAAGATTTTCTCCTTTGACAATTGCATTTGTTCACCAAGAGAGAGCTGCTTGCTGATTTATACATGTACTTACAAATATGTGCATGCTTCCATCCTGTGATCCACTGAGCAAAAGATGAGCATCATTCTCATGGAAACGAACTCTATTAACAGTTCTAGTGTGCTGACCAGAGAACACAAAATCTGCAAAGTAAATGTGACATATGCTTTCTAAACTGATAGCTAGTGTGAATATCAATGATTTCTTTTCGACAATACAATAACATATTATGCGCATTTTGGATCAAATAATTCAATCAAATGAAATTTATCTTTTGGCATATTTTTTGCTAGATTACTTGAAGAATGACCAAAATTTCCTCCAAAGAAACCAGATTGCATTCCTTAACATATATCATACTCCATTTTCAGTTTCCCAGTTTTTAGGAATTTTTCTTCATTAAAATTTTCACAGAATATATTCCTAAATAAGTTTAATAAGTCCAAACCTGAGCGCAACTTTTTGTGCACAATAAATATAAAGTTTTTTGTATGAATGTAATTGTAGCTCCATGGTCTGTCCATCCGAATTTTTTGTGGAGCTACAGATCTGCAGCTATATCAATCTCTGCATCATATTAATTATATGAATTGACAATGTATATGGTTGGTTAAATACAAAGAAACAATATTCACTGGAAATCATTACTACATGGGAATCAAGCATGTCAACCTGATTTGTTTCCTACGGTGGAAATTCTAGGATTTATCACAGTTTAGAACTACTGGTACTGTATATAAAAATACCTTGCTTTGAGTGAGAATGCCTATTTAAATCCCACACAACCACAGAGCCATTGGTGGCTGCGGATGCCAAATAATGATCTGAAAATACCCCAAAGAAATCATGTTTACATATATAGAACTTGAGAGGAAATATAAACATAAATCAATTTTACTTACCCGGTACTGTAATTTCCTTTTTTTTTAAGCGAGTACTTAATTCCGCTGTTTTGTATCAAATCGCGAGAATATAAAAACGTGAACACAAATATATTATTATGATTTCATATGGTTTAAAACTGTCTGAAAAATAAAAGCGAGATTTTAAAATCCATGAGGGTTGCTTCTAACGATTTTATGCTGATGTTAATTCCTCGCGATTAATAAGGAATCTACAGTATACCGGTAGGCTTTAATTAACAATCAAAAGTGATTTCCCTTCTTCTTAAAACTTTCAGATGTTAATTGACTTTACCTTCTATATGATTCCAAGCAACATCTGTGGAGCTGAAATTCAAATTGAGATTTTTCCCAACCCTGAGGTTTAACTTTTCTTCAAATTTGTCCTCTTCAATACTGTATATTTTGAAAACTGAAATAAAATTAAATACTGGTACTATTATACATGTATATACTTGGATGAATACATCTTATTTCATTTTCTCACTGAATAAGTTGTACTCTAGAATGTGCATTAAAGTGAGTGTGTCAAAGGGTAAAATAAACTATTCTATTAAATAAGTAGGTATACCAGGGTTTTAAAGTCAGGGATGAGATCACCTGAATATTCTTTAATAGTTTACAAAGAATGGGTGATACTGATAGGATCTCAAGATTCAGCCTGACAACTGAATTCCATTTCCAGCAAATCTGAATTCTACTGAGATATCAAAAAAGGTGAAAAATCCATTACACCTTAAATACTAGTACAAGTGTATATGAATTTGATTAGCATAGAAAAAGCAAGATACATTTAGGCAACCTGCCACTGGGGGGGGGAGGGGGGGGGGGGGGGGGGGTCAATGCATCTTCTTCCTTCTCCAGTTACGGAGTTACTGTGTAGCATGGAGGATATTGTTTAGTTTCTAATCCATGGATTGTGACAAATAAAATGTGGTTGAGTTTAAAGAAAATGTTGTTATGTCCCTACATACCACTTCTTCCTGCCACCACCACTTGGGAATTGTCCTTGCTTGTGTCCAGGGCATTTATAGCTCCCTCACAGTTCACACTTAGTGTTTTCAACTGATTTGGAGCAACTGAATTATAGAAAACATTTTATAAATTTATATATACTCCAAAAACAATTATAAAGTTGATCAGAATCATATTATTTTAGCTAAATTGGGTCTTACAGAATGTTAAATGAAACAGTGATATAACTATAAATTCCAAGCAATTAACTATCAGTTGTCACTTTGCTTTAATAATTTTCATTTACGATCATACCATAAACTAAATTAGTGTTGTTTATTTTATATCCCTGCAATCCAAGTACACATCAGCAAATGACAGATTGATAACTAACTAGAAATGATTAAATTCATCAATATTTTGATATCTTTAACCCAATATGTTGAAACTGCATCGTTTGTATCATACCAATAATCCTAATAAATTTCTAGAAGTATTTACTGCACCAATGTAATACTTAGTTTACAATATATCATCACAATTGTTTATAAATCAAGGAAGCGACACTTGTTTAAAATTACAACATAAACTGTCATGAAAATAAATTTGTTCTTTCATTTTGATACCTCTATCGTGAACCACGCGAGACACATTATGCATTACGTTCATCCCTCAGGATTATGATAAAGGCATCCTCAGTCAAACAATGTCCATGGCAATCTACAATACCAAAATATAATTTCTTTTTTAAATTTCTCAAGCAAGCATAGGATTTACAACATTAGTCATGGGTGACATTATTTGTATTTATCATATTTCGTAAGTAATATCAACACCTACAGAAATTCCAATCTGTTTCCAGAATATTGTAAATGGTCAAAAATTTACAAAAACATCCTTCCTGATCTACTTTCAGTTTCGAATTTTAGATAGTTCGATCAGAGAATGTGGTTCTTTGTACGAGTTATTGTAATAAAGTACACATATTTTGTTGACGTCACGAAAATTGTTGCATACATAATGGCGCACTTGGAAGTAAAATATCGTCAACTTTTTGAAGAATTCTTATGAAACAACTAATCTTGGATAATTAACCTGTTGTATTTGGTACGGAATGAACCCTTTAAGTATCTATGTTGCAACTTGTCGCTATGTCATGTCGGCACGTTATGCCGATGAAGACACCTGGGTGGATCTGTACAGATACCTCCCGTATCTTCGACAGTCGCTGGGTTGTTATGTGTGTAGAAACCTAGCACTAAACCCTCACTCAGCATCACATAAAAACTGTCAACACTTCGTGTGCAAAGACTGCATTGGTGGAAAGATGAAATTGAAACCCCAATGCAGCTGGTGTAAAAGATATGACGGATTCGTCGAAAACAAGCAGCTTCGAATTGTAATTCTTGGATTCAAAAGAATTTGCCATGTTATTCACAGTTCACCAATCATGGAAGCTTTAAGAGCGAACTCTTTGAATGGAGAAAATAATAATTTAGTTAGGATTATTGAAGATGGTGTAAAGTTTGAGGACAACATAAGTATGAGCTCACCGATTCCTTTACCCCCAGTATTGACTCCTAGTCAGCCATCAAAAGAAAAAACAGATTTACCTAAAGTTGAGCTGGTGCAACCTCTACCTTCAACATCAGAAATTGTTACGGAACAAGAAGATAATCTCTCACCTCCCATTCTTGAAAAATCTCAAGAGATAGACAAAGAACTAGAAATCAATGTTGACGTTGAAACACATGAACTCTCACCAACAACTTCAGAGGAACTCATTGACGTTTGTAAGTTGCCAAGTCCTAGTGAACAAGACAATAGTCCTCTAAAGAGAAAACGAGAACCGGTTTTATCATTTGAAGCTTTTCAAAATACAAAACTTCTTGAACACAGACTTCTTGCTGTAAATTGTATAGGACCAAAGGGAGGTAACTTGAGGATCTCTTCTACACCTATGGTGGAGGTGTCAGTGAAAAAATCAAAACATTCTAACAATCCAAATGAAGTTAAAATTTGTAAATGTGGCAGAGGGGGGACAAACAGTAGACTGACATGCTTAGGCCAGAGATGTCCCTGTTACATTAAAAAATTACCCTGTATTAACTGTAAATGCCGAGGGTGCAGGAACCCAAGGAAGGCAACCTCCTCTAACTCTGAACTTTTGTCAAACAGCAGTAATTTTTCTAATTCATCCTCTTCCATTGACACACAAGTTTCTCCAAATGAAAACATTTGTGTTGTGTAATTTAAAGTAAACGGTCATTTACAACTAATACTTAATAATCAATAGCTATTGTGATATTTGTACGTGTATTGTATTTATTACATTCGATGAGATTTTTGTTTTAATAGCATATCAAAATAAGATGAAAAGAAAGAAATTAATTTTATAATTTTTTTAATTCAATTCTTATCAAGATTTAGGGGCAGGTATACATTTTTTGAAGTTAATAGGCTTCAAAAATTTGTTTGTCTTCTCCCAATTAACTTAAATTTTGGGCTTCAGTCAGAATGGAGGGAAATGAAAATTTTAGTGACATTGTGAATGAGAAAATTAATATTCAAACCCTTATGATGAAATTAAAAATTAATCTGCAAACTACTTTACTTCAAAAAAGGTAAAGCTCTTAGAAAGGCAACTTCTTTTAAAGTTGCCTTATCTGGAACATCAACCATTAAAATGATATGTTGAGTATTTTTGATTTATTTTTTTTGTGTGTACGATCCTCCACTCTCTTGTTACATTTTCTATATTCAAGTTGAATATATTTGATATCATATTAGATAAAGAAATAAAATTTTGTTTGCTGGAGGTTTAGTTTTGATAAATGCAAGTTTATTGTGCATATCATGCAAACTTTGTATGTGTTTGTTGGGATTTTCTTTTATCCTGTATATACATTACAATTTAAATTTTAGGATTTTATTTACAAAAATTTGCATCAGAAATGTTTTAATGAGTGTGTGTGCTAAGTTTTGTTTGAACATCACTGTTAGGTGTAAAAAATAAAATAATCTCATCCTTGCTAGCCAAGGGTTCCTAATCCGCACCGTGGTTTTGAGGAGCAGTGCAGATCGGAAACCCTTGGCTCCCAAAGATGAAATAATCTTGAATGACTTCAAAGATTGTACAAATCAGACAAGACTGAATTACATAGATTGTTTTGACCATTTTACCCAGTCATCACAAGTTGAAGATTGTGTAACTTCATCTTGCAATTTGTTTAGTTTAAGCTATGTTGTGCTCAAACAAAAACTGCCTTTGTGTTCAAAGTAGTTGAAATGTTCTGCAATATTGGATTTATCATTTTGTTTTTGGCATATGCTATTTATTATCCAATCAAATCATGCTGCTCTATTTTGATTTATCAATATTGTTTGGTATGCGACAATTGTTTTTTCTATATAAGATTATTTTATTAAACTTTCTTTAAACTAACCAAGCATCAAGTTTAGGAACATCCTTAAAAATAGGAAGTGCCATTTTCATCCATTAATCTTAAATGATTATATACATGTATATTTCATCTTATGGGGTATATTTTTCAGAAAACACATTCATTTCATTTTGCTGAATTTTGATACAAAGTTTAGAGCAATTTATTGATTGAAAATGAAACTGACTCAGATACATGTTCATCTAAGAAAATTTACATTCTTTGTATCAAGAACATGTTTTCATTTAACAATCCCACTGAACATATACTAGTATGTTCTTCTATTCACAGGGTCATGTCAATTTCTTGGATTTTATTTAGTCCATCTGATTATTGTATGTAAACAAAGCTGGTTCTTTGGAGACATACATGTCCGCAGGTGTCATTATTAGGTAGAGATCTAGAAAGTGCTTATTGTGTTGAACTTTATATATGATAAATGTACATGTAAAGAAGGACTCCATATGATACATGTAATAACAGAATAAAGAACCATGAAACTCGGAAACAATTGTGGATGAATCTTTGAAATGTTTAATTCATCTTTCATTATATCTATCAATATAAATGTATCTCTTATGAATTTGTAGTGTAAAAACATTTTGAATATCCTAATTTAGTTGAGAGTTTTTCCTTTTTAATAAGTGAAAATGTAAACTTCTGAGGTGGTCAGAATGCTGTTCTTGTTTACTTAGGTATGCAAGAATATAAAAATGTATTGTAACATTGCACACACATGCAAAAAAAGAATAAAGGGTACCTTTTATTTGCTTAATTAGTGTCCTGCAGGGCTCTGGGGGTGTCCCATAGTGCTCACTGTTCGCCTGACATTTTTGTCTGCATGTAGCATTTCTCTTCCTGAGGCCCAGTCTAGCTCATACTTCACCCACATAGTGCCTTTGGATTAAGGGTGTGCAATGACCTTGAACAAAGTTTTTGTCTAAGGTTATGGTCAAAGCAGACCTATATTTAAAATCCTTATCCAGACCATATATTCTCTCCCCTTAGCCCTATGTGACTCAAACTTCACATAAAGAGGGCTTTTGTCTAAGGATTTAACCACATTTCTAGGTCAAATTTCAAGGTCATTGAAGATCCCTTTGAAAAAAGTTTTGAACCATAATTTCTCTCCCTTTGCCTAATTTTACTCATACTTTACCTGCATGTAATAACTGCATGCATTTATGTATGAGGTTTGGATCAACCTTAGACTAAGTAACTAAATCCAAAGTCAAAGTAGACCCTTGGGTTAAATCTTTGTCTGGACCTTTTTTTTCTCCACTTTGCCCTATTTGCCATGTACTATTTCTAGAAAGTGCTTGTTTGATAAAGAATATGCAATAATCTTGAACTAAATTTCGAAGTCAGAGGGTAAGGTCAAAAAGAGCCTTCTGAAATGCTTTTTATTGCAATGTCTTTATTTAAAGCAAAGCCCATAGAGATATTCGCCATATCTATGGTGTATGGTTAAACTTTTTTGTAATTTGATGGTGTATAAATTTTAATGTACAATTAACGTGGTTCAGCATTTCTGTATAATCAACGCAATTAGGACTCCAAATCCCGTGGGGTCTTGCTTAATAGAATGCACTTAGAATTGGGGTGGGGGTTGGGGTTGTTAAACCCGATAAAAAGGTTTCCCTGAAAAAAAAAACACATAAAAAAAACTCGGTAAAAGGTCTATGATGTGTGCTACATGTACTAAAACTGTGAGGAAAGGTTTGCCAAAATTCTTTTTTCCTACGTTGTTTTAATTGGATACAGCTACATTTGGTACTATTGCATGGAAATTTTGAATGTCTGTAAAGGAATCGTACCGATTTTTCATACCTCGTAAAAGCCTAGTTTGCCTTACAGCAAAATATTCGATGGGGCTCCCTCCTGTTGACAGGATAAAATCATCATCGTTAATTCAAAAATCAATGGCCCTCTAGGGGCACGCATAATTTAACGATAAATTAATCATTTTCAAAAGATATATGTTATACGTTGTCTGTTAATGCTGCATTTACTAAATAAACCCCCTCCCCCAGTTAGGGTGCGGGGAGGATTTTGCTTTTTGTTTATTCGATTTAATTTGTTCTGACCTATGGTCAAAGTTGATTGAGATTGCACAACTACATGTTTACATATACTTTCCAATTAATTAATTGAAACTAATTATGGCACAAGACACTGAATATGCACATCAGTCGACGTGGCTCATGGGCCGTCCGACTTTGCTAGCTTTCTTTTGAGACCGAAACTTGAAACGGGTCTCATTTCGGTCTCTCAAAGTTGGCGTGCCATAATATATCAGTCTTGCATCCGTAGTTTGTGATCATTTAGAGCACAGAAAGTTGAACAGTAAAAAGATGTCCAACAATTCACGGGTCTCGGTAGTCCGCTTGAATCCCATCATGGTTGTCTCTCTTTCCATATCCATTGCCTCTTTACGTCGTCTTCGACACACAATTTTAAAAAGATGGGGCGTATTTACATTTACGAAATAGCGGTAGCCATTCTTTTAAGTTAACAATGGTGAACTTCAGTCTGTATTTTAACGATTTTATTTTGATAAAGCAAAGAAGGGTGTTGCCCCCTTAAGAATATTTTGTCTGCGAAAAAGGTCCAGGATATTTCGCACAATGACCCTGTATTATTCAATGTATATGACGAATCCCTGAATACGTACATCTTTTTTTCATTTATAAAGATATTACGTAGACACGTATTATTAACTTTTGGCCCCCATAACGTACCTTCCCCTTCTTTAAATATTTATGATTAGTAATTGATTATTATTAGTTTTTGCTATATAGTGGATAATCAAACGAAGGAACGTGTGAACATCCGGGGAAAGGAAAAATACATCGCCCCCTTCCCTTTTTAGGTTAGGGTTGGATTTGTACATCTCTAGTCTGGTCATAATGAATGAAGTCGTATAATTATTATTGACACAGACTGAAACAAAAGGGATTTCATTGTATAAAACGCACATCAAACTTGTTAAATTTTATTTATATAAATAAATAAAGTTTAATTAAGGGAAAATAATACGCTATGGAATTTAGTTTTGATTGCTGTATAGAATTTGATTAATTTTGTCTCATTTCAAATTGATCAAAGTCACTATATGAAAACACACTTGACAGGAACTTTCAATCGTTAGATGTTCTGTTATTTGTTAATCTGATTACACACCCCCCCCTTTTTTTTCTTACGCTCGTCAGACTTGTTATCTGCAATGTATTTACCGTATTTTTACACATAAACCCCGGAAGACCTGGTACGTTTTTCTGTAAAATTTTAGTCTTTCTACAAACATGAAACATAAATGTTTTGTTTTCTGTGTAAATATAAGTAAGCACGCGTATTTATTTTTGCTTCTCTTTACATGATATGCCTGGTAATCGGTACTTGTTTGATTTTTCTGTACATTGGCTCTTGGTACGTTATGTACATCTGGTATGCTTCTCTGTATAATGTCACATTTTTTTTTCTGTTCACCGCGATAAAAATGAATTAGGTTTTGTTACACGCGTGTGAAATATTAAACATATAGAATAATAGATTAGCACCAGAGATGTATCACTGCGTACAAAAATGCGTTTTAAATAAGATATTTTGACAAACCGTGAATGCTACAGAAATACGTTATAAGATACAGAATGGCAGCACGGACAATTCGGTGCCAACAGAATGATACACCAAAAATAACATTAGATACAACATGAACATATAGACACATAGAGTAGTACCACAAACTGAAAGTATTCCAATTTCAAGTATTACCAATGTAGAAACATATATTGGTATGTTTAATGATACATGTACCACAATGCACGAAACTACATTGAAACAGAATGACAGTATAGAGACGAGGTTGCAAACAGAATAGTACCACAGAGACATCGTTCACAAAGAATAGTATAAATCAGGCATCATTAATACACACCTGGACAGTACTATAGAAACGTCATTGCATAAAGGATCATATCACAAAGACGATATTTAATAAAGAAAAATGGTAACAACATTTCAAAGTTAATGGTTACACATGTACATAGGTCACAGAATGCAGAACAACACAGCAGTAACTTTGGAATCTTACATAACGGTACAGCAGAGAAGTCATTGATTACAAACATGTAGTATCAAAGAAACGTCATTACATACAGAGTGACACCACAAAGATATAATTACATGTAGAGAATAGTACGCAAGAAACAACATTGCATTCAGTATCACAGGCAATATTTATACAGAATGGTACTATATAGAAACATTTATAATTTCACTGTTTAATGATATCACTTTATACATTGAAACAGAATGACACTATAGAGACGTGGTTGCATACAGAATATTACCACAGAGACATCATTCACACAGAAAGGTATACTAGTAATTCAGACATCACTTTTAATACAGACTGGGACAGTACTATAGAAACGAATCGTATCACAGAGACGCTATTCAATGAAGAAAATTTGGTAACACTATTACATAGTTAATGGTTATACATGTACAGAGGTCACATACAAAATGGTTCATGTACAAGAGATCAGATCAGCATTGTATACAAAATGATACTTGTACCAGAGATCAACATTACATACAAAATGGTTCGGAAATCAACATTGCATATGAAATGGTTCATGTACCAGAGATCAGCATTGCGTTAGAATGGTTCGTGAATCAGAGATTAAGGTGGTATGAGACATCTGTCGATATTAATGTGCATTCAAGTACATTAAAATTAAAATACTTTTAACCGGTTTAGAATTTTAAAATTTTATAATATTTTGCCAAAAAATACTTTTTTAAAATTGTTGAAAATGGAAATTTTTAAAATCCCTAGCGGGATTCGGACTCATGGCTTACAGATTCGTAGTGATCCCTTTAAACCACTACGATATCAGGTGACAATTTTGGGAAAGAAACCAATTTTTAAAATTTCACTTGATTTCATTGTTTATTTCGATAAATAGTACGTCACAACGTATGGATGTGTCCCATACCACCTTATGCATACAAAATGATTCATGTAACAAAGATCAACATTGGATACAAAATGGTTCCCATACCAGAAATCAACATTGCATACAAAATGGTTCGTGTACCATGGATCAACATTGCATACAAAATGGTTCGTATACCAGAAATCAACATTGCATACAAAATGGTTCGTGTACCAGAGATCAACATTGCATACAAAATGGTTCGTGTACCAGAGATCATCATTGCATACAAGATGGTTCGTGTACCAGAGATCAACAATGCATACAAAATGGTTCCTGTACCAGAGATCATCATTGCATACAAGATGGTTCTTGTACAGAGATCATCATTGCATACAAAATGGTTTGTGTACCAGAGATCATCATTGCATACAAAATGGTTTGTGTACCAGAGATCATCATTGCATACAAAATGGTACTTGTACTAGAGATCAACATTGCGTACAAAATGAGTCATGTACAAGAAATCAAAATTCGTACAAAAAGGTTCATGTACCAGAAATCAACCTAGCATTGCGTACAAAATGGTTCATTTACCAGATATAAGCATTGTTAGCTTGTTGGTACAATAGAGAATTCATTGCATAAGGAAAGGAACAAAGGCATCATAAAATCATGGTATATGTTCCAGAAGGATTTAAATCAGACAACACCCTGAAGACGTCGTCGTTGTTTATAAATGGCAGTAAAATGACATCGTAGTGGCACAGATATATGACACATAATAATATCACGGATACACAATAAATAAAACAGAATGATAAAACAAATACATCGAAGTTACATATAATAGTACCAAAAAGACTACTCCCAGATGCAATGTCGCGGCTCTTCGATACAAGGCAAGTCCGTCATAGTGACTGATTTTGCAGAACGTATACATGTCTTTTCGTTTGATACTTTGCTTCATCCAATATGTACATTTAGTAGTTGTGGTTGATATTTTAAAGACTTCTAGTTTTTTTTTCTGTTATTAAATTATTTACGAATTTTTAAACAGGGAAACGAAACAATTTCTTATGTTTTGTTGGGTTTTTTTTTGGTCAAGTTGTCAAGTTACTAGAAGTCAGAAAAGTGAAATAGATCCTTTGAATAGAAATTGAAACATTGTAACGTTAAGAACTTTCGCTTGCCGTGCAGTACAATAAAGCCAGATTGTTATCTACGAGCAGTGTGTAAGAATTGCATAATTCTTGTTCGACCAGCATTTGTTCTGTTGTGAACAGTATCAAATTAAAACAGGTCTTCAACGGAAGGCAAAAGGGGCAAACCTCGGATATAGATAAAATTGACTAATGTGATCGGGTTTGGTGATTTATAAGTTCTGCCTGACAGTCAATCCATCAAAAAGCCGTGCCTAAGTTTGACGGTTTGTTCATATTTTTATTTTGTATTCAGCTGGTTTAAGACAAGGTCACGTGGTTTTCTTGATGTTAACACCGAATCGTGTTGCTCAATAATAAAATTAAAAATCTTATGATCAATAAGCTGTAAAACATTTTGTCTGTATTAATTACTGAAACATTCTTTTTTATATTCTGGCAATGAACTTTCGCAGATTGTCATATCTGACAGAAGGATTCCTCTTTTATGGTCGCCATTTGTTCCTATTAATTAATCCAGATTGTTCTTGGTGAAAAAAAACTTTGGCCTAAAAAATAATTTGCCAACAGATACCAGACTTTTTTTTACGAAGATATTAATCACTGTGAAGCTTAAATTGCTTGAAATATGAAAAATATGCTGTACAAATGGGACAGTCTAAAAGGGTTGTTATTTATTTTGTCTGTTTTTTATAGATGATGGTTCTAACCAGTGACATGAACACAAGAGGGGGGCGACTTTTTGAATGTACTATTACATTTTTTGTATTCTGATAACATTGCAAGAAAAAAATGTTTTTCGTAAAAAAAAAACAATCTTCCCTGGATTTGCCAATTCCTGTAATGCATATGTCATTCACAGGGATGGGGCAAATAGGAACATAATGTTGATGATACAGTTGGCAATGGGACAACTAGGGTACGGTTTTTTAGGTATGTCATACCAATAGCAAGAGAAGACAATTATGAACCATGTTCAGATGCATATTGCCATCGACAAGGGAATGGTCTTCATTGCTTGCCTTTAATTAATAAATATACTAGTATACACGATACAGGTAAACACCCGTATTTTTTATTTCGATCTTTGCAAAATGCAAATGTATGGACAATATAGTTTTTCGATAGCTTTAAACCCACGAAGAGAATTAAGAGAAAATTGTCAGCATTCTCATTTGTTCGATCTACATGTGGCATTTGACACCTTTTCTCTATTTATTTTAGAATAAAATATAAACATAAAAGAGGGACAAGGTTTCCCAACATAAACAAGCGCGGCCAGATGTCCAGACGACAAACACCCGCGCAATAAAGCGTCATTGCTGGTCAACGGTTAACCTTCAGACGGAGTATAAAGACGGAAATCTCATGAACGCCATACCGAAATCTCATCAAATCAGGAAAAAAAGCACAACATCTCATTTTCGTCGAGTTTCATCGTTAGACAGTCAATTACTGAATGAAATGAAAGATCCGCTGAACTGTTCCTGTGACTTCTAAAATGCCCAGTCACTCCAAAGGAATACTTTTGAAATATCTCTATCTGATACAGTTTTCATTCGACCTCATTCCCACTATCGCCCACCAACATCAGCAATAATAGTCACCCGCTATAACGCGCCTCTTCTTATCTAGTCCGGTCGATCTCTAATTGAATCCCACTGTTTCTTTGCTGAGGTCCTTAGATCGCAGTAACATGATCCCCGGTGATGGTACTTGACTATCTCTTGTTTCTACTGTGTCGGGGTACTGGGTGGTCAACCAATAAATACTATCGTACTTCTAAAAGATCGCTGTTTTCAAAACAACTGTAAGAATTAGTATAACAGTCATACTTTTAAAAAGGCCGTCTGTTATCGTATGATAATCTACGGAGATTGCTGTACTAACTGAAATTGTAGAAACCCTTATAGTTAAGTTGATACACATAGACTCTATCTTCCTTCTATATGAAGATTTCTAGAAGATAATCTTTTATGTTTAACTATAACAAGTTGTAAAATATGGGAAAACTTCAAATACCTACAGGTTCAGGATATAACATTAGTCGGTGTAATTTTTTTATACAGCAAATGTCGTAGATCTTAACAAATATGACACTAAATTTTTTGGCATTAATTCTGTCTGCTCGGCAGTTTTAAACAACTCGTTTATCATAATTTTCAACAGATAATTAATTACTTTAAGGTTGTCTGTAAGTGTCAATCTGCAGAAATTACGCACAGATGAGGCAATCTGAATGCTACTAATGCAACACTCATTCATAAAAATTCACATTTTCTGCTTAAGACTTTCCGGATGTATAGTAATAAAATATCACTCATTTAAATTTTAGATTTTAGTATCGTCTCTGTTCACCTCCAACTGTACGCTGAAATGTCCTTCATGTCAGTATGGTAAATAGTTACCGTCATGAAATGGTCATGGAATCGTTGTGTGGTTGTGACGGAGAACTATTTTGTCCACTTTGCATGCATCCAAATATTATATTGTACAATATCTGCATTTACTGCCACCCGCTAAAATACTTCGTGAAACAAACAATATTTATATTTATATCAATATTCATCAAATTTTATCAAATAAACTGCTGAGGCCATTAAGCTATAAAGTATTAAAAAGGGTAAAACAACTTGTCATGTTGTAAAATTTTTTATTCGTTGCCACCCGGTAAAATAAAATTTTACAGTATGGTCATGACAAAATTATAATATGCATCAAGAAATTATGCATCATTCAACTAATATTAAATTTTCTGTTTTTCAAGTAAAAAAATTAAAAACGAACTTTCATTTGTGTATTGCCGTACAAAAATTGTTTTACAAATACAAATACTTTTTGATTCAATGTCAACAATTTTTCAGTTAGAAAAGTTCATGTTGGATTAAAATTGCCTTTTGACTCATACTACTGTTGCGACATTTACCGTGTATTAATATACGTAATGTGTATAGCTAAAATATGCTGTGAATTTTGAAATCTCTGTAAATTTATCAACACTGTCTGTTTACATTTTCAGCATTCTTTAATAAACACAATGAATGTTTATTGAAATACAAAATTGAATATTGTGTTTTATCAATTTCAACACTTACTGCTTCACAACGTGCTTTGCATCTGAGGTAAAAAAAAAAAAAAAACACACACACACACAAAAGGACGTCAAAATACGATATGATACCAATATATCCTAAAGACCACACATGCAGATCATTCTTCAGCATCTGTGCTGGGTATGTTCCTACCCCAATTCCTTTTCCCGCCATGCAGAAAGTTAAAAATATTACATCAACTTAAAAAACCAATTTTCACTGGGGATGGAAAGGCACCTGACATTATATATTTTTTCTTATATAATAAAAAATAATACCCTCTACCTAATAATACACGTGTATTAAGCAGAATGTGTATATTTTTTATTATGAGAAAAATATATAACGTTATGTGCCTGTGTGTGGATGGTGTTGTTTTACCAGCGCTTTGGAATTGTGTGGTGAGGTCGTCCTGTTTCTTGCATTGTGATGTCGCACTACGGAAGTCTCGCTGGCGTAAGAATCAATGCCAACTTTTGATATGATGAATCAGACTGTCTATGTTTGTATGATTTATGAATTTGTCATTTCATTCATCACTCCTGTAAAATCCTTTAAAATAATGAATTAATGAGAAAACACATAAGTAAAATTCCATTTGAAGATTTTCTTGTGTATGAGCACAGTACAGTAAATGCATCGTACAAAATAGAGAGAGAGAGAGAGAGAGAGAGAGAGAGAGAGAGAGAGAGAGAGAGAGAGAGAGACTGTTGTATATTTCTATTGTTTTCATAGTTTTTAAAATTTACTCGTATATGTAAGTTTACCTCTTCATGCAGGTATATAATTATATATGTATAGTGTACATGTGCATTCAAGTTGGTCATCTTTTTATAGTACGCGGTGCCGCGAGCAACTGAATGCATGGACCCAAATAATCGTATATTACCTCTACATGTGCTGTACCTGAAATAAGACCACACTAAATACACGAAATTGCATTCTTCTTAATCGCCCTTACGGTCACAGTTCTATAGGACGACGTTTGTTTAAGATTCTCTCTCCTTTGGGACCCTGTCTCTGTTTGTTCCCTTAATTATCCACTGCATCGCTAGTCTGTATAAGTAGGTTAAGATAACATAAGCAAAAAAGGATTATATTTCAACCACATGTTGTTCAACTTTATTTTTTTTAACCCCCCCCCTCCTTAAAAAAATCAATTCAAAATACGATTTGCATAAATTATTATCATGTGGTTTGGTTATAAAGAAGCTGCATGTATATTGCATGGAGTGATTCATTTTATCCAGAAAAAAATTTATGTTTTATTACAATGCAAAAGATAAGTCAAGAAACAGAAAATGGTATTTATTATATGTATATGTTGTTTAGTTTTCACTTCTGGCCTACATTCGCAAGTGTTTTTTATTTGAATATTTTTTGTTTAAAAAATGACGTAATAAACGTTGAACGGGAAGAAGGAAAGTGGTTATGAAACTGTCCAAAATACATAATTCTTTTAAACCATTTCGTGATTTATAGAACGTAGCGTGGTACGGAGCTGACATTACGTACAAATTACACAGTGTGAAGAGGGAAAAGGGGGAAATCTTCATAAATAATGCTTTAATGGGGGCTGGGATACCTCAGCGCTCATACCTGTTGTACAGGTGTGAAGGCAGGAACTGATTTACGCGATCTGGGACCACTTTTGTTAATGACATGATCACCCTAACACCTGAAGTTTTCTCTCTCCCACCGGTCAGTCCCGGGCCACGGGCAGGATGGATGGGTCCACGCCGGACCGGTGACAGTAATGGGAGGTCGCTGGGCAGAGAGGTTATTTATTGGGGGTCGTAACGCATAAAACCAAATACAAAGAAAACCCTCGCGCACTCAGGATTTTGCTTTAGATAAATGTTTACTGTGCATTGGAGTTTTTATTTTTCTGGGGAGGGGCGCATGGATATCTCATGTAATTAACATTTGTAATTCAATGCATGTATGTAATTGTTAATGAGAGAATCAGAAAAAAATACATGTAAGTTGGTCAAGAAAAGCCATTTAATGATGATCGAGGTTGCATGATCTAAAAACTCAATTATTTTCAAACATTAAATTAAAAATTAATTCACTCGTGAAAATGAAAATCGTGTAACATGTAATTCGTAGCAACATACATGTATCTTCTTGTTTCAACTCTAATTTGTTTTAAATAAATACTTTAATTCAAATCCATTTTTTTTTTAGAAAAAAGTGGTCTTTTGAAATTTGGAGCATCAATCGTCATACATGTGTATCACAATTAGAAAATCAATAGAAATGACGAACGGGGATATTTTTTAAAGAAAGTTAGGATAAACAAATGGGAGAAAATGAAATTGTTTAAGATCAGCATTCAAGTCCAATTAAAAAGAACTAAGAATAATGGTTAATATATGTTCCTTAGTTGTAAAACCTGTAAAAAAAAATAAGCAAATTAATTTACTTAATTGCGTTTATTCCTGCATTCATCCAAATTATCTAGTACAAAGTAAAAAAAAAAATCACCAAATCTTCATCTTTAAATGTATTTTTACATTTTCAGGTAATTGCATTTATATCATATGAATTTTAAACAAAAAATGACTCTTTTATTATGTATAAGTTGGATAATTTATCCTTCCTTGGTTCGTCGCATGGACCAGGTATAAACAGTGACGTCATAATGAGTAAGGAGAATATTAATCAGATGTTATTTGTTGTGTTGTTATCAAGTTCGACAATTAATTATGTATATAAATCATCACAAGATCAACAATAAAGTCTGCAAAAGGCGAGGACCCTCGCCGGAGTCTTCCGAATTTGATCTACCTAAACAAAGTATATATACCTACCAAATTGTCTGCAAAATTGAACATTAATGCTATCAAGTCATCGATTAATTGATAAATCTCACATAAAAGACCCGTTGATCTAATTTAACGAAGCTTTGGAATTTCTTACCGCACGCCAATTAACAGATGGGGGAACTTTGTTTAATTTGATGATTTGCTTCAAACAGAAACTTTGTCACGTCAAACTAATTTTTAAAAGAGTTGGCAGTATCTGTTTATAATTGTTTAATTAGATAAATTATATGTAAAGAATGTGTTTTATTGTACATATAGCGCTTCAGGCACCTCATTGGTTGACTAAATCCCGCCCACCCCCTTTTCGTAATGGATCCTGCCCAAAGCGCGTAGAGTACGAACTGGTGTACATAGCATTGAACAATTCCGTACAATAAATGCTTCAGGATTTACAGTGTATATTTTGCCTTCTATAAAATTCAGATTAAAAAAGTTTCCTGCAATTTCGATAACCGTGTCTGCAGACGAAATCAAGAAAACAGCCGTGCGGAGGAATGGAATTTGTTTGAAATAAGTTCACCTGTAAAAAAAAAATAGTTAAAGGGATAGCCCCGTGATATTAACAACCGAATGCATGTCATTACTGCAGGAAATAGTAATGAAGTTTTACTGTGTGTGGTTGGGGTTATGATTTCATAATTATATATATCAGATAATATCCCATATTTTTTATCCGAAATGAAGCTCAAGTTCTGTTTTAAGGAGGATTACTGTTATATGTTTGTGATTGTGCTTAGTGTGATTTCATTAACTGCCGTAACGGCTTGTCCAAACGAATGTGTTTGTCAACATAAAACCGTGGACTGTAGCTACAAAAAGCTTAGATATATACCTACTGGAATTCCCCCTGAAACACAGCGATTGTAAGTATCATGCATAATTTTTTTCTTGCACCTGTACAGGTGTGAAAATTTGATTTTAATTACTGCCGACGTTGTGACCCTAGACATGTACACACATAACTAAACTGCAATTGTCCTCATAAAAAGGTATGAAACTTTTCGAAAAATTCCCCCCTTTCTGTCTAACTCAATTATACATGTATTTAGCCAATGATTATTACAAGTTGATAGGGACGTTCAGAACGATATGCCTTTATGATGTTCTATTCTAAATATTTACTTTTCTCTAAACACTCTGGCCTCTTATGAGATTATCCCGTTGGGTATTAATAAACATAAAATTCGGCGATGAAAAGAAGGTAACAATTTTACATATACTTGCCTTCAGAAATACAATAACAGACGAACATTGCTATCGCTTTTGATATCACCAATAATTGAAGGAATATTGATAAAAATGTCTTTAGTTAAAGCCCCTATAAGACTACTCTTACCTTAAAATATCTACGTTGTCTAAATACCTTCTGTCGGAGTTATTCCGTTTTATGGAAAAGTTTATAGGTTATATACTGCAATAAAAAATCTTTTTGCGAAGAGGATTTTTATGAATACATGTCAATATATTTTTAAGGAGAGAGAGAGAGAGAGAGAGAGAGAGAGAGAGAGAGAGAGACGTGCATGATTTTATCCATCTTCTCTTTTCAGAGAATTACAAGGCAACAATATAACGGCGATCAGAAGAAATGACCTAAAGAATTTACACAATCTGAGAGTTTTGTAAGTTGTCTTTTATTTTTCGAACTTCTTCTCTTTTTTCTATTGGTGTCGGTTTTTATTGTTATTTAACACAATTTCATTCTCTTTTCTTGATGTTATTTTGCTTGATGATTGATATTATTTTTCACCATTTTTCGTATAACGTAAACACAATTATTATGTCATTCTTGGTTTCTTTCCGCTTGCGTTTATGTAGCCTTAGCGAATATTTTTTTTAAGGATATTTTGTTGTCAGATGTAAATATATTTCAGCAAAAGAGCTTCTCATATTTAAACAGAAATATTACATAATTTCTGATAAAATTAAAAAAAATACACGTTGTAAAACTCGAACAGCATTCTTGAACTCCTAACACTAAATATCTAAAATAGTCCTATCAGTTTTAAGGGTATTAGACACTTATCCCCAGAAAATTTCGTGTCCACTTCCCATTGTTTATCTCGCTATGTTTGCTTGGCTGAAAAGCTTATCACATATACCGGCAATTCAACAAGCGCTTACATAACTTCTCCAATATGTATCAGTTTAATGTGACTTCTTCACAGACAAATAAGTCCTAGGAGCTTTCTTCGAAATTAAATTTTCAGAGCCGATCGCAATTGTCTGTATAGACGCGCAACACAAATTCGAAAAAGAGAAGTCGATGATAATTTTGAATTGTAGGATCCCCAGGGATATAAGTAGCAGAAAAGAGCTGTCTCTTTTCCCACACATACTTCTGTCTTTTTCTTTATTTCAGCACTCGAATGTGTGCCCATGAAACCATAATTTTTATTGCACACTTCAATATGCAAACGGTTATTATACACCTATGTAAAACAAAACTTCCAAATTATACAAGCGTATGATACATTCTATCGGGGAATGTTTTCCAAAAATGTTTCCTTTTGGTACATGTAGGAATATTATAGTAAAACAATATTTACAACTTTGAAATAAAAAAAAATCAATTATTTTATATCGCCACAAAGTAAGACATATTTAAATCTGTTGTCCGATATGTAAGAAATGTTGCAAAATTCGCGAATGTACACAATTTGCCACCCAAAATGCTTGAACTCATATGGTATAGTATATCAAATATCGGCTCGAATTACACGCAGCCCAAATGGTTTTTTTGTTTCAGACAATTGCTAGAAAACAAGATAGACACAATCGAGCAGGGAGCTTTTCGGGATCTTGACCAAATGGAAAGATTGTAAGTAGATTGTATACAGCTGTGTGGACAATTCAGATCTTATAGCTGTGTATAGGAAACCAGAGAATACCGCTATTTGAAGCTTTTTTGTGGTGTGCAATGGCTGATAGACATAAAAGAATAAAATTGCAGGGCGGGGTGATTTTTAAATTTAAAATATGAGAGATTATGAAATATGCACGTGAAGAACTGTTAAAAATGATTTTATCACCGAAGCTTTTCAAAAAACTTGTCGTCAATCAACACATGATTAGGTTGACTTACGGTACTCGACTGCGTTATATGTGATTTTCCTTTGATTTACGTACGACTTGCTTTACGCTTACGACTTTCCCGTTATCTCCCACTGTTATGTTACATGTAATGATTTGTTTCTTTTCTAATTCTCGTGTTTCGCTTGTTTGTGACCATTATCTAAATAGGGCAGTGGCTTATCATGGGTCTCGCCCCATTATCACCCAATGACATCGACCCCTGTGGCCAGTATTAGACATTATGAGTAGACTTCTGGGCGACTTTCTGGTTTTCGTTTGTTCCCAAAACCCGCGGGGCTCAAGAAATTTACTTACGAAGTCTATCAAAGATTATCCTTAGATCAATTATGCCCAATTATCAGTTAGTATTGTCACGGGTAGTTTATCCTGTGAGAAATTTATCCCTCGGGAATCATTACAAAAGTGATGACAGATTTATGACCATTCGCAGAAAATATGTTCTCATTCGGGAACCGCGAGTTTGGATGGGGGACAGTCTAATTTTAATTATACCGGAAGTTATATTATTGGCAGAAGAGCGGGAAAACAGTACGTGTTCCAAACAACACGAGCCATGTTAAAATCATTAGACATTAAAATGTCTATAAGTTTAAATGATGTGCAGTGTCCAGCTAAGTTGGACTCAGAAAAGGAATCCTTTGCCTTTCTGCATTTCCAGGCCCCCTTTCAAATTACTCATTTCAGACCTGATTGGGCAATTTGTTGTGAAAGTTTGAGTTCGGAATATGAATGAAAATGTCGAGACCAATTTCCTTTACATCTGTTTACAAATGAGTATTTGATTGAATCAATATGTTGATTAGATTTTAACCGTAGGTAAAGATGGTAAACATGGCAAAGAAGCCTTCTAAATTAAAGGGAAAATATTAGCAATCCTGAGTTTAAAATTAGCTTAACTCTTTATAAGATGATACCAATTTTAAACAGTCAATGTTACAGAACTGTTTTAAATAGGGAAAATAGTTCTTGGTTTGCAACCAAGTCTTGCAATTGTTTGAAAATATGCTTTCTTGTACTGTTGTAAAAATGCTTTACCTTTGCTTAAACTGTTAAAATATTTGTTATAATAACTTTCCGTTGTAAACATCATAAATGAATTTACAACGGTACTATTTATATGATGATGGATAATTGAAAACAAAACTTCTGTGTGTCACTTTAAACATTCTTGATCAATGAAAATTGAATTTCATATATTGTTTTAAGTATTACTACACATTTCAATCTGTGTTTTGTAGGAGGATAGACAGAAATGAACTCACTGAGCTTCCAGACAATTTGTTTGCTTCAATGACAAAGCTTCAAAGATTGTAAGTACTAACTATATTTTAATGGCTCATGTATGTATAGGCTTGATGCACAAGTGATAAGAAAGGGAGGAATGAAAAAGAGCTAGCTGGCATGAAATTTAAACCTAATTTTAGAGTTAATGATTAGAGAGATAATTACGCTCTGGAGGAAAGAAGCATAAAAAGAAATATATTTAGAATTGCCTTTAGTTTAATGAGTTCTGAAAACTTTTGCAGAGTTATTTGTGATGTGGGTTTGAAATACTGGTCTTTAGTTTTTGGTGCAAAAGTTCAGGGATCTGTTGTTGGTGATATACCTGTGGGAAAATGCCCTTCTTTGAAAAATTTCTTAAAACTTTCATGGATATTTTCTCACAAATATTTAAGGGTGTTCTATTAATGAATGTTACATTTGCAACTTCTTCCTCCTTTTCATTTATTCAGGTGTTTTGGCTCTGAGATTTTCTTTGCAACATAACCTTTTGAAATGAATTTAAGGGGGTTTGAATTTAAGGTTTGAAAAAGAAAATCCCTTATTCATAACGAAGATCATGGACATGAATATTGATTTCTCATAGTCTGCTGAAAAAAAAATGAAGTTTTGAATTCAAGTTACACTTTTTAAGTGATATATTTCAGTTTGATAACAGCTTATAGGCTTTGCATTTGCAAACCTGAAGGAGAGAAAATATATTAAAGACAGCAATTTTGATAAAGAAGTCGATCTCTGCAGTTCTTGAAATCTTTACATCAAGTCAGAATTTAAACAATGATTTTTTTCATCCTTGCAAGACATTCTCTTCTCTTTTTTTCGCTGTATAAAAAAGACATAATGGTAAAATTATTGTGTTTATGTCCTGTTTTCATTTCTTTGGAGCGAAAAATATAACTTTCTCTTAGAAAGTTGTCAAGGTGTTTAGGATGTTTGTTCTTCTAGCGAGAAAAAGAGAAAGAGTGTTATAAAAACATTAACACCACCAAGTGTCAGTATGAAGATTATACTTCACCTTAAAGCATTCTGTAACATTAGGATAATGTAAAAGATTTCGTAATAGAAAAATAAAGTCATTAATTGTGAAGAGCCATGAGCAGGGAGGTGTGAATTTAGCAGTTCTGACTCTCAGCAAATAAACTTAAGTCTTTAGAAAGCATTAATGCAAGACTATGTTTGGAGAATGAAACAAGGGGGGTTTTTAACAAGAAAAAAACACCAAAGAAAAATCATGTGAATCTTGTAGCTTTTTACCACTAAGAACTCATTAAATTTTGCTTGAGAAATTGTTCGAGATATATATTGCTTTTATATGTACACAACAGTTTCGTGTCATCTTATTTCCGGATCTTTTATTTCTATCATATTTGAATAAGTTGGACATTTTTATTTCAATATATGTAGATAAATCAATACACATTTTACTAGATCAAAGAATGAATAAGTAAGCCTTTCCCTTTTATATTGTGACAATGACTTGTCACTTAAATTTTTATTTTTAGATTTTATGAGTACTGGAGAGGGATAGTTTGAGCAAAAATTTTGTATCCATTAAGGATCCGATTAATTTTAAATTTGTGGCATTTTGGTCATAGAAACTTAAAACCCAGACTTTGGTGTAGCTACAAAGATTACAAAATATATTTTTATTAATAACATTTATTAGTTAGGATTTTTTTCCACCAAGAATTGAAATCTTTTTTGTGTGTTCTGACTTATCAAAATTTTGTTTACTCTTTAAGAATACCAAGACAGTAATTGGAATCTGAATTAAAAACTTGGAGATGTGTTGTGGTTGATTTCTGAGGAGAGCCTCTGTTCTATCATCTCTTTCATTTGGTTTTCATTGATTGTTGTGGTTTTCTTTTTGCATAAAACAGCAATAAATTATATATTGGGTTTGCTTCAAGTTATTATATTTTGGTGGATAGTTGCTTCAAATGTTTGTACTAAATGTAAATGATTTAAGTTTTCAGTGATTTTTTTCAAGAAAATCTTGCTTTCTTGGAAGTCCCACAGGAAACAAAATTTTCCCAGACTCCGAGACAAATTAAACCAAGCAGAAATTTGAAACATGAGAATTTTGTTCAATACACAATATATACTGGAATTATAACAAGTTATTAATCTAAGTGTTTTTATCTTAGTTGTGCATGTGACTCTGAAGTAAATAAGACAAGAATGAGCTGTATGCCTTTATTGGCTACACTTCTAGACATTTGTTAAAATCCAGATGCCTTCATTGAGTTCTTTGCTGTGAAAACAGTGGGCCATTTCACAGGTCTGCATGGACCATCAACCCATATCTCTGTCATTAATGTCATTCGTTTTATTCTTGAATTCTTTTAGCTTCTCTTTTCCCCATTGTTTCTTTTAATATCTAGGATCTTTAGACAACGAAATAAACATTGTCATTAATGTCACATGAACGGAAAGAGTGAAACATAGATAAACACATTTTTAAACACATTTTTATCAAGAGTTTTACTGTGTCTGATGGAAAGAACACACAGCGAGGTTGAGTAAAAATTTAAACTGCACTGTTTGATGATTAGAATATTGACAAAGCCCCTGGTGCAAGTTTATAATTGGTATCGTGAAGGGAATATTAGAATAAATAATTTGTATTAGAACGAAGAAAATGAGCTGGATAAATTATGAAACACTATATAGGTAATTTGTGATAGAAGTAGTTGTGCATTATGACCTGTGTCTGAAGCTGAATTGTTGGAATACCTTATTGTCTCCACGTTGTAAATTATGCCAAGGCATGTACTTGTTTTCAATGCCACTGTTGGATTATTCATGCAAGATTAAATCTCCGTTGAGTATGTTGTAAACCCCCACATATATAGAGAGATTGAAGTTCAATAATAAATTTATAGGTCACTAATATGTCTGATCATATACAACAGTATATATATCATTGCCATTGTGGGGAGTAATGGAATATAAATGTTTTGGTAGACCCTATACCAAGAGGGTAGAGCAATGATGTAAGAAGCAGTAGCATTTGGCACAGCTTTTTGGTGCCAGGATTCTAATTGTCTGGGGGGAGTCCACTTCAGTTTTCACACATGCACACCAGGTTTATGACAGAAGATAACTACCGAGCAAAAAAGATCGTTATTGAGACCCAATTTCGTCATAGATCGCTACTAGACAGGTCAATTTTTGAGAAGAAAGAGCGCTAAGGGATCCTGCTTTAAAACCCTGGTTTGAGGTTTTAAAAAAATATTAAGTATGTTTGGGTTTTTGATGTCAAAAATGCAATTTCATGCATATTGTTTTTATGCTGCCTTGATGTCGCTGTGTTAATGGATTGTTGTGCTAAGTCACTCTGATAAGTGCTCATAGTCGGAGCATGTTTATGAAGTCTGAACACTTATTATAGCTTTAAAAAACTGCTGCTGTTTTAATATACATCCTGAAACAAAACAGGATAGGAGAGATATGATAATTTCCTTACTAAGCTTCTGTTTTTACATTGATGGAAATGAAATATTATGAGAATTTTATCGTACTTTATCCATAAAAAAGTTTTGGAACTGCAGATTTGCCAATTGATTGTTAAAAAAAAAAAATCTCTGTGTTCAGAAAACGGGGAGTAATTTATAATTTTTTTGTGCCATAGATGTAAGGGAAGCATTGCTGCTTTGTCATTCATGAAATTATCCATGTAATGCTATCGTGGCCACGTTTGGTATAATGAAATATGCTCCCTTTGATTCTTTCTACCTTGACATAATTGTCACTCTATGCTTGGCTTGAACCTGTTCTGTGTGTGTTTTGGTGCAGAAATATCCCCCCTGGATGAAAGATGTGTGAAGAAAAGAAACATATTTTCTTCTTGCTGCTATAGAAGTACTGAGTTGTTACAATTTTTGCCCAGAGCCCCTTTAGGTTGAGAGAAGAGAAAGGTTATCACATAGTTGTTGATCTGATGTATGATGTACATTTAAAGTGATGACATCTTTGAAATGATGTGTGTGAAGTTGTGTCATGTAGCAAATTTACCTGCATAAAGAAAATGTCAGTTTGGATGAATGCACATTTCAGAGAACCATAAAAGACACAAAAATAGGAAAACTATTTCTTTCATATTGTTGAAATCTAGCAATCCAAGTGATTATGTAAATGGAAGCACTCAGTAATCTTAAATTGAATAATAAACCACCAGCTTGATGAAATATTTTCTTTTCATTCATACTTTTATCCATTTCTGTTAGTGTACCTAATAGCATTTAGTTCATATCAAAGTGTTAAAGTGATATTATTTCTTACTGCATTGGTTCATACGAATGATATAAAATTCTAATGGTAAATTTATCAAAGTGTAGAATAAAAGAGAAAGGTATACTTTAAATTTAAAAAAGAACAATAGAGAAACATTGAGTGCTAAATTTTGTTGCACTCTGTGCAGGATTGAGATTTCAATCTACGTACAAAATATAGTGCAAATAATGTCTTGTAAAGAAATTATATGATGTGGAAGACTAAATGTATGAAAGAGAGAGGGGGAACTTAACTTTGATTTCACTGATAAACACTCTCCTCAATGTGTTTCCCATCAAATTTCCCCTCAATGAACTGACCATCTAACTCCCGGTTTAACATCTTTACAGAAATGTTTACACCCTGTCATATTTATTAATATTACCTTGCAGCATGGTATTCTTCATCTTAGAAATTATAAAGCAGCTCTAGATTATTAGGATAGATGTTGATGAATGAAAATTTTTCTCAAGGATAATTGTTTGATGATAATGTAGACATATACTTCTTTCTGTTTTAGAAAGAGACAGAGAGAGAGAGAGAGAGAACTGCAAAAACTGTCTTGGAATGCATCATGTACATGCTTCAGAATTTGTTTAGAGAAATTCTTACATTTACTGTATGTTGTTAAGTTCCCCTGCCCCTATTGTTTGACAGTTAGGTTTAAAATTCCTCATTCGGTGAAACACTGCCCCGGTATTTGGGCAACATAATCAGTGATAGGAGGGGAATGCATTACATCAGCTAATTAAAACCAGGATCACAGGTAGACGAGGTGTTCAATCAAATAGGTATAAGGTGCATCATGACACAACATTTAACATGTCATTGTGATGGGGCAATACCCTGTCTCTTTCTGAAGTGAAAACACTGTAAATCAAGGGGGAGATAATCCTTACAGATAGGAGACAGATGGGTAGAGCTTCACTGGGGAAAATTATGGACTTATAAGTTCAAGAAATTGAGGGCCCGAGCAGTCTCCCACCGAGACAAATTCAATGAACACAGATCGGGTTCACATGGCGCTATAGTGCTTTGTTAAGAGACTGTTATTTTATCAGTCTAATAGGTCTTTCCCCATGGGACCAGGGAGTCCTGTTTGGTGGTTAAAGGTTTAGTTTTATCGGGCCATGTGTTTGGCGTATCATCAGATATTCCTGGCCAATTTTGTCCCCTGCAAGTGATATCTTCATTTATATCATTGGAGGTGCGAACACTTCAGAAATTCCATTTAAAAAACTTGGCTGTGTGTGCATTCTGCTTCCCTTGCAAATACCAGTATATATATTTGTCTCCTAGACTTATTAAATGGGAATTTTATATCTGCAATTCATGTAGGGGGTAATGGGAGAAAAAAAAATTCAAGAACAGTACATCTACATTAATGTTTCAATTTTTTTTTTAAAACAGATGTAATATAAAGTATTCTTGGTTAAATTTCTCTTTGTAATGACAAATTTTCATGTAGTGTTGTTATGGCTATGTAAATATTTGTAAATAGAATACTTAATTAACTTCTAATTGCAAAGAAAAGCAGAAACAATCCAGAGGAGACCACCCAAATGGCCAGAAGTATGGGCCTGTCTGTGTCGTGTTAAGTATGACAAGGACAGTGTTTTAGTTTGACAAAAAAGAAAGACATGTTAATTAGCATAATCTACATATACAGTTCAAAGACAAAGCACACTTTGGCGTTTGTTGTATCCCTCAAGGTCAGGTGTGAGGGTCGTTAAGATGTGACCACTCATTTATTAATCATAGGGGGATTACCGCTACAGTTGTCTGACAACACAAACTTTTTTCTCTAGCGATGCTGTAACTCCTTTGGATTTGAGATTTGTAGGACAGCTTATAATTTTACACTTGTTCACTCAAATGAACTTGAAAAGAGAGGGGAAAAAACTACTTTAGAATCATGTGTGAATTGAGAATAACTTTTCAATATATTTTTTGACGACTTAAAGAATGGGTATAGAAATGCATTTTGACAGTCAGGATTTGCATTTGTGTATTGTGTAACAAAAGACACACCCTCGAGATTAGGGACATCAAAGTGTAGACTGTGGTATATTATTTATTCCCCATCTGGTTTGACTTTACTGGTATTGAATTTTCTGATTATTGATCATCCCTCAATAGCATTGCTTTCGTAATAAAACCCTCTGTGTTGTATTATGTTTTCCCCTTTACAATCAACCGCTGTATTGTGAGTACACTATGCTAGACTTGTTGTTTCAGGGTATCAGATCCTTCCTGTATACCACAAAGATAATGAGGTATAATCTGATAGGGTTTGGCTGTGTTTCTTTCCTCCAATCTGATATTCCTCATTTTACCTTAAGCTCTCTGGTGCCTGACCACACAAAACAAGATCATTTTCCTTCCTGCTGTTTCTTCTAGTTTTCCTTTTCATGGCTCCACTGCAAAATCCCCTCCCATAGCAGACTACATCTGTGTTCCATCTATTGTTTTGACCTTTGCCTTGCGAGGTCAGCTCAGGTCAGGGAGGTGCCATCAAATTTGGCAAGGGATCATTATTAATACATCACACTTCAGACAGTAGTCAGCCTGTATTGCAAGAAATTGGTCACCAGTTTCTATCCAGAATGTAGTCAAGAGGAGAAAATTGGAGAAAATGTCCTTGGGGCTTGTGGGTTTGACCTTTCATTCACTGATTTTCATTAAGATAATGGAGATGCTTTATCATCTATTAGAAAAATGGCCCTGGATATCTTAGAATCCAACTTTTCTTTCCTGTATAATAGCACTGCTTATCACGGAGACCTTCATAGTGTGAAAACGCTTCCAGTTACTGGCCTGCATTACAAGGTGGCAAGGTCTTGAAGTACATGTATTTAACAACAAAAACTGTCTCCTCTTTGGGTTTTTTTTTGTGATAGGTATAATTTTAAGTGAATTTTGGCTAATTTATGATAGAATGTTCATTACTTTGAACCTAAAGCCCTTCTTTAATCAAATTTCACCACAGAGAATTAAAAATTGTAGACAATTAGGGCATGAGTTTATCTAAGAAAAAAAATAAAAGCCCTTGAATTTGTACTCAATTCTAATCAATGATTGACACTAGAGGATAATTCAATTAACTGGATCCACTTAACAATGTTAATCCAGTGATTGAACCATATAATTCTCTTTGCTTATCATCCATTATTGAACCCCCTTCCCCCCACCATGTACATTTAGAGTGTTTCTTATCTCAATGGTTATGCAGCAAATCTTCCCAAGAATGCTCAAGTGCTATCTTCCCCCTGAGTTACATGTACTCTTTTAGAGGTAGGCCGGTCCTTGGTTTCATGTGAACAGCTCCGTTATAAAGAGGAGATTTGCTGCGGTCACCCCATGATAGTGGATCACAATACTTGTGTTTTCTCAGTAGTTTCTAAAGTGGGCTGTTGTTATTTTATTCTTTTGACAAGGCCCCACTTGTGTTGTTGAACTCTTCTTATACCTCTAATCAGTCTTGTTACATATTCATGGAAAAGGTTTACTATATTTCGGTTTTTTTCTGTGTACTTCAATGTTCCTTTGACTCTCTTGTTGATGTAAATAGAAACATCTCATCTTGAATATCAGCTCCCGAGAACTCTTTGTTAATTCAAGGTTCCTGCTTCAAGAATACTTATCTTTGCCAATAATGCTTTCAAATGATAACCTTTCATTGATGGGAAATGAAATGGATGAATTTTTTTTAAATAGGACTCAAAGAAACCAAAGAGAGATAGGATTGTTTGAATCTGTGAATTTTTAAAAAAAACATTTCTTTCTTTTGTGGTTGAAACCAACTTATGAGTCAGATTGTATTAATTGTGGTTGAAAGGAGCATTATTCCTGTCTATGTATTACACATATATTTTTACGGAGAGAACAATTTCCATCGTTTTGTGTTACCGTAATTACAGGTTTGGGACGGTTTAGATGGGAGGATCAACACCTTCTGGGATTATCGGGAAAAGGAATGCTCACATATTCATTTGCTTATCTTCTGTAAATTTGAAAGATATTCAAAGTGACTTCAAAAATTAGTGAAGAATAAAAGTAGACTTTGCACCTTGGGAAAAGGCCTGTAATTATACGTAGAGTCTCGTATATAATCCTTGCAGTGCTGTTTAGAGATTGTACATTATTATGTAGGGAGTCAGGTTCCCAAATTTGTATGAATTTGAGACCCTATTTAGAGCATAATTTGAGACCAATGAATTAGGATGAAAGGTGTTGAATAACTGTGTAATAAAATTAACCCTGTCGTTGATAAAGATGACACTGACAAAATGTATAGTTTACATTTCTTTCTTTCCATGTAAGGAATTCAGTCAGAGTTGTAAATACATTGTACTTGCAAATTCTATTGGATAAGCAATACCCGAGTTCTGAAACCTGTGAAGTGTCAATTGAATGACATTTCTCTGGCACTTGAGGGAATTTACAATTATTTTTGATATTTCATTTCTAAGATTTGATACTGTGTAATACTGGTGATGCAGTTTGATGGAAAAGTACAGAAAGGTCTTTAATTCATATCTGTTAAAAAGAAGCATCTCATGCATAACATCTAGAGTCTGAATCGGAGATTTTTTAACGTATAGACCACCTGTGATGAAACAACTGTTTTTGAATAAACAATTAGTGGTTTGATTGTCTACATTAAATGTTTTAATGATAACACATGCTTTTTTGTAGTGTAAACCCTCATTGCTCAAAAGTTCATGTTATCTTGCGCGATTGTCGCAGTCAAACCACACAAGAAAGTTGCACCTATTGTACACCTTGAAGTGCATGTGCATCGTATGTCATCCTGACCCTGGTAAAAGGTTTTTTCGAAAACTAGGATCATATGAGATAAAAGGAAAAGTACTGATTCAATTTCAAATGAATTTTTCAGTGATGTAAATCTTGGTTTTCGTTGTCGGTGATTGACATTACAACAATGAAGTGAATTGCCTTTTGGGGCAAGTCTTTTGAGAACATAAACAGCTAGGTTCTGTTTGCCTAAATGAAGTGTTAAACTCCCTGGAGGTCCATGATATCAGAAAACGAATTGCAGTGTTTAACTTTACATTTTAATCAGGTGGTAATAATAGTATATAATGGCAGGACGACCTAACGCGAATGCGTGTTAAACAGTCACTCACTGAGAGAAGTAATCGGGAGACAAACTTTGAATCTATGTGTTGTTTAAAGTGCTCCATACCTCCCTTGAATTTCTATTGTGTAGCAGAGATGAGGTAATCAAGAAAAGAGAAAAGAGCAAATATTAGAGGAAACTGACGTCCCATCTGATCTCATTGTCCCAATTAATCGGGGTACACCCAGACAAACGTTGACAGTTTTTTCTCGTGTCGCACCTTTGCATTACTCGTCTCTGTGGGGTACTGATTGTGTGGCGTAAGTCTTGCAGGGACAATGATGAGAATGATAACTTTGTTAAAGAAACCCAGAAGACTGGATTTATTTGATAGGGGGAAAGTGGGTCAAATAAAGCACCTGCAAATCTTTTTTAATTAGTTCCCCTCTCTTAATATCTCTTCTTGTTTAAAGGTCTTGAGGAATTCAATCTCTGGATTATCAAACTTTTTTTTGTACTTCTTGTCTTTGTTTTGCTTGTTCTTTGTAATCTCCCCAAGTATAGTATTTCCAACTGCACTTCACAAGGTGCTGGAATTCTGTTGTATGCATTTAATACACTTGTAAATATTCAAGCAACATGCTGACTGAGTTGTTCTACAATTGAATGCCAGTAGTCCCCTGATTCATTATCCCAGCCATCAGCAGTTAATGATGGTCCTGACAGCACACTGAATGAGAGCCCTTGTGTTGAAGAGCAAGTTTGAGTCCCACCCATGGTGTAATCGCAGAGTGACCCTCCCCTCAGGCCAAGCCATCAGCAGTTTTCAGATATCTGACACTATTGTCCACCTTATCAATGAATGATCTGCTATAGGGCTATTTATATGTACTGCTTTCGTTTTTCTAAGCACCGCTCAAGTGGTACATAGGGCATAAACTGACCCTTTGTCAAAACATACTATCTCTCAGGTTTTTGATAAAAAAGATTTACAAAAATTTAATTCTTTCTTTAAAAAAAAGGGTTTTTTTTCATTTTTTAAAAATAAATTGGAGGATGACCTTAAATGTAGTGTTAAGAATTGAAGTTGACTTAAATTTTGATATATGACTCCATAAGATGAAAAGAATGCATGTTTTTGTCACTTGCATTAAACTTTGGCTATATCACTAACAGCTGTCCCTGAAAAGACCTTTTTCTCATCTTTTAGGAATGTTTTCTAAGGATATTGTGACAGTCTGTGTTGGTGGAAATTAGTCTGAACTTTGACAGAAGTCTTGTTTTGTGTCTATCCTCAAACCACATCTTTCTTATTTAGGAACATGCTTGTATCCGCTCTAATCCCTTAATTATATGCACTGACATGGGGGATTTTTAGATTTTTTGTCATTTATCTGTCAAATGTCCTGTAGAATGTGGTAAGAAGGCGACAGAGCTGGTATGCTAGTGTCCATGTGTTTGTGGATGGTTGAATCGGAGATGTATCATTTGCTTCATTATCTTTGTACTGAACCTATAACCACTCCACACCAGCCAGTGTGGAGGAATTGCTTGGATTCTTTACATTAATGGGGGAAAAGAATATCGGGTTCTGATTTGTCCTTTCAATGACTTTGTCCACATTTTTAAGGAAGGGTTATTTATGGCAATCAGATCTTTCATTACTTTGACACAGTGTTGGTTTAATTGCCATTCAAGGAGCGTCTATCTTACCTCTCTCCATATACTTATGTTTGTATGTAAAGAAATGAAATGAAAAGGAAAGAAACCTGTAACATCCCCCTAACAACCCTTCAGGATTTTGGGTTCACCTGCTTTAGCGACCCCTTGTATCTGATTAATAGCTGGGGTCGGATTTGGCGAGGGTGAGCTTGTAAAAAGCCGATTCTCAAACTCCCACCCCGTGATTTATGGAGTTGGGGAGAATAACACAGGGGCTGCTCAATCTGTTAGATGTGTCTTTAATGCATGTAATGTTGTATCATATCATCATAATGGCCGTCACCATAAAGTTATCTGAACTGTGGTTGGTGGAAACACGATTACCGGGCATTTGTACTTGGGTGACCAATTCACATTAATCATGACACTAATGGTTTTTAACACCTATCAGAAGCCATTTCTTCCGTAAGACCATCTTCTTTTTACATGCATTGCCAGACACTAAGAACATTCTCTTTTTTTCTGCTGGTAAACATGACCCAGTCGGAAGATTAAACATGATTAGTATAGGAATGATGAGCCATGTTAGGCTACCCCTGCCTAATCTCTTCAACTATTTCATATACAGTTGTTTTTTTTTGTTTTTATTGAAAATGTTCATGATTTCATTCATTTCAACACCTTCACTTGTCTGCTTGGCTTTGTCATTCATGACTTGGATTTAATGCATGTGGTGACAATGAGAAATTGTATGACAGTGCATACATTTACTTTATGTATAAAATCACCAATTTCTGAAGGTGTAAATCCATGTCCCTTAAAACTAGGGTCAGCTAGTGTGTGTGGCTTGTTTAGTAGTGGAGCAGTAGATAGTGGTTGAGTTTTATTAATGATTGTTTGACATTTGTACCCTTACCATATGCTGGAGATCGGTCTATGACAAACTGCTCCGTTAAAATACAAGATTAATTTCATTGCTTTACCACCTAAATCGTTTGTAAATTGATTTAAATCTATTGCTTATCACCTCAAGCTGCAAAGTTACATGCAAAGCTCTGCATTATTTGCCATTTAGGTCTGCTACTTTTCTTTTAAGAGTTTAAGAAATGGGGTTTAAAAATTAGAGATTTCCTTTATGAGAAGTAGATTAATTGCAAGGATGAAATGTGTCAGGCATTTTAGCTGGTAGCTGTTATGCATTCCATGTTGATGTTGGCAAGTCAGTTGACATTTCTATTCATGTCCACTGACTCGAAAAACTTGAGAGGCTCGACAGAGACTCATCACCAGAGAATGCAGAAGGTCCTCTCTCCAATGTCAGACAAAAAAGAAACAGCCAACAGAACCTTTTTCACACAGAACCCGAGGAAATGCCCTTGTGTGTGCGATAATACGTTATTCTTTAATAGAAGTTAACTATGCAGAAAATAATTGCTTGCTATCAGAAAGACCTGCTTTGTTAATTGAGGTATAATCTGATGAAGGGCTTGTTAGATTAGGGATGATAACCATCAGACTAAACTATGCTCCCTGTATGGGTATTTGGTGGTCATCTAATTTTGGCAATGCTGATGCTCTCAGACAAGCAGAAAAAGACTTCCGCCCAGTTGAAGATGTATTGTCACTTGAAGGTAATTGAAATGAAAATAAAAGTACTGCTAGTCTGAACACAGAGACCACAGTGTGCTCATCAAGTCAGTTGATCAGAGATGAGATGTTATGGAGATAACCAATTGACACTCTCCATTCATTAAATCAGCAGAGATTTGTGAATGAAGACCCTTACACCCTACTCTTTTCGTGGGGTGAATCCTTTGGTTACTGATCATATCAAAATACACTGAATGGTTGGAACACTTGTTCAAACACTTTGCTCATTGGTAATTACCTTGCTCACTATATCAGGTGCTGCATTAACTTTAATTTACGAGAAGAGGGGGTAACTTTATATCACAATGTTGCAAACACATGGGCAGTGGAGAATTTCGACTTGGGAGTCAAATGTGAAAATCAAAGTTGTAATAGTGAAAGGTTATCGGTAGTTGTTGCACAATCTGGTGATCATTTGATTTTATCAGATTGGTACTTTTTAAATTAAAGATGTTGCATGTAGATTTGTAGTAAATTCAGATAAAACCCATAATATTAGACTGCTGTAGTACCGGGGTATCTTCCCAATGTACGTTGAGGGCCAGTGTGTGTATCTTGATATATGAAGAATTTGAAACAAATGTAAATGATCTGATAAAAATGAATAAAAATATTCAATAAGATTTATTGAGGCTTCCTGTAGTATTCTATGCAGTTTGACATGCGGCTGATGGCTGAGATTTATGAGGGGCTAAAATAGTCTGTTGTTGGCCAGATTGTTGAAGTATTGCAGTGTTATAATGTTGATAGGGTCTTGTGCATGGGCTGTTTAGGAATCCATCCAAGTTTGGAAAATATTTCCTGTCTTGATGAATAATATTCAGATTTATATGCAAATGACCATATAGATGTTGAACAGGAGATGTGTACATATGGCGTAAATAGAAATAGTTTAGGCGATTGCTTGACCAGAGATTGAACTTGGATAAATTCTGGAGAAGGGCATGTTTCTACCCTCAAAACAAACACAAGCACACTCATTATAAAACGGGAAACAGAGAAAAATTGAGATTTTATGATAAATATAAGATAGGCTGAAACAGGGACCGCCTTTCATCTTGTCAAGTAGAAATTCATTGGTGAAGTGATTCTCTTGTGAAGTAGGGGCATTTCTTTCGAAGGAATGGTTGTAGCTATGATACTGGGCACCACTGAAAGCACCTTGCCTTCAGCCAAGTGTTCCCTCTGTTTACTTGCTGATTGCAGTTCGATGAACACGTCTCCAAATAAGACATTTATTTTCATTTGATTTGTCTTTTTAAAGACCAAATAAGCACCTCCAGAGCCGTTTATCTTCGGAATCAACCCTGCTAGAAAGTTTATGTCAGGATTTTGCTTTAATGTATTGGAAAAATTGAAAAAAGTTTTAAAATGCCCATTTGATTTGTTTGACTAGAAATCAAAAATATCTCGAGACATCAGAATGTGAAATATTTCTGTCCCTAAGAAATAGGTTTGGATCTATGTTTATTCAGAACAATGAGGTCATATACCATAAAATAAAAAGTTTAATGGGGAAAAATTACCAATATGAAGCACCTGTGTGTTTTGATTACCTGAGTTTTTAAAATCTGATATTTTTGTGTTTTGGGGCAGTACAGGTGTATTTGGATGGGACACCATTAAAAAGTTCAAAAGATACATTAGTGCATGAAGATGTATTCTATTTACTTAGGTCAAATGTTACAGATGCGGTAGTTTATTTATTTTCGGGGCAACTGAAAGAACACAATATAGTCACAGTTGATACTTTATGTAAAAATAACAGGTGTGCATATGCAGACAGACAAACAAAGAAGTTCAATGTTTTTAAAATTTAGAAAATTTTGGATTTTATTTTGAAATGCACAATTTTTATATGATGATCTCTTATATTATATCAACCCATTAAATGGTCAGATATTTGATTATCAGCTGTGTATAATGTTGATTTTATTCTCTGTTTTGTAGAGATCTGAGTTACAATAAACTAAAGGTGATTGGCAAAAAGACCCTGACAGGATCCACGGTGCTACGCAATTTGTAAGTATCTTATCTCATTGTTTTATGTTATTAGTAGATAAAAAAAATGTTTTTTGCATTTCAATCTCAAATTTAATACAGATCTCTACACATGCGCTTATATGTATAGATCTGTATTTAAGTGCAGTACATTAAAGTGCACATGCGCTTATATGTATAGATCTGTATTTTAATCAGATTGTTGATATTTTATATGTGATTAAATCACTAATTTCTTAAGTGTTTTGTACAAATTTCCATGTGCTATTGAGGTATTTATGATATATTTAAGGACAAAGCAGTAGATGTTTATGATTATGCATACAAATAATGGCAAAGCAATAAGAAGCTCTTTTCCCATTATTACTCTTTAATGTTCATCTTTTACCCCCTTTGTCATTTTAACAGAGGCCTATCTATCTTTTGTGATTAAGATTATTTATAACTTAATTGTAAAATTTACCTTTTAAATGGGAAGTCGTCTGATCCTCTTATTTCATATTGCATAATAAACTGTGTATTCGCAATCAGTGGTATGCGATTATTCTAAAAAGCGTTTCGGGGTTTGATATTGAAAAAGTGACTTCTGAGGGAATTTTGAAAGTTTTTATATTAAAAAATTATTTTGTTTGATAAAATTCAAATTGTTCAACATGCCAAAAAACTGCATATATGAACAATTTTAAAGATTTCAGCAGACATACCAGTATGTCAATTCATTACAATTGTCTTGTCAGTGTAAAGTTAAAAAGGGATCCCTGTTCTCAGGTGAATCATCTTTGTGTGAAATACGATGCTGTTTTCATTAAAGTGTTAAACCTCAGTGCAGCTAGGAGCACATTGGAAAGTTGTTAGGGTGTCTTAAGATTTATTTTAGTGATACTTGCCCTTTCAAACTTATTGTATAGGGTAGTTAGCATTACATAATTACATAATAGAGTAAAAGATGTTATCTGATTTTACACCCATTCCCAATTGCAACAATATCATATCTGTGTTACTATACAGCAATGCGTTTCTGTCCTTATTTAATATTCTTTTGTGTAGCACCAAGTTATCTACAATCCGTTGGACAAATTTTCCAGAGCAATTATTTCTGTATGAAGTGTTGACAATGTTGAAGGTTTCCCATCACTGAATAAAGAGCTGTTTTCTCATCCTTCTCGATCAGCTGCTTGAATAGAATCATAACTTTTTGTCATATTTGCCTGTGACACACAAACACTGACATTAAGAGGTGTTCAGTTCACCTCTATTTGTATAGGGTTAATTGTAAACACTGATTGAAAAAGTCCTAAAACTCCCATATCAGGTTTGATGGGGCTTGCATTGAATTTGTTTCTTCGTCTCTATAACCCTGTGCAAATTGGCCTAGCTAGACACCCCACCCCTGAAATATAGTTTGATATTAAGTTTTTATTTCATTCATTCACGGAACTGCTGAAATGATAATGATCCCTGTGTTAGGACAACACTATGAGAAATCAAAGACTGTTTTCTTCATTGTAACAACTTTTCCCTCTCTGCTGAATACAATTCTATTAAAAACAGGGCTGGGGAGTGAATGAAGCATGTATTGAACAATGGTGGGCTTGTTTAAGAGTGCAGTTTTTTGAAACTGTTTAAAGACCTGGTTTACTTTGTTAATTTCTTTTCCAATGACTGTATTAAACAGGGTTAAGATACTTTGTTCAGTTGTTTAAATGTTTGTTTTGTCTGGAGGTTGAAGGTATGCTTGAAAGTGGGCAAGTTTAACACACCGTCTTGTGTATTTCATTGTCGTGCAAGTGCCAAAAAAATGTTAACTAAGCTGATTGAAGTGCGAGAAAAGGCATTTTGAAGATTTAATTCCATAACCTTTGTGTATTATAGAAAAATTCACAAATAAACAAAAGTGTTTTTAAAGACATGGCAAAAATCCATGTTGGTATATTCGTATACAAGTGTAAAGAATGAATGCATCAATTAAATGATATAAGAGATACATCTATGAATATAACACTATTATCATGCTTGCAACACCGCCCAAGAAATCATTTAACTGTCCTCTTGTAGCTGAAGAAATACTTGAAAGGTGTAAACAAATATTGAACTGCAATTTGATAGGGATGTTATTGTTATGGGTAGACTAATGGGTGTTCTATTTCCAGACAACTGGACCACAATCAGCTGGAGTGTGTATCAGAGACAGCGCTCAAAGCCTTGCACAACATGGAGATCTTGTAAGAACCTCTCTCTCCACTGTTGACACTCCGTCAAAGCTGTTGGCTGTCACAGTGATTGAAGCTGATAAATTTCTCTCGTAATCAACGTTGGTTAAAAAAGTAAAATGCTTCAGGTCCAAAGGGGAAAAAAATTAACATTTTTGTGTGCTAGTGTAAAATTTGGTGATTTTATCAGTGCAGTCAACAAACTTTTGATGAGGGTTATTTGGAGGAAATAAAATATTTATTTGAAAAAAATAACTTGTCAGAAAAAGAGATACTTGAAAAATAACATATCAGAATAATTGAGCGAGATAATGACTTTTTTTCCAGAACATTGAACTACAACGAGCTGACATCTCTACCCAAGAATCTTTTTGACAACATGAGCAATCTTCGGACACTGTAAGTGCTAGTTTGGTCTGGCCCCGGTCAATATTCGGTCTACAGAATAAAAAAGATTAACAGGAGTAGCTTCTAACTTTTAACTTCTTTCAGGACTGATAAAAAAATATCAGATTCTTGATAAAATTCTTTAGAGATTAAAGAATTCCCAACATGTCTCAACCTTAATGGAAGATAATTATTGTTGTACCAAGTCGTCTCTTCATTCTGTTCGTGATAAATGAGCAGTTTCTTTTTTGAAAAGGAAATGTCCTCTTCTTGTACAATGAAGGTTAATGCTTACACATTTATTGTTAGGAATACCACCTTAATGCTAATATGTGTATGAGATTATGCAATTCTATTCACTAAGGCGACATCATTGGAAGGAAGCTCATATTCTAAATTACAAAGATTTACCTAGTAACCTCGATTTCCTTGAGAAGTGCAAGATAGTAAATTAAAAAAATCCACTTAGAATTGTCTGATGCGCATTTGAAATGACACATCTTACTTTTATTCTTTCTATTTCTGGAATGAAATGAATTGATAAATTTGAAAAAAAAAACACAATTTTATTCTCTTCTGTCTATCACTGAAATGAAATGAATTGATAAATTTAATAACTAAAAAACTTAAAAAAATAAATTTAAAAAACTGTTAAATTTGATTATTCTCTTCTTTTTTATTTCTGAAAATAAATGAATAAATAATAACTATAAAAACCTATTCACTTTTAGGAGACTGATAGATAATAAGTTTGTGTGTGACTGCCACTTGGCCTGGTTGTCCCAGTGGTTGAAGGACCACCCCGACCTTGGTCTGTACACGGAGTGCTCGGCCCCGCTCAATCTACAGGGGATAGAGGTGGACGATGTCCAGCAGTACAGCTTTACCTGTGATGCAGGTGCGAGACAGTTTTCATATTCAACCCTCATATTTGGATTTAGGGGATCATGGTTGGAATCCCGATAACCCCCATAACTATTTTCCAATTCCTTTGCATCTGTTTCAACAAAAACGAAATTTTCTTAAAACTAAATGAAGTTGATAGCTTTGGTATTTGAGTTTTCTGGTAGTGTTGATATATCTTTAATGGACGATATATATTTCAATATGAAGGTCAGACTGCTGAGCAGCACAGTGAGAGATGTGTATCAGAGGCTTCCTGTCCCAAGAAATGTAGCTGCACCAGTGGGGTGGTGGACTGTCGAAGTGCTGGCCTGACGGAATTTCCCTCCATTTTCCCTGACGATGTCACCGAAATGTAAGAAACTTGGCATCATTGTCTGTTTAGCTCTGACAACAGGGTGTGTTCATATGTGTGTCAAGTTTCCAATACACTTTTTTCCTCATTTAATATCTAATAAATCGTCAATTAAATGGGAATGGATTTTAAAGCCAAAAAGAACGTAAATTGAGCTTTTTATCACATGATTAGCGGTTTTGGAAACCAAAAACCACCAGAATGGTGTAGGGTTACATAGGAAAATAAAGCATAATAATAGGAGTTTAACTATCTAAATTATGTATGAAATTTGTTTTGACAGTCGTCTGGAGCAGAACCACATTGTCATTGTGCCTTCCCGAGCGTTCGCTGATCTACGGAAGCTCCGGAGAATGTAAGTATATACACTGAAGTGAAAACAGCGCGATGCCATCAGCCAGCCAAACACAACAGCTAAAGGAGGTGTCGGAACCCAGTCAAAACATCCTTTCCAACTGTTATAGAGCCTCCTATAAATAAACTCTGCAGTGTCACAGGAAAAGATAACAATTAAAAAACAGATGATCAAAAAGATTAATCAATTTGTAATTTCCCCCCATGCAGTTTGGGAGGATCAAATGGTATTTTTGATCATGTTTTTTTCCTCCATGTGTGTGGGGTCTATGTGGGACTACAAGAGCACCTGTTGATGATGTCAGCATTGGTACATGTATATTGCACCACCACCCCTTTACTACACAGCTGGTTTTTGACCTTGGTTAAATATCAGGACATACATTTCAGATTCTACGTCAAATCATATTTAGATCAAATGTGTTGATTTCATACATACCTCAAGTGTAAATTTGACCTGCTGAGAGATGAAATTATATTAGAGGTAATTTGGGTGGACAGTTCCGTAAGGGTGACATAAATTCACCAGCTGACAAGTTTATAATGAACCTGAGGAACAATGTGAACTGCTTATATTCATGTTGATTTGTTTTCCTTTTACATGTATTAAGCAACTTGAGCAACAACAAGATCACGGAGATTGCTGCTGATGCCTTCAGTGGATTAACATCTCTAAACTCCTTGTAAGTACCTGTCAGATTAGTGATTATCATTAAATGCTGATTAGTGATTATCATTAAATTCTGAAGAGTTATATACAGTCAAACCTTGTTATCTCAAACTAGATGGGGCTGGTTTGAGATATCTGAATATTTGAGATATCAAGGGTAAAACACTTAAAGTATAAGTGGTTGGGATTTACAAATCACTTCGACATATCCATTGTATTGGAGATATCAATGTTCGAGATACTGAAGTTCAACTGTAAATGTTATAAAATACACAAAATAACACATTGCCAGTAATTCAAAGCCCAATCCTTACTTCCCAGTAACAGTATTTATAGAACAAGAAAATATTGCTATTAAATTTACAAATTTGCTTCATGCCATATGACTTATTGAAATATTGTAATGAATATGTTTTGTTGTTGACTTTGTAATTGAGTATGAGATACGTTGCATCTTGTTTACACAGGGTATTGTATGGCAACAAGATCCGTGACCTCCCTGCTGGTCTGTTCAAGGGGCTGTCCTCTCTCCAGTTGCTGTAAGTACTTGTCTTAACACAGCACAGTGACCTAGCTAACACCAAGTCCCTAGCTAATGTATAGAGCCATTCAAAGTATGCCAGTGAACTTTACTTAAATATCTGTTCAAAAATAAACTGCTACATTTATCATACAATATGCTGGTAAACCACAGTTATTTCCATTTCAGAAATAGATGATGATGCCCCTAGAAACACTTATAATGGGATAATCAGAATCAAAGTGCAATATAATGATAAAAAAGCTGTTTTCCTCTGTTCATATTTTTTGCTACAACTTTAACTGTGCATGTTCATGAGAACATACTTTCATTCATTAACAGACTACTGAAAATGAACTCTTTGTTGTTTTTTGAACTATCGTACGGTTTGTGTCTAGAATGAGTCATATCTTAATTAACAAAATGCAAACTTTTGGCCATTAATCTCGTCAGCAGACTTTCTTATTTTTTTCATTCATACATTGAGAAGTGATGAGGAAATGGAATTTTTGTTGACATGCTTTTTTATAGAGATATAAAAAGAAATTTAAGTGTTAGCAAACGTGTAGAGAATTATTTTTCTAAGTTACGAATAAAAGTGCACCATCACCTTCAGTATAAAATATTGTTTAGTAGGTAGCTGTTTTTTAAAAACGGAAAAAGAAAAACACAGTATATACCAGCTCTACTTGACTGGAGAAGAAATGTGTGTTTGTCATGATCTGATCCACTGTGCAGTTGCACAAATAAACTTCGGGATAGATCATCAAAGTTTAGATCTAACATGGATTGCATGAATACAGCATTTTGTTCATGCCTGTCTGTTTGATGTGGCACAAACAGAGTCTGGGACATCTCAACATGATTGATACAGTCAATTGCTCCCCGCTAAAAGATTAGCAAATTATTCAATACTTTTTAAGTGTGGATTGGTGATAAAAAAGACAAGAAGATTATCTTGATATAAGAGTAATCTATCGGCATTATATGAACCATGAAGCAAATTGATGAATTTTTTTTCTTCAGTTTTATTTTTCTGTACTAGTATTTGTATGAATGGAGAAATGGGATTATGTTGATACTAATTTGAGAATGTTTGTCTTGATTTAAGGCCTAATTAAACAACTTCATAAGATATATTTGCTTTTGTAGATAAGAGGAACTTTCACCTTGTTCTTTCTGCCCTGAGAAATTTCTGCATTGGGCATTCATGAAATACCTGTCTAATTTTTTTGTTCCCACTAGACTACTAAAGTATTTCAATATTCTCAATATCTTTGCTCTCTTTTCAGATTGTTAAATGCAAACGAGATAAAGTGTGTGAGAGTAGATGCATTCCAAGACCTTACAAGTCTCAATCTTTTGTAAGTATCCGCCTGTCTCATTCTAGTATCGCTGACCCATTCAGTGCAGAAACCAGTTGATTATGGATTAAAAGACTGAGAATTGATTAAAAGTCCTTCAGTGGAGTTCAGTGGAGGGCATGAGATAGTTGTTTGCGTAATGTTTACTTTTGTGGAAGATGTAGTAGCTGATAAGGAGAAATGTGTTGCTTAGAACACTTTTGATAACATTCTGAAATTTAGACATGTTTAAAGTAATGAGTCTGTTGCATGTAAATCTGCACATTGTAAATGTACAGAAAAGATTGCGTGTGCAACACACTGATTAGAAATTGTATGAAAGGGTTTGAGTTCTGAGTCGACATTTGTGTTTAGTTAACTTGAAGTTTAAATTTTACTCTGAGATTTTTATCATTCTCATGAGGGCAAGATAGATTATCAAATGGCTGCATAGGTATTAAAACTCTAGAAAGTTCTCAAAAGTTAAGCACACACTTATTATCACTTTTATGAAAAATGAAGTACTGTCAGAAATGAAATTGGTGATTTTGGCATGTGGACATTAATGATTAAAACACCTTGAACACAATGTCTAATAAATGATATTTGACTTGTGTTAAGGTGACAAGCTACGTAAGATTATCATTGTCATACAATTTGCCCACTTTGTCGTCTTTTAATGGTTTATTCCAGCATAAAGAATGTAAAAGTGTTTTATACTTATTTTGTAGATCCCTATATGACAATAAAATACAGTCTCTAGCCAATGGTACATTTACTTCACTGAAAAATATCAAGAACTTGTGAGTATTATAAATCATAGCAGGAATGAGAAATTAATTTTCCTTTTATCATGTGTAGAATTTGTTGATACATATACTATCTTGACAGTTATGTGATATAATTGATACCCTGCTATATATTAGATGCGGGGGATGGGGGAGAGAGCTAGCTTTATAGATGAGATTTCTGACTGTGTACTTCAGGCACCTGGCTCGTAATCCATTTATCTGCGACTGTAACATGCAGTGGCTGACAGAGTACCTACACCAGAACCCCATAGAGACCAGCATAGCGAGGTGTGAGGCTCCGGGACGAATGAAACGCAAGAAGATCGCCACAGCCAGAGTCGAAAAGTTCAAATGCAAAGGTATTTCCAGAATTCCGAAGCACTTAGAGAATCAGGTGCCGCTTAAGCATTATATAAACCAGGGGGATGGAGATTATATAAACCTGTGTGAGGTTTGTTTTAACAGTTGAAAGATTCAGTATATGTTCCATAAACACAGAACCATTGTTTTTCTACAGGCTCGGAATTTCACAGAACCAAGAACGCTGGGCAATGTGTGATCGACCTGGAGTGTCCCAGGCAGTGTGTTTGTCAGGGGACGGTGGTCGATTGCTCTAACAGACACCTCACTCAAATTCCACAGGACCTTCCCATTTATACAACTAAATTGTAAGTCTAAAAAGGTTACTATTAGTACACCTCTACATCACAATCTACATATCTCCCTATGATAATCCCTCCCTAAAATCATTTCCTTCCCCCACCACACACACACCCCTCCCACCATCCCTCCATAAGATTATGCAATTTCGTATGCTTCATAGTATTGGGTATACGTATGAAATTTCATCTGTTTAAACTAGCAGTAGAAATACATATTTACATGTACTGAGATTTCAAAAGAAAAATTAAGAAATGCCCACCCATACTGAACCTTTTGAAGTGCATTGAGTTTAATAAGATGGTTGAGGATTTTTACCCTATTCTCATTCATGCACAAAGTGACCTCTAGTTTCTGCAGGTCAGGTGGTTCCTTCCATTCTGAATGTAAATGTCATATAATATGGGAGGAAGCTGATAGGATCCATAGACCGGTGATAACATGAAGATACCTAATGCCAAATGTTATCTTGGGGACTTCCTTTATTTTTGATAATGGATAGATCTGTAATTATTCATAAATTTTTAGATCATTGTCAAAGATATGTAACTCAACATGCCACACTGCTCAAAATAGAACTGTTATATTTATGAAATAGATCATAGATGTAGAAAATGGTGTCAAAATATGATCTTTACATTTGGAGCTGAATGATTTTTGTGGTCTTTTTTTCTTTGTAGGCAACTCCAGAATAATCAAATAGAGAAACTGGAGGCAAATGGCTTGTTCAGCAAACTTGAGAATTTACAGGTCTTGTAAGTAATTAAAGTATTTAGAATGTTTGGATGTTTTGGTCCCTTGCAGAAATTCTTGACTGCTTAAATGTTCCTGAAAAATTTGTGTATTTCCCTGTATTGTACCCATTGTGGTGCAGCTAAAGTGAATGCATGCAGATTTTGCAGCACCGTGTCTAGGCGAGCTGATAAGATTGAAATTGACATGTTATTTGATGTAATGTTACAAGCTCCAACTATCTGGAGATTTTGTTTGACTTTCATTTATTGTTCTTCACAGTGGGAGAATGAAACATAATGCATTTATTCAAAAACGTGCCCAAAAAACCAAAACATTTCAGCCAAATTAGCAGTGATATTTACAGCATTTCAAGACTATCTACACAAACTTTCCTAGAAAGATTCTAGTGGCAAAACTATTTATTTGTTGTCTTTCAGAGACTTGAGCAGTAATCGTCTTCAGGAGATCGAGGAAGGCACATTTAATGGGGCAAGAAAACTGATAGATGTGTAGGTTTCTCTTTTTTATATCAGCATATGTTTTTAGGACTGCTCTCAGAAATACTTTCATAATGAACCAATTCAGCTACCACTTTTATGGATACATCCATTGTGGAGCTTAAAAAAAAAAAATGTCTTTAATGCAATTAAATAAATAATTTTTGATTCATTTTATGAATCATATAATATTAAAAATATTTTAGACATGTACATATATTAAAATTTGCGATGATTAATTACTTTTGAAGGTGTTGACTTTTTTCAGTAATTTGTCAAGTAACAGAATTGGAAAGCTCTTGGGAAAATCTCTGCGTGGACTGGAGACAGTTAGAACCTTGTAAGTACTAAATGTTTATCATTGGTTGCGGAGTTGTTTACCTGAGCAGTTAACAGCCAACTCTGTATACTTCTCTAATTTAATCAGTAGTGGGATTCCAAACTTAAATGTTCATTTTTACCATAAATGATATAATTGAAGATGATTTTCTAATGTTTGTGTGATTTTAAGATAAATTTCAGGTATTCCACAAGTCTGTGTTAATTTAGATGTTTTGAAGTCTTAAGCAGAGAATGAAATTATGTAAACAAATTTTTTTTTTTCATTCCTCAAACAAAACGAGTTATGCTTTCAGACTCAATGATATAATTCATCAGTAAAATGATTTACAAAGCCAAGATTTCTTAGGGAGTTATGGAATTCCTCTGTCAGAACCTGTAATTACATTGCAAAAGAAACTGATAATTATTCATCTGTGTAATTGGTGCATGTAAAGTCTGTTCATTTTCTTTTTCGCAGAGCCATTGAGAAAAACCGGATTACCTGTCTGAGCAACACCACATTAAACGCCATGACGGAGCTTCGGCAGCTGTAAGTATCAGCACACAGCAGCAGCAAATCCATAAAACAACAGGTCGCGTGGCGGCGATCTAGTGTATCACATCATCTGTACATTATATATACAGCAGCATGCAGCAACAAATCTGTGTATTACATTCGTTACATACAGCATCATGCAGTTACGAATCTTTATACTACATTATAAATACAACATCATTAGACAGGGAATATGTACTATACATTAAGAATATCACATCATGTAGAAGGGAATCTACAGAGTACATATAGAGTATATTTGTTAACCACAACATTATGGTATGTGTGATACATATGGGGTTATTTTGACTAGTTTTAGATTTAGCCATTTTGGGAAAATGGTGCATACCATTTATTTTTGCAATGAAAACTTTTTTATAATTTGTATACTATAAAAGCACAAAAGCTTAAATTTAGGGAATTGATATTTATCACCAAATAAGCACTTTGACTAACGGTAGAATCAATATTTTTCAAGACATTATGGAACTGGTTTAAATCACACTATTTTAATGGGTTGTGGAAACATCCGTCAGAAAATTTGTTAGACCAGTGGCAGTAACTTACCATGTAATCAACATTCTACCGTTATTTCTCCATACCACCAGGTCAGTGCCCCCCAGACATCTGTATTGTTCTGTGCATATAATGAGATTCCTGCAGTTGCTAATTAGTTGCTGCACCTGTTAAATTTATTGTTTAAACTTGAAACAAGACCAGATGGAAGTGCAGCTGAGACAACTGATGTTTTACCAAGAATTGGTCTTGTCTGGTAGTAATTAAGTTATTGAAGAAAACATCACACTTCTTCAAAAGCGAGAGAATGGGTGGATAGTAGGTTGTAAGGATATGTGGAAGGAACTTATAGTTGACAGGTCTTCTGTGCTGGCCTCCAGGAAACATTCCTTTTTTTCCTTCAGCCCATCTTTAAGCCTTTCCTCTGCAGTTGTTTTCTACTTATAATTAAGTGTATAGATATATCTTTGGGGGTAGGATTAATTGTGACTGAATTCATCAACACACCTGTTGCTGTTAAATAGACACTGAGTTATGACAGGAGGAGTTATTAATTGTACTGACCATGTATCACGGGAACATCAAGCATAGTTAGGTGAGATACCGACCCAGGGGGAGCACCTCAGCTCCATTGCACACATGTTAAAGTGCCACCATAAACAACTAAAGGAGACAAGTAGAAAGATAAGCAAAAATAAAATATTTCTCTTTGAAAGCACTGTGTGAAGCAATGATATAGACCAAAGACGGGACCATCAATTGATGGGGAGTTCTGTTAGGTTTGAAGTTTTACTGATGAGGAAAAAAAGTCATGTCTGTTTGATATCAATGATGTAATTGAAGGTTTGTCAACAGGTTGTAATGGAGACTATAAGCAATGATGTTTGAGCTTACCACGCAGAGATGGGGAATTTTCTGTTTATCTTTACTAATTTCTTCAAACAACACACAGACAGACGATCTATTTCACGGTACCTGAGGCAGAGTTAAGGCAAACAGTAGCAGAGATCTGGGCTCACTGTAAAAGACAAGCATGTGTTGCGTCTTGTCACACTTGCAGGCAGCGCTGCAGCAATTACAAGCCGTCTACCTGATAACATACATGTATTAAGATGTTTATTAGTGAACAAAGCTGATCTTATACAACAATTCATGTCATGCTTCATTTAAACAACTTGGAGATAATTAAGGTGTAATAAAGAGGGCAAGAAGGGGTGGGCTTTCAATTTGTTTTAAAATTTGATTGAAAGATAATGACATAAAATAAAAGTTTAAAAATTGAAAACCGTGGAATATAATGACTTTTGAAAAATTTTAACTATGGATAAATAAGATAATAATTTCGTAAAATTGTTATTGGAGTAATTAATTTGTAGGATGTGCATGATGTATGGTTTAGCTATAAAATTTTGAAGACTTGAAACTAGATAGGAGAGAAGATGATTTTAACATTTACACCTATCTCCTCTTGTTGGGAGGATGTTGACAGCACCGAGTCAAAATGTTCATTATCTGCGCTGAAAAGAGGAACCATGTTTTTTGCATCAATATCTGTTATCAAAACTTCTTTCTTCTTTTGCATGGTGTTCAGACCTGCTAAAAATATATTCTTATTGGTATAAATGCTAGATTTCAAAGATCCTTGGTTTATTGACCTGTGAATCAAAATAAATTGAATAGTCAATATTCTTGATGATAACATATCCCATTATGTCAGGATAACATGTTAAGTTTTTTATGCCTTTTATTTGTGCAATTTTTTTTTTACTGTTGTTTTATTTGTAGGTCTCTGTACAGCAATGAAATTCGATGTATATCAGAAGGTGCATTTGATAAGCAAAACTTCCTGACAATTCTGTAAGTTTTTACTTCAGTTTTTATAAATGGAGATTGTTGTATCCAGTCTTCATCTTAAAGTGGAGACATTTCGAATTCCTGCTTACTGTTTAATCATTTCATCTTTTCTTTTTTTTTTGGAAGGGGGGGGGGGGGGGGATTTGAAAATTGAATATATATGTACCTACTAACCTTTGATGTAAACTTCTTAGTTAATCAAAATTCTTACCCACAACATGCCCCTGTAGAGCAAGAGAGTGGGAAAGTATTGTAAGGATTGGTCATTTAGATAGAGTTGAAGTGATCCTTATGACTGTTTAATTAGTAATCTGGTAATGTTATCAATGCAGATAGTGCCAAAGTAACAAGCCCATGGCTTACGCTGTCCCAAGTCTCTCTGCTTTGTTCACATTTAATACAATCTTACACACCCTGGAACTGTTTCAAAACTTCTTTTTTACAATCTCATTCCCATGAAAATATCCGAGAGTAAACATTTTACTTTTGTTTTTTTTGTTTCCAACCAATATCTTGCTAATTGTGGGAATGGAATTTTTCAAATGAATTTATTAAGCTTGACGTAATTGAACATGAATAAAGTTATCATGCTGATTAATTTTGTTAAAAGTACATTTTTCAAGAAATAAAATATTTTTTTTTTACAGGAATTTGGAGTCCAATCCTTTTAACTGCAATTGTCACATGGGCTGGCTGAATAGCTGGCTGAAGAAAAGCAAAGTATCGGCAGGAGAACCTACATGTTTTCTCCCCACCACCCACAAAAACACCCCCTTACTGACCCTCAAGGAGGACCAGTTTATCTGTCCAAGTATGTCAAACTACATTATTGATTGTAAAATTATACAGTATTGTGAAAAGGAAAAAGTGAGTTATGAAACTCATGTTTATTTTTACAAGATTGAAAATTTTTACCTGACAATGTCTTTGCTTTACGTTACTTGCATCATGAACTATGTGCATCAACCTTGGTTTTGCAATAAAAAAAGAAGAGCATAGAATGCTTTATATCCTCAAAGGAGAAATATGAGGCATCTCAGGCCTTTGATAATGTTGCAATACACTTGAATATATGATAAGGCTTTTAAGCAAACCAAATTTACTCTGCTCCTATATTTTTTATTTTTACCCTCGTATAAAATCAGTTTAATGAGTAATAAAAATTGACAGAAATTTATCAGGATCAGGGTTTTTTTTTTAAAATTATTTTTTGCTAAACATTTGTTGAGATGCATGTAGCTGAAAATACATGGAAAAATATTTTGAAATCAGTTGACTTGGATGTGTGACTGGCATGCACTTGATTTTACAGCTGATATTGATGTTGGATGCAACACTGGAATTTCTCCCTGCTGTTCTGAAACTGTAGACAGTGAGTAGCTTCTGTGTTAACTTGTCATAGTTAGCTCCCCTTGAAAGCATTCTGAAACTAATTGGATCACCATAAAAATAATAAGATGATCATCTTTCTGCCTTTGAATATAAAACAAAAGCCCAATAAAACACCTCCTCTGCCCTAGATTTACATGATGTAAACAACTTTTTTGTTTTTATGACTTCTATTACTTTAGATCGTTGACGTAGATGAGTTTTTATGTACTTTAATTATTGTGTTGACCGTTTCAGCTGCGGTGGGGAGCTGTGACCCCCGAGCTTACTGCCCCCCTAAGTGTACCTGTACAGGTACTGTGGTCAGGTGTAGCAGACAGGGACTTAACGAGGTCCCCGCCCTCATCCCAGATGACACCACTGAACTGTAAGTCACAGTTTAATTGTTGAATAAGTCAAAAGCTTACTCAAAGTCACAACCTAACTGTAAGTTAAAACCTAACTAAGTCACAAGCTATGGAGACCCAAACTAGAATGGTAAAAACCAGAGCTACTGAGTGCAGCTATCGCATCTGATTTGGTTGGGCCTTTCATCTTTCAATATGAATAATGACCTTAACTTGAGTATTAATTTCATATATAAAAGAAAGAGAATTCAAATTTGGGTACTTGAAAATTCAAGGTCAAATGTATATCAATAACCATGGACTTTATTAGAGATATATGTATAAGTAGCCTAACTCAGGTAAGGCTACAATGAGAGGTATGTTTCACAATGTTTATTTTTAAAATCTATACAGGTATTTGGATGTCAATAATATTAGAAGTCTTCCCTCTGAAATTGGACGCCTTACAAAGCTTCAAAGATTGTAAGTTGACTCTATACAAATTGCAAAAAAATGCCATTTGCCTCTTTCCAACACCTCCCTTTTGATTTATAAAGGAAATACCTGGAGCATTAAATTGTATTTTTATTGGGTGTTTCTTTGTAGAGATTTAAGCAACAACAACCTGGTTACACTGCCTGATCATATATTCTCTAATTTTACAAATTTAGCAACTTTGTAAGTATGATTTATTGGATCAAGATGAACTTTGCAACTCTACAGTTTTATCCCCTTGGTTATGTATTTCTAATGATTGATTTCTCTTACAGAATTTTAAGCTATAACCAGTTGGAATGCATGGCACCTACCAGCTTTTCAGGACTTCACAAACTAAGAATTTTGTAAGTACTGATTATCTCCAGCTTTGATTTTTTTTCTCTTTTTTAAATTTTTTGTTAATTGGTTGTTTATTTTCTTTTCCTTCTATTTACAGATCATTACATGGAAACAATATTTCTTCAATACCGTATGGAACTTTTAAGGATCTTACATCATTAACTCATTTGTAAGTTGAATCCACTCAAGATTTAACTACACAATGAAATTTTTCTATGGGGTGCTTATTTTGCTAAATTTTGTGGTTTCATAAATCAAAATTAGAAAAATTAGTTTTAGTTTTCAAAAATCGCAAAAAATAAATGTGCTTATTTTGAAATAAAAATGCAAAAATTTGCACCCACAAAAGAAAAGTTGCACATTCTATTAGATGTTCTGCCAAGTTTTCTTATGACTGTGATATACTTTGTAACTATTTTCCCTGTGTATCCCTTTATATTTATTTTCCCCTGTGTATCCCTCAGAGCCCTGGGAGGTAACCAGCTGTACTGTGACTGTAACCTGAAGTGGCTCTCTGACTGGATCAAGAAGGACTATGTGGAGTCCGGCATTGCTTCCTGTGTAGGCCCCGCCTCCATGCTCAACAAGCTCCTCCTGACCACGCAGTCCTCTCTCTTTGTGTGTAATGGTAAGTCAATAATCATCATAAAGGGTCTTTGAAAAACTGATATTTAAAAAAGGGTTTGATAGAGGAACTGGCAAAGATATAGTAGGTATCTGTAACTCGATTTGTTTTAGTAGAGGATGGATAAATTGGGAAAAAAGCTTCTAATTCAGTAAATCTTTAATACATACCGGTAAGCATTTTAACATTATTTTTTTTACCGGGGGGGGGGGGGGGGGGGGGGGGGGGGGGGGGAAGTTAATTCTACATTACATTATCACAAAATTTGATGTTACTTCAAGGTTTCTTCTCTTGTACATGCACTGTTTGATTTTAAGAGAAAATTGTGATTATTAAAAATGTATGGGAGTTAACTGGAAAGTATTGATGTTGATTATTTAAGGGCCCCCTGATCCTGAGGTGATGGGAAAATGTAATGCATGTCAGAGACAGCCCTGCCAGAACGGAGCTACCTGTAAGGGCATCGACTTCAAGAACTACACCTGTGAATGTCCGGCAGGATTCCACGGAGACAAGTGTGAGAACGAAATCAATGCCTGCTTCATCAATCCATGTCTTAATGGTGCTTGTGAAGTTCTGGACCACGGAAGGTTCAGGTAAACAGTCTTGCAAATCTATTTTCTCTAAGCTTTTTAACTTTTGCATATTAGTTACCAGTCTTTTAGTTCTACTGTATTTCTGGTATTTTGTCTATTTTTTAACTTTTGCATACTAGTAACCAGTCTAAGAGCTCTATTGGTATTTTGGTAAATTTCTTTCAGATGCAAGTGTAACAATGGGTTCCAGGGTGACCGATGTGAAATAAACATTGACGACTGTAAGGGCCATGCCTGTATGAACAATGGTTCCTGCATCGACCTCGTGGAGGGGTACACCTGTCAATGTGGCCCAGGTTACACAGGTATTGCTGTCCACTCCATTGTTTCTCTGTATAATTAGCTGCAGCAGTCTGACTTTTGAAAATGTTCAATGTAGCTGATATATAGTTGTTGTAGGGTGAACTACATTCGTATGTTTGGTGTTTTGTAATCCAAATGAATTAATGTAGTTATCTGATTAGTGTAAAAAAACTGAAAACAGATGCAATTTACATGATGAATTGCCCGTGTACACATTTTTGAGCGATTGTGCAGTTCAATAATGTTAAAGTAATGAAAACTTGATTGCATGCAGTAGTGTGGATGAGATATTATGCTGCCCTTCCATATCAAATATTTGACTTTTCTTTGCAGGGAAGATGTGTCAACAGAAAATCCGATACTGTGTCGGAAATTACAACTTTTGTCAAAATGGTGGAACTTGTGTGAATCTGGACACAGATTACAGGTAAAACAAAAGACAAATCTGTACTATAATAGTGGTAAAAAAATAAAGTGATTTGTTGGAAGTAAGATATCTCATGGTCGAATTAGGGACCATTATGTCTGCTCCTTTTATCTGTATTATGCAATTTGGCATCAACAGGCATTTAATTTTTTAATGAGGATATCTTTGTGGTATCTAAGTGAAGTCACCTAAGCACTGTGTAGCATCATTAATTGACAGCCCTAACTAAAGTTTATAAGTCAACTGCTAAAGTTATCTGTTACCTTAAATAATCTACGACTGAAGATGTCAGTTTCAAATTTTTGAAAATAAAAAAATAATAACTTTATCAGCGGAAGAATTATACCAATTACATTTTTAAATTTGTACATAACGTTGATAATGGATTCAGCATTCTCTAAAAAAGAAAAACATTATCTACCTAGAATTCCTTCATGTTTTTTTTAACTGAAATAAAATTCACCACGAATGAAACAGTATGCTAGAATTCCACATCTTTAAGGAATATAGATTGGGCTGATATGCAATAAGCAATTATATTTCCAAAAGTTGTGGAGAACACTAGAATTATTTCATGATTTTTTTTAATGAAATAAAACCTAACAGAGTATAAAAAGGTACTGTGATTAATAATTGGCGTTTTTTCTTTGAATATTTCAGCTGCAAGTGTCCGACAGGCTACTCAGGGAAGAATTGTACGCTGAACCTGGACGACTGTAAGTCTCACTCCTGCCTGAACGGTGGTCGGTGTGTGGATGGGCTAGGAGACTATAGCTGCTACTGTCCCCGGGGATTCTCTGGACGCTTCTGTGAAATAGCCCCTCTGGCTGTTAACACTCAATTCTCTTATAACAGTCTCTGCCAATCTCATGCCTGTCAAAATAACGGAGTTTGCTATGTACCCAAAGGGGGATCACACTACATGTGCCAGTGTGCTCCAGGTACTAACTTCATTCAGCTATCCTCGTGTTCTCTTTTCATATATATATATACCCGGTATATATACACCCGTGTATTTCATTACTATTTCTCTTTGCTCTTCTGTTACACAACTCTTCATCTTATCAGCATGCTTTCCAATATACAGTTATTAATGTACTTTCAAAGCATGGAAAGTACCATTTTATTCCTAATAAGACAAAGAATTATATACTCTCTCAAATATTATCAAAATATTTATCATAAATATACCCAAATATATACATGTATCTATGAAATGCTAAGAGCAAGCCAGTAAATAGAAATAGCTTTGCATTTATGTATAACTCTAGTATTTACATTTATTCATATTATTAAAGCTACAAACACATATTGACTTTTCCATATGTTTATTTTCTGCTTTTACCCTTACCAAAACTTTGAATATTTAGGCTTCTCTGGCAAGAAGTGTGAGAAGTTGTCCAGCATTTCGTTTATTGCGGACGATTCCTACATCCAGATGCCACAGGTTGACTTCCAGTCCCAGGTCAACATCACCATGAACATGAAGACGGACTCCGACTCCGGCGTTGTATTCTACGTCGGCGCCGACCAACACCTGGCCGTGGAACTGTTCCGCGGGCGAATCGGAGTTAGTTTCTTCACCGGGAAGTCTCCATTGTCCACCATGTATAGCTACATCTTTAGTTATGTGACCGTGAACGACGACCGTCTCCACACGGTGGAGCTTATCGTTCATCGTCGTAACTTTACCATGCGAGTGGATGGGGGTGTGTCCCGATCGGTAGTTAATATGGGGGAGAGTGAGTATTTAGATGTCAAGGATGATGTGTACATTGGGGGACTGTCATCTGCTAAAAGCACAGAAGCTCACAAAAAATTCCAAATTAGAAGTCAGACTAGTTTTAAGGGTGAGTACATCATTTTTTTTCTACCATTTTAGGATCATTGTGATTTCTAGCTTCCAATCAGGACAGTTTAGGATGATCTCTTTACCTCTTAAACCATTCCTTGCAGGTTGCTTCCAAGGTGTCTATATAAATGGAAAACAACTGGATTTTAGTGTTTCTAAATCAAACCATAAAATTATGCCAGGCTGTAAAGTTGATCCTTGTGAAAATAACAAGTGTAAACACGGACAGTGTAAACCAAGGAAGAAGAGGGGAGGTTATCGGTGTAAATGTAAGAGAGGATACTCAGGGAAATACTGTGACAAAGGTGAGTGTTCATTAGTACTTGGTGTTAATGTATAACTGAAGGAAATGCAGGATGCTTTACCAGAAGGTGTTAATTTCAGAGGAAAAAGGACAAATTAATGGTTTTAGACTGTGGATAATCTCAAAAACTCATTTTTCTTAAGAGTATTTTACTTTGGGCTTTTCTACACAGGGGTTATATCCCTTGGCAGTAAAAACCTGCATAGGATTTTTACTGTAGCCCTTGTAGTTTTGAGATTTGTTACTGTCATTCAATACATACATTGATAGAAAAAAAATGAATAGAAAATTTAAAACAAAACATTCAAATGTATAATGATTAAGAAGAGGAATGTTGGGGTTTTCTCGTTTGACCTTTGAGGTGACCCAAGAAAAAAGGGCATATTTTGTAAAGTGTGGATTGAACTTTCATTTGTTGAAAAAAAATGCTGGGCTTTGTATTGCTGCATGTAACTTTATTTTTACTACTTGTAGATTGTTTATTTGATGTACCTTTCATATGTTTATTTTTGTTTTGCAGTGCCGACATGTAAGCAAAAAGTTTTCCGAAGCAGGTATACTCATCCAGTTACAAAATGTACATCCCGGACCAGGATTAAATTCCGACGATGTGAAGGATCATGTGGAAAGGACTGCTGTAAACCCAGGAAAATTAAAACACGGAAAGTCAGACTTTATTGCCAAGATGGATATTCATACATTCATAATCTCGCAGTCATTCGAAAATGTGGTTGCAAGAAATGCCAGTAAATTGAATTCATGCACATAACCCCGAATACTTGTCCATGTCATAATGTGATGTGTATGTCAATCTTTGTGAGATCTGATTGTACACGAGAACCGCCAAATCAGGCAAAGCAAGTGTGAACAAAAAAATGGATTTCTGCCAACTCGGACAGATAAATTTTTGTTGCGTGTTGTGATTTTGGAAGTTCAAAATGTGTTCGGCTGTCAAAAACTTGACCTAAAAACACTGTTGACTTGGATGAATCAGTGTTGAAGTAGAGAGCCTTCCTAAGCACAGACATATAGAGTTTAGGTTGTGACAGGCTTGTACACTCCTCAATGACTGAGCAAGCAGAGACGATACAGACTTCTATAGTGCATGGACAGCATTGAATGTGATTGTTTCTCTAAGTCGAATTGTATATTTGTACGTGATGTTATGTTGAATGGCATATACATGTATTTATTTGATCACATTTCAGAAGCATTTTGATACATGCATATCTTTCTTTTTTTTAAACTCGTACTGTAAGGCATTTTCGTTATAATGCTTTAAGAAACATTGCAAAATATTTTGCTTTATTGCAAAAATGACAATTTCAGCTAAATTTGTGAGTTGATAAATTGCTGATGGATATGAAACATATGTTAGAGTAGATCTGGTTGGATATCATGTATCTATTTGTCCTTGTCATTGGCTATACGTAATATACGCAATATTCTATGGAAGGTATGATCTGTAAGAATACTATTTATCGTTTGTACAGTTGTTAAGAGTATACATGTAGTTAGAGTTACGTCATACAGTTGTTTTCTGTGTTTTGAAAGACGCATGTTTGATGTTGCCGTAGCAATATGAAGTGAACTTTTACACAAATTTGGAATCAGCAAGCAAAGAATTGTTAATTGTCTGAAAGCACTGCCCCTTTTATACAGTAATCTGTCTAATTGTATGGTTTGATAAAATGACCACTCATCTTAATTAATGAGGAAAATACTTGTTGTTTGATTCTTGATTTTAACGATTCAGGCCCAAGTCTGATGTAGTTTGCAGTGATTCTGTTCGTTTTGTTGTTGTTGTTGCTAGTTTTACATTTACAAACAGATAAGAACTTTCTTACTTGACTGGAATTTATGTCCTCTTTCGACCTTTCTTTAATTTTAAGAACAACTTTTGTTTTGTGTCCTTGCACGTCTACCTCAGTTATATTTGATTATATTGACTCTGAGAATACATAGGAAAGAAACACAGAGAGATGTACATGTTTTAGTGACACACCCATTTCATTCATCAAACACGAGAGTAGTAATCTCATCGCTTTATTTAAGAAACGCATTATTTCATGTGCATTATTTTTACAATATAAAGAACAGTTTTTAATATGATTAGAAAATCAATAATGTACAGTATGTTTACCACTGTGAATGTGTTACTTGGAAAAATTAATACTTTGTATTTTAAATAATAAAAGTAACACGTACAACTTCTTGTTTTAAACTGTTGAATATGGCTTCCAATAAAGTCATTTCTGACGGTGATTCTGTTTTGTTTCTTTACTTTATGTTAACCTATTCAACACCTTTAATTTTGCCAGCAGGAATAGTGTACACTCGATCTAGACTACAGTCCAACTCACAGCTGTAACGTAGGGATTCTTTATCAGATATCTCTCCTACAGTGTACTGTTAAGTGGGCCTCAACACACACAGGAAAGATATCTTGTACCAATTGCTCAAATTAAAAAAAAAAAATTAAAAAATTAAATTCCATGTCCTGGCCTGCAAGAACTAGCAACTCTTATGTGATAGCATATCAACAGCCTTGTTGCTCGAGGAGAATAGAGGTAGGATCAGGTCATTTTGGGGAAGGGTTAAAATTCATGCAATTGTTTTGGCAAGGCTACAGAAGATAGCTGAATACACCGTTTTTTTTTACTCGTAACTGAAAGTCGTTCCCAGATCATGTATGTTTGGTACTTAATGTAACGAACTCGAGATAATATGTCGAATTAGTGGCTGAATTTTAAAACTAATCTCAATGGTTCATTCCAGTCCTCTGCCTGTTAATCAACAAACATAATTCCAGTATTTTTTTTTCATTTTATTTGGTCAATTGCAATTTCATTACACAAACAAGTGTGTTATTAGTAAGAGACACTTAATAGGTGCAACATCTAAACCTTCTCCCCAACAGTGTCCGCTTCTTTTTGTCCTAGATAATATAACAACTACATAAAGAATATTGATGAAAAACTCCTAGATTTTCTTAAGATACACAACCTTTGAAATGCTTTACAATAAACCTTATTTTTATTGCACAAGAGCAAAAAATTTCTCTATTGAGGTATAGTTTGTTGATGTCTGCATAACTTTATTAATTTGATACAAGCACAATGTTTTTAAATAAAATTGATATTGTGAATCAAAAAAGTACTGGATAAAAATACAATTATTTTAATATTATATACATGTACAACACATATATATCAAATCAGTGCGATTTTGTAAATCTTCATTTCAACATTCAAAATCTTTAATGGACTTTTTGCCTGATATATTTATACAAAGCTGTAAATTTATTGCAATTTCATGAATACTCTGACATCAACAAGAGGCAGAAAAGCAGAAAACTAATGAAAGGGCAGCACTGCATTTTGAGATAAAAAATAAAGCATCACATAAAAAAATCAGAGTGTGACTAGACATGTTAATATAAAGGAAAGCCATCAATAAAATGGAATAAAGGGTGCCATTATAAGAGACATGTTCTAGTATCATGAATTAGCTGTGCATCGTTCCAGCCCAGCATCAGAATGTTAGTGATCTGATCCGACTCTTAAAAAAACCCCAAAAAACAACAAAATGTGTAGGCTTTTAGCACTGAGAGAAACATATATCCTATAGCTAGTGCAAGGATTATGCAACATGCAGTTCTATGTTTTACAAATAACTGCAAGACACAAATAATTCATAAATACCAAGATCTATTAATTAAATGTGCAAGTTACATATTTTGTATGTTCTTGTTTATAGTGTTATAGTATATTACACGCATTGGATCCAATAGGTTTAAAATAGATGTTTTACAAATAACTGCGACACAACTCATTCATAAATACTGAGATCTAATGTGTAAGTTTCATATTTTATATACACTCTATAGTTCATATAATGTGGTATTACATTTACATGCATTGGATCCAATAGATTAAATACATACAAACAGGTAGTCTAACTGATTAAGCTGACTTAGTAAAAACATGTAGAAAAATTACAGTCATATACTTTTTCTGTATCAAAAGTGTTAACTGAGCCTCAGTAAAATTAGAATATTTTTTGTCCCTATTTTGTCATTTGATACAGTTAAAACTTCATTAAAGTCAAGAACACATGCATTATTGTAATTTTTTGAGAACATATATTTTTCTCGTATCAACTCATTAAATACGGTGTAATAAAAGTGTTATTCATGGGTCATTTGCAATCTTAAAGCTCAGCATCTCAAAATCAGATTGCTTATAGGCAGATAACCACATACATATGTCACACACATTAAGTACTTCAATGACATGTTATGAGGTATAAAGCATGCATATAGCTACCGTAACCATGGACAGATCAAAGCATGCATAGATAACATGGACAAAGAAAATATAAATAATATACCAGTACACAGATGTATATCTACTTTGTTGTACAAGGTACTAACATTATTTTGTGTTTTCTTATATGATTATATCATAATTGTATAAAGCTTATAGATTCAATATTAATGTACCTAGTTGGAGGGGGTGGGGGTCATACAGGACAGAAATATTGCAAAGCAATTATGGAATGATTCAATTATGATATGACAATTATGATATGAAATAAGAATAAAAGCATCACAGCTTTGCAGCACATACAAATAAAAATCCTGAATAAATTTAAGAAAACTTGTTTGATAAGCCAAGATATCTCAATGAAATCAAGAAAGCAACAGTTTCAAAAGCCCTGTGATTTTCTTGTCTCATACATTCTAAGAAAGACAACTCCAAACCTTGAGGTGACTTGAGGGAGATTTGAGGACTAGCTCTGGTAAGTAGTAAAGCTGTTATATGGTAAGCATACACATATACGAAAAAATACATGCATAATTTTGTGACTATCATTTCAATTCACAACAAAATGTACACTACATGTATGAGTATATCACCTTAGATTTGAAATGAACACGTACAGCATTTTTTAAATCTCGCTATGAGGTACAATGCATCTTCAACATTGAAATAAAAGCACAACCATACAATGTACATGTATTAATAACAATTAAAGATTTAAAATGGAATAAATTAACAATATTTCAAACTGAACTGATTAATCCGGTAATATTAATAAAGCCCTTAGTTAACTTCTGATTTTCTTAAATCTAAATTCAGTAAACATTAACAATTTTCCATGATGCTATAATTTTTAGATTAAATGAAAAAATAGAAATCAAAAGTATATATATATATATACCGGTAGTAGATGCAGACTTTCTAGTTACCCTATACCTATTGTTATAGCTAAATTCCCAACTAAACATTAACTTAGTGTGGAATCATTAGAATTCATGGTGGCTCAATTTTCCTGGTATTCGTGGGTATAGCCCTCTCCCACAAATTTACAACCTCGAAGAAAATAAATTTAGAAGAATCATCTTTCTTTCTGAAACTGAAAACCGATGCATATGCATCCACAAAATAGCAAAAATCCAACAATCCACAAAAATTGGCTCCCATGAATTTAAATGATTTTAGAGTATTTGATCAATCCATTCTATTGCACAAGAATGAGTCTTATTCAGTGTACATGTGTTAAATTCTACTCTAGAATAAAAAAAAGGCTCAAAAGAAGAATTGTATTAACAGGTCATAAATATAGAACTCCATTAACCCTATCATTTTTGCTAAATTCCATATTGCATCCAAGTTAATAGGAAGAGTTCTTAACTAACATTTTCCTATACTTGCAATGATTTTTAATTCATGTATATAGAAAAAATATTGTGTTAATCAAGCAAAAATGATGAAAGTTCAATTTAATTTTATTGAGTAGGCTATAAGATCAATTTCGTTGTGAATATTTTGAAACTTAATTGGTGATTTCGTTGTGTAAACTACTCAAACTTGCCTGTACAAGATGCAAAGTTTCAAAACTGAATTTTTAATGATCCTAAAACAGAATTAACTAGAGCTGTTTCTATAAACCAGAAGATCTAATGTTGGAAAAATAGCACTGATTCTAAAGGATTGTACCAACAGCTTGTTCTTTGTACGGTAATTATACCTCAGAATAAATTAATAATGCTAAGTTGAGTAATCATTGATAGATATGGGTACATTAAGTTGAGATACCCTAAACAAATAAAATGGTGATACAGACATATAATAGGAAAGTGATATCACAGATGGAACTAAAACAGAAAGTGGAGAAAATTTGGTGTAAACAGTTAGTTAGAGTTTGTCTATGTCTCTACCGTACGTGCCTCAATAAGAGAATAATGTCCTAAACTGCATAAACTTCATAAAAATATAAACTGTGTGTAGCATTCCCGCTCTCCTATCATGGCCTCCAACTCCTGCTGAACGGCATCAAAGATACGGTGCATTTTTCTGGTTGTGGACCCTGGAGTTTGTATTTTTAGAGTCTTGGAGATATTCTTAGAATCTGTCTCTAGACTTGAATTCTCAGGTTCCAACCCTTCAACTTTTTCTTTTGAAGTTTCCAGATATGAGTTTTCCATGTCCACTCCTTTTACTTTTTCTTCCTCCACAGTAGAACTGCTGACAGTTTGTTTTGCTGGAGGATATTCGGAGCTGGGCATTTTGGAAGTTTCCAAGATTCCGCAGGAGGCTAAAACCATATCATCAAAGTCCTGCGAATGCCTGTCTTTAATTTCTATCTCGCTGTCATCATGACTGCCCTGAGAGTTCAGTCTAGACCATCTTACCGAGTTTTGACTTCTGTCGTCCACAATTTCATCATTCACATTTCCAGCATCCTTTGCTGTTTCGCCTCTCCTGTCTAGTTTTGGCAGTGAAATCTTCGGTAGTTTTATTCCGGAGCTGATATTTTTGGTTACATTTTTGGTAATGTTAACAAAGTTTGGAAATAAATTCTTTCTGGGTTGACTCGGACTGCTGACTGGTGATGACATCACTGGACTGACTGACCTTGGACTACTTCTCAGTGACCTTGACCGGGGTGAGGCCCTCCCTGACAATTTACTGAGTTCCCCCGAGGATAAATCTCTAGGTACATGGAGGTTAGTCAGGGTTTTTTCCTGCTGTTCTATGTAAATGTTCTGAATGTCAGGATGTGGCTTGGTTTTCCTCCTGTTTGAAAGACCAACTTGTTTTCAAATCAGTTCACTTCATATTATAACATGAAAAACAACATAAAGTTTTCTAATAAAAAAAAATACTTTTATGCATTCTGATAATAAGTTTGTGAACAATGCATTGATAGAATATTATTGCTATACTTAATTGAATAGAAAACTTTTCATTTACAGATATTCACCTGTCTAATTTGGGCTTGGTTTCAAGTTCCAATTTCAGAGACAAAATCTCTTGGGCAGCAGCAAAAGCCTGGTGAATGGCTCTAAGATTCTCTGTAACAAAAAGAATTGAAAGGTCGATCTCCATAAACATGAGGGGGAAATATCGAAGATACTTCAATTTTTGAATGTTAAAAAGGAAATGTTAACGTGGCTAAAATTAGACAACAATGAAAGACAGATTGAGACTTGTAAATGCCAGCTAAAGCCCACTTCCATTTAAATCTGCAAACCTTTTTTATGAATGTAGTTTTAAATACATTATATGCTACCTCTAGCATCTTCCATGTTTTTGACAGCAATAATCATGTTGTTAAAGAGTCTGGTACGAGGAATTCTGAACGTGTGGAAGAAACCATCCTCTGCATAGTGCTGGTAGTGGAGCCGTAAACACACAAACTTGGATTTGAAAATGGATGGCTCCGCTCCTAAATAAAACAATACAAAAACCAGTAAGAAAGAAAGTCATTTTTTAACAATTTATCAACCATAAACTGTCTATTAATACACTTATAATCCATGATTGTGCTTTCCAGGTTTGTAACCATTTAATGTTTTATGTACCTATTTCCATTTTGACGATGTCCTCGAGGAATATCCTCTGATACTGGACGATTTGCTCCTCCTCATCGTCATACCAGGCTACATACACAGACCTCTGACTGAGGAGCAGAATGATGTCCATATCCAGTCGATCCTCATCTCCTGTCCTACACAAATTTAAAAAAAAAAAAAAGATCCAATTTAATTTTAATGAAATGAAATAAATTGAAATGTACCAGTACTTTGTATTCAAAGATTAAATTTGAAGGAGATTTATGGTTGTAAATTCAGTTTGATTTTAGAGATTTATACATGTAAATTCAGTTTGATTATAATGAAATGAAATGCTGAATCAATTAAAATGTACCAGATTCGATCTATATGCATAGATGTGCAATTAAAGGAGGAGATTACTTGTAAAACATGGATGGATCAAAATCTGAATACATTCAATGCTAGTTATACTTTTGACATTACTTGTCATGATTTTAGAGTTAACTCCCTTTAAGTTTCAAAATTTTTGAAAATTTTAATGTACCGGTATATAAGTGCCTTTAGTGGATTAGAGTTTTTTGCAATGATGACCAACTTGGGAAAAACTGTATAATAGACATGTAATGAAAGATTTTTGTTCAGTGTACAAAAAATCTTTTTTTCTTTGTTTTTATTAACATCACTTATCAAGTGCATGGGACTCAGCTGCTCTAGCTGACATATTCATTGGTATTTTTTGATACAAAATTGACCAATCTGCACATTAAAACAGTAAAATCAACAATTTTTCTACAAATGTGCAGATAAATAAAAGACCATATATCAGTGCAATGTGCCTTGCTTCTTCCTTTTCAATGCTATGGAAAATTACCAGTTTTGATATTTACACTTACTGAAGATCTGCATTGATCAGATTCAATATACTGAGGGTCTATAAGATCTGATAATCAATATACTGAGGGATAATTATAAGATTAGATATTCCACGTACTGAGGGTCTATAAGATTTGATATTCAATATACTGAGGGTATAATTATAAGTTTAGATATTCCACGTACTGAGGGTCTATAAGATTTGATATTCAATATACTGAGGGTATACCGGTAATTATAAGATTATATATTCCATGTACTGAGGGTATATAAGATTTGATATTCCACTTACTGAGGATCTGCATTGATCAGACTCCACCCTCCCATACACTGCTCTGGTTCAATGATCAGCATCTTTTTAGCATCCTCAATCAGCATTTTGAGGTTCTCCTCTTTTTCCAGCAGCTCATTGGTGTCCTCTTCTTCCTCACCCTCAGAGGACTCCAGTCTGTCTGAGGACAACATCATGGCCTCGGTACTGACCAGCTGACCCAGCATCAGATCAATGGTGGCCTGTCGGTAGCTGTCCTTGAAGCGCAGGTAGTACCTGCAAGTAAGTACACATGAACTTAACACTACCGTAAACCAACTTTTTTTGTGCAAGAAGATTTTACAAGGTTCATGAGAACTAGTCATCAGAAATACTTCTTGCCAGTCTTTTAATGTCCATTGTATTTTTTTGAGATAATATAGGCTTAATCCTGAAAATCAGTTGTAGCAAAACAGTTTATCAGGTACTTGGCAGTTGCAAAATAAAGTTGTGGCAAATTAAATACATGTAAAAAGATGGTATACAGTAATCTTAAAATTTTGATAGTCTTAAGAATGTGATGGATATTTTTTTTTTATAAAACAGACATCATCAAAAAATGCTCATTGACTACGAAGCAAAATAAGAGCCAACAAGATAAAGAGGAAAACTTATTTTCCCTATGATGAACCTATATTTAGTTTAAGATGGTTTTGAAGTCAATGGATCATACATAAATTCAAGCAAGATATGTTATGAAAGAACAACCTATAGGGGCTTCTACTCTTTGAGATTCATCCATCCATTTTTAATATTTTACTATTAATATTGGAGTTTTATTTATTTTAATTGGTTTATATTTTTAAATTTGACTTCATGCACAGGAGCTTGGCCCATTTTAACCACAAGTTCTTTATACCCATAATTAATCTCTGAATCAGAAAATACACTACCAACTTGAATCAATTCCTTTCATCTTATGATTTGATTCAACACTGATTTCCGGTTAAGTTTGGATTTTAATTAAGAGGGTTTGATGGTCATAGCCATTTTTAAACTATATTGATTTCCTTTAGATGAAGATCAAGCTCTGTATAAAGATACATAAAAATATTCAAATTTTAAATCTAAATTTTATGGATTTCTTCTTTACAAATAAAAAGTTTATGGCCAAAAATATCAAATTTAGAATTTTAAGACAGATCTGATGGGTATAATGATGATCTTTCAGCCTCCTTAATTTTGAATGATTCAGCATATTCTTCTTTTTGAAAATCAATAAAAGAGACTGAAAAAATTCAAAGAAATAAGATCAGAGTGTCAGTCTCCCTTAAATCAGGTTTTTGCAGCGTTTGAGCCAAGAACACCATAAAGAGAATGACAGATGAACACAGTCTGTCTCTTTTATAAATTTTAATAACTGTAACTCGGAAACAGTTGCATCCTGAAAACTAGGGTATTCAACAATTGATTGGTCTATATTACGCAACATCATTCAACAGCCTTGAACAAATCTTAAAATCATTTTTCATCCCTTATCTTTTTTTTACCTTCCTTAAAATTTCAGTGAAAAGAGATCAAATTCAATCAATGAAATAAAATGGGGACAGCATGCCCAGGAGTGTACTGAAATCTACTCTTCTCATAGGTAAGACAGGTAAGGAAATGCATCATGCAAGGGCCACAATAACATGTGATCTGAGAATGGAGTACCTGTTAGCTGAGTTAACACCGTCCTTCATCATGCCAGTAATTTTTCTTTCCCCCGTTCTTGTGTAGTCCCCCTGTACAAAGAGAGCTAGATGTTCAAGAGCTCAGGAGATCTCATAGAAAAGTCAGTAAAAGCCAGTCTTGTAGAAATTGGGCATGCACAATTCTGTTGCATCAAATTAGATTTGTTATTTTGGGAGAAATCTAGAAAAAAATTGAGTTGACACATTTTCCTTCATTATTACATATTAGCCATATATTCAAAATTTGGAAAATGAATGTGATATTCATGCAGTAGTTATAGTATTGAAATTATGAGACATTATTTCCAATCAATCTTGGTTTTGAACGCTTAGAAAATATCAAACAAATTCTACAAGACACATGCATCATAGTCTTCATGATAGCATAGACAATGAAGGGAACAACAAGCAATCTTGTGGTACACCAGTACTTTTGTGAAACTAGTTGGGTATGTTACTTCTTTTTTGTAAATTACCAGTTATATTTCAGCTGCATGTTCCTATTCAGACTAGCTTTCAAAAATACATAAGTACTTATCCATTAACGCTTTGAATGGACGTTTGAATGTTCAACATTCTTTCAGTGACTGATACATATACCTTCAATGCAGCAGTGCCAGCGTACTGACGACTGATGGCATCACCATTGTTGGCCCATAGAACCTGGAAGATCTTCTTACAGCTGGAGGGAAGATTCTCATCCGGTGGAAGAATCCCAAGCTTTCTCAGCTGTCCAAGAAAACCCCAACATTTTTCAATATTTCAAATATGGTAAGCACTACTGGCCATGAAATGGCATTTTTTTAGTTCATGTATCAAGATGTCAAAAAAATTAATATACTAGTAGTTTTATTGCACTTAAATTTTCAGATTCATGTGCATCACTTCTAAATTTCAAAGCAAAAATACTGTTAACATTTTCTCAATAAATGTGGTCAATTACTTGTGTTTCCATGACGATTCGAGCGACGGCTGTCTGACTGACATTGGTTCTGTCCAGACAGTCCACACAGTTGACCCTGAACACGCCTCTTTGTTCACAAATTGTATCCTCCTTGCTCAACCTTATCAAAGGAAGGTAAAGGTAAACAGTAAATGTTGTATGTATTTCATTCTAAATTTTTCTTTTTTTCTTTTCTTGAATACGGTAAGTGTTAAACAGTAGCATCTAAAGTAAAACTTATCCCACATCAATGACCCATTCACACTGGCACTTGTGCAAATTAAATCAATATCATTTGATGAACTTATCATTCATAATTTAATTATGTAATTAAAACTTGAGTGACTGACCAGCAGTATCTCATCTCCTTGATCATGTCGCTGACCCCATCAGTCAGTATGGACACATTCTCAAACTTCATACCGCGACTGGAAATAGTCATTATGGTCATAAGGTCATAAGTAATAGACAAGAAGACTATTAGGACAATGGAATATGATGTGATTCAAGATTATCATTTTTATTCATTAATAATGAAATTACTAGTTATAAAATTATACAGAGGCATTTGGCAATTGAGGTAGCTGAATCTCCACATTATATTGATATCAAGTACCAGCATATCATATCATATAATGCAACTCTTTTTTTTCTTTTCTGAAATTCAGTAATAATATCTTGTATTTTCAAGTTCGAGTTATTATCAACAGCTCACCAATGTTCATGAAAATCAAAGGAGGTATAGGTGATGTGAGGTGAGTTGAACTCAATGATGTGATGGAGATAGGCATCGCTCAGCTCCTTTTCTTTGCCCGTAAGTTCCGCCAGGTTAATGATTGAGATGGGGGAATACAGGGAGAGTTGTTCATCCAGGTGTCTGCAAAAAGCTTCATGGGTCTCCTTATGTCCTGAAAAAGAAAAATGTTTTCTTAAGGTAATTCGACATTGATGTTGACCTAAATGTTACTTGACACTTATAAGCATAACCATTTTCATGCTCATGCATACAAATCCTTCACAAGCACTTGCTGGTATTTTTTGACAGTGAAAGTCAAAGAGGGCAGTTGGTTTGTTTATCTTTTTAATATATTTACTTAAATCAAGTTCATGTTAAATTTATTGCACCAACTTAAGGTTATATGAACATAATAAACATAATAATGCCAGGAGACAGTTTTAACATGATCTAAAAATTATTCTGCTGCTCCAGGTCATGAGTTCACCAACTTTTAGTCAAATCACTATATCTTATCTTTCTTTGTGATAATTTATTAATATATCTCAAGTGAAAGGTATGTAAAGAAGTATGTCATCCATTTATCATGTGTGTCTGTTTGTGCACATAGGAATAGGTGCATGGAGGGGAAAAATTAAATGGGTACACAGGTATAATGTCATCAATTGCAAGCTTATCACAATACAATCATAATTTAAAAAGTAAATATTCAAAATGAAATCACAATTTGATTATATTCACTGCAAACGTTTATGCCATTCCTGGCCCTTGACGTGGAGGCAGTTATATATACATGTATGTACAAATGTCTCAGTCCATTTATATCTATGTAATACATGTACATTTACAATCAATTCATGAAGTTTTCAGTGGAAGAAATTGATTGCTAAACTATTGCTTGGTCACAACCAGATATTTTAGTTAAATTAACCCAATTTCTAAACCAAACAGTGTTTTATGCAAATAATTCTGAATCAAAACATGAATATAATTATGCACAATATGTGCGTAGTATATTCCTGCATTAACATTTTTAAATTACTGAAGAAAATCAAAAGTTTTTTTTCTTTGAAGCAGAAATGTTTTTAAAAAAATATATACCAGGGTATCTAAAAATCTGAATTGACACATTCTCATTGGTAATGGCCGGATCCAGTACCAGAATAGGGATAAAACCCAAAAAAGTTACAAAAGGCTTCCATTTAAAACTGTACATTAGGTTCAAAGAAAGAAACCAGTAAAAAGAGTTAAATTGCATTTATGGTATCATGCAGGAACTGTACTGAGACAAAGATTTCTTCTCCTAACTACAAATCAAACAAATTATTTTGTGTTTCCCACATGAGTGAATATTCAACCTAAATATTTATCTACATTAAAACTGTAAGAAGATAAATGTATACATTTCCTGGTATATGGTAAGTGTATTTTTGACAGCAGTCCTTGGTGTGGATTACTTGGACCTTCTGGTCTCTTATATTGTCATATCAATCTGACTGGACATTATGACATTTTGATGATGAACATCATTTACACGTCCAACTTAGTCCCCATTCATCAACCTTCCCTCAGATTCGTGAATCAGAATAATCTTTTTATGAATGCCTTTTGTTGCTTCTTATACTACTACAGTAATTCATCTTAGGGATTATGCATTCTGGATCTAAAATCAAATTCTGAATACCTTTTTTTCAACCATTTCTGTATGTTTTCTTAATTGTGTTGCATGAAGCCATTTGATTGAGAATATGTTTAAGTACCATAATTATGAACAGCTGTCCAATACATCAAGCCTGTTTATATCTCTTCGTTTTATACATCCCATCCCAGGATTATTCATGCTAACAATCACATCTTTCCTTTTCAAACTTTCTTTTTTAAAACGAACAGATTCATTTTTTCCATCATTTATTTCAATTAATTATGAAATTTGATTTTCATAGGACATGTATTTATATGATTTGGTAAAGAATGCTTGTTGAAGCATTATACCTTCCAGCATTAATAACTCCTAAAGATAGTTCATACATCATGACAATGACTTGTATTCAGATTATTACCTCTAAAATCAAGATGAGTGATTTTCTTATAAAACTTACTTAAGTTGTCTTTCTCAGGAAATGAATCATATATATACATGCATATGTTATCTTGGAATGTTCTTGTGGTACGTACCAAATGAATGGAAACCCTATTCCAAAGTATAGTTTATTTCTGATAATGCACAGATTGGGCATTACATAACATCTGCTCATGTCCTCTAGATAAAAATTGATTTATTACCAAAGGATACTGCTCTTATCAGTAGAAGTATTTAAAGGTACATGTAATTCAAGGGAAAAATTTTTCACAGATAAATCAAGGAAGAATTTTGCTTGCATGTTTGATTAGTTTTTACAGCATGTGATTTACATGTATGAGTAAATTTATTTTTGAACATATACGGTATTACAATAATTTTAAAAGATTTACATTTAGTTCACCAACCCAAGATCACAATATCAAACAGTGTAAGTTATTAACTTTTGTGAGACCTTAATTTCCCATTGAAAATCAAAAGAGTATTATGCTAATTTAATAATGCATGCACATGTATTTTAAGTAAAATAATGCGTGCATTGATCAAGAGTTATTTCTCTTTTACAAATTCTTTAGATTTTTTGAAGATCATTGTTAAAGAAACTGTGATCTTTGTGAACTTCAGAGACAAAAGGTAGGTCCCTTTTATCTTGAAGTGAACAACAATTTACACTGACACCTCTATCAATTATTTGTTTGTACATGAGTTTAACTCTTTTAACTGTTATTGATAGTATCACAATTAATGGGTGGTGTCATATTCCTTAAGGCAATGGCTATTGAGTGAAAACATCTCATTCTGTTTTTTGTGTCTATAGATCTGTTACATAACAAACAAATCAATTACTCAATCAGAGCTCTTACTCAAACCTGAAACTCCCACAATTTAATGCAAGCAAGATTATTATTTAAAACACTTCACGTCCCTTTGTGGGCCTCTTTTTCGTCAAGACTGTAAATGCAAGTTGTCAATTTGAGCCCACATTTGGTATAGTGGAAGTTTGCCCTTCAACAAGCAATGTCTCCTGTGCTCGGGATTTTATCTCTTTATCTCACCTGTGCAGGTAAGGAAATATTTTCAGTGTATTTACAAACAAAATTGAAACCTCCATGAACTTTAATCAGTTGTTTATAATATTTATCCTTTAATTGATACCTGTATATGAAATAATTAATATCTAAAATATTAGTGTTAAAGTTCCACACTGCCTTTAATTTTCAATTTTGGCAACCATTACAAAATCTGCATTTTTATATGCGTTATCTTTGCCCTTTAAAAAAGAACCTAGATATCACCAATCAGTTTAAACAATATCTTAAAACTCTTGGAGCAAAATGAAAATGATAAAGGAAATGTAAAACAATTGAAGTTAAAAAATGTATTCCACTAAACATTTTTAAAAAAGTCACCTTGACAAAACATCAAATACTACTACTAATTAGTATGTATAATTAATTGACAGACAATATATTTTTTGACAGAATTCATTTTTTGAGGAAATTAACAAATTTATTTCCACACATTTATCCTGCACCATCCAGTGCATGGATGCTGCATGCTTCATTATGTGTTAAGTTTATACCCCAGTTCTCTCTCTTGTCAAAAGACGGACAGGGAATGTTTGAAGGTGAAAGCATTCTGTCCCCACTTCATCACGATTTATGACTTTATAACAAATTCAGGTCATTAACATTACTTTTGTCTTCATTTATTTTAATAATACAAATGTATTTTGGTATGTTTTCGGGAGTTTTCTATAAATTCACAAATTTGTTTTTTGCTTGATAAGAATACATTTGATGGGTGGCAATGTTAAATGAAAATCTATAATATAATATTATTTCATTGCAACAAAGATATGTTAACAGTGGTTAACATTATCATGTATTATTCATCTGCATTTTAATTAAAGCAAGAGTTATATAACTGAAAGAAACTTTAAATAGATAGAAATTACTCCATAAAATTAGACAACTTGAGGTAATTTAAAGCATATTTGATTAATAAATCCCTGTTTTGGCATATGCATATATTGTTAACTTTATAGGGCTTCTTCCTCTTAATTTCTTCCATGTCGTCACTGAGACAACTATCTTATGATTTCTTTTCTCTTGTTACAGCTGCTGCATCAGGCTCACACTGGGGATACAAAGGATTAAATGGTAACTTATATATATATATATATATTCATCTCAACATCTCTCACACCAAACAGCGACATTGATTTATCAATCAAAAGTTTTTCATACAATTTTAACACAAAAAACTGTCTCCAAGCTTGTGGAATGTACATATTTCACATTCATTGATATACTGTATTCAGCATGAGAGTCTACAGATCGACCGAGTTATTTCTAGTCCCATTCAAGCCCTACAAGTGTATATAGCTACAGGAAAGAATAAGACAATGCTAATTTATCTTATGTGGTCTCATATGAGCCAATGGAGTAGACCAATTAATGGAAACTTATGGTCAGGAAGGACAAACAACATATCACTTAATCTTAAAAACTTTTCTGTAGATATAACTGGCCATCTTTCTAAATGGATGCACAAATGTCTTATACACACCTTTAATACCTGTAGTTTGTTTCCTGGATTTACAAATATTAATTAGATGCACTTGGCATTACTCAACCCAGGTTTCCTCGTGTCTTTCATGAAAGGCCCACCTGATTTAAGCTAAGAAAATTACAAACTTGGTTGATAGGTAAAGCTATGAAGGTAAATTATTTCAGAATATTTTCTTTGTCTCATAAGACTATGATGAAATTATTATTCATATCAACAATCAAAAGGTTAGGATTCTTAGCATCTGATCCGCCTATCTACTTTGAATTCAACAGACATGTTGTTTTTAAAATCTGTATTCTATTATGGAAACAAAATTCTGTCAGTTAAAATTACTGCATATATAGAAATTTTGCTCACAGTCTTGGTATGCAGTATGTACAACAGAAAATCGGAGCGACATCAATCATAAATGGAAATGTCTTGCTTGTTCTCCAAGTAGATGACAGTGTAAACAGTTTCAATGTCATCAGAAAAATTAATATTCATAATTTTCAGAATGCACCAAACTAAAAGTCAATGCAAGAGAGAGAGAGAGAGAGAGAGAGAGAGAGAGAGAGAGAGAGAGAGAGAGAGAGAGGGGGGGGGGGGAACAAGAAGTGTTAAACCTTCACAAAATGTGGTTGTAGAACTGTGTAAAACTTGATGTCTTGATTGTTCTACAAAATGATTCCTGTCATCAAGTAATGTTAACATTTGAACTATTTAGGCAGTAACACCCATTAACGTAATAAAAAGTTTTGAAGTGATTACTTTGTAACATTGTTTTTACTCAAGGTTCACTGTACACAAGGTGCACTTTTCACCTTTGTGTCAAGAATAGTTCGTTTGTTGATATCCTGATATTAGGGGGGTTATGTTAAGCCTGTTATGTTCAATGTAGATTTTTGTGGATTAATTACACAATCAGGATAATCTCAATAAACCATTAACACTACTAGTTCTTTATAAATTAAGACATTAGGTAGATTGAATTGATTATGGACACACCTTTACAGGTAAGAAACACAATCGCTGCACAGGTGTACATGACCTCCAAATAAAAAGTTTTTTTGTCTTAAGCTTTAAAGCAGAGATGCCAATGATATCATAATTTTGAGGTCCATTTAAATTAAAAGGACCCCAGTGTTTTAACCAATTCAACTACTAGATCACAGGCAGGCAGATTTCTGTGTCATTAACAACAAAAACATGCCCACTCCTCTTGATAACACGGCCATTATCGGAGAAAGTCCTCGGTCAAAAATCAGGGCCATCAACTGTAGATTAGCAAGTCTTATTTACAAACATTTGAGTACATGTACAGTATAGGTATTATAAATTCATACCCATGTAATTGATTTTTATCAAATATTGCAAACATAGGTTTAATATCAGATTGATGTACATTTATTAAGCATGTTACATGTATATAAGAATTGATACCCTCCTTAATACAGATGTCTTTATATTATATATTTATTCTTTTTTAGATGATAATATACCAATGTATACACAGATTAATAATTTCGAAATGCACAGTGTGAAGTCAACAACAATGTAATCAATTCAAAATTTGTTCAGAGTAAATATATCAATGCAGCAATTCATGGTAAAGATTATTTCAATGATACCAATTTCAACTGAAAACCATTCTCAATATTGTGAAACAGCTAGCACTTTGCAAATAAATAAAATTTCTGGGGGTCACATTCATTGAATTTAACACCAACACATGCACAATTTCATCATATTTGCTTTAAAATCTGGCCTTCTTAAAGGGTATGCAAACAAACTTAGTGATAGCGGTTGTTGTGTCTGCATTATAGAGAACTCGGCAGTAGATGATTGTACTTTGTTGACCCCTACAAAATCCAATGAATTACTCTTCTATTAATAGCTGTAGCTATTCGTTTTTAGGATCATATAATATTGGTACAATTAAGCTGCATTGACAATGGATCATTAACTCCTCCCTCTTAGATGAAAATACTTTTTGATTTCAACGAAATTTAATGATTAACTCTTCCATGCAGTAAAATCTGTTTCTTTCTTCAGGGCCAGAGAATTGGTACCAGCTGTTTGACAATGCCTGCTCAGGACTAAGTCAGTCACCCATCAACATAGAGAGAGAGAAGGCCATCTATGACCCCAGCCTCAATGACTTCGCCCTCTGGCATGACCCCCCTCGCCCTGGCTCATATTTTGATGTCACCAACAATGGACACACAAGTAACTTATCATTACTTAAAATAAAAACACTTTGAAAATTTTTTTAAATTAAACATGAAATTATCAATTTAAAGTCATCAATATATTTATTTTTAACTTAAATATGTAAAAGTTTTTTTCTGTTTGTTAAATCAGTACAAGTTGACACTGTTGGGCCATTCTATGTATCCAATGGGGGCCTGCCTGCAGTATATAGCACTGCCCAGTTTCACTTCCACTGGGGGCACGAAAACGACCACGGGTCAGAGCATCTGGTTGATGGAAGGGCCAGTCCGTTAGAGGTACCCAAGAAAGATAACTCTAATACCTATCGGCAAAAAACATCCAGTTCTGTGTAGAGATAGAGTTGTTCCCCTTTAATTGTGTTTGCATGGGTTTTTTGTAGCTTCATGTTGTTAGCTACAACTCCGATGATTACGACTTAATCACAGAAGCCATGGTTCAGCCTCAGGGATTAGCAGTACTTGGAGTTATGTATGAAGTAAGAGGACTTGACATCCTTTTAGTTCTCCTTGTATAAATGCTGATCTTGGATACAAACTTTCACCAGAACCTTATAACAAACATTTCATTTAATCTACAGACCTCAATTAAAAAAAAAATAAAAAAAATATTCTTTAACAAGATTTTCATGAGAATTGAATTTCATCACATTAGTAATTTTTTTATTAAAACATAGATAGTGGATGAAGACAATCCTGCCTTGGAGCCCATCATCAATGCCATGAACAGTGTCAGAGACCCTGGTAATGCTTAGTTCCAACCTTCTTAATGATATTACGGTAAAGACTTGAAGCAAAATGATACCTCTTTGATGAATTATGTTGCATACACCTACATAAGCTGTAAATACACATAGTAAAGTGAAGGCTCGAATCCAATAAAGTTGCATACATTAACCATAAGCTGTAAATACAGGTGCTAAAGTGAAGGCTCGTATCGATGCCCAGGCCCTGAGGAACTTCCTCCCCGAGGACACTTCTATGTACTTTAGGTACAATGGCTCATTGACCACACCTGGTTGTTTTGAGAGCGTCGTCTGGACCGTATTTGATCAGAAACAGACTATTTCCCATAGACAGGTATACAAGCTGTGTCATGATATAACTTATGGTAACAATTGCTTATCAAAGAACAACTCAGATTATACAGTTTCCATGCAAGAACTGTGAATATGTGAATTTTGGGACTGAGAGTCCTGAACTCAAGGCTTTTAATGGTCCTTGATTTTTTTTTCTTATTTTATGTAACTAGATGAAGATGTTCCGCACCCTTCTCCAACATAAGAGTAAACAAGGGAGGAAGAAGAGGAGTCTGACAGAGCAGCGTGAACAGGCAGCTGAGGATGTCCTGGGGGAGATAGGGATAAAAGGCAAGGTCCTCGAGGAGCTGTCACTCGAACTACAGATGGAGAAACGGCAGAAGGAGCAGGCCAAACAACAGGAGGGCACTATCATTAAGGTAACTACTGGTCCTCAAGTAGAGGGTCAAATGAGTGTGAAGTACAATACTGGTCCTCAAGTAGAGGTTAAATAGAGGGTGGAGTCCTTAAAAGGATACTGCATATATTTGAAGTCAATACTAGCACTCAGACTTGAGGCTGACTGATGACTAGAGGAAATTTGGTGACTGTGGGGTCTGGTCCTCAAGTTGAGGTCAAATAGAATGAAGATCATTATCAAGGTAACTACTTGTCCTCAAGTAGAAGTTAAATAAAATTTAGAGAACGATCATGACACTACTGGTACACTAGCTTCTCAAGTTCAGATCATAAAGAATTTGGAGCACCATCATTAAAGTATGTAATTTTTGGGTCTTCAAGCAGAGGTTGTATAAAACATGTGGAACAGCATAATCTAGGTTATTTAATTATAGTTCCTAAAGCAGAGGTCAATAAAACTTGGGTTTATTTTACTTAATTAAAGATTGTGTTCGTACCTTTTTGTAAGAAATTAAGAAAAATTACAAAACATTAGAGAAAATCTCATAAAATCAAATCCAGACCTTGAAGTCATAAAATTTGCCTGGTATTAGAAAAAAACCCAATATGTTTTATAACCCTTTCTGTCTCTAAAGTAAGTCAGATTTTCAGGAAATCAACACCAGTTATAAAGAAAAAAAATCTTTCTGTCAGTTAAACATAATTATTATTTTCATGACAATACAACATAAATTACATGAAGTCTCTAATGAAGAAGCATGCATGATTGTCCTGTTCCAAATGCAACATGCTTTTAGAATTCTAATCTCTGACATCTTTGCATGACCGTTTCAATCTAAGATTCAATATCTAACTGCCATTAAGATCAGAATTGGGTTAAAGAACTTGGTACAATAAGACATGATTTTGACCCTAAATTGTATCTGAGCTAGAACTAATTCATAATCCATTTCTTAAATGCACTACAAAAAGGACTCTGTCAAATTAATCAAAATGTACATCTTTTATTCATGACTTTCTTATCATGAAAAAAAAAGAAGATCATTCAGATTCAACATAAATTTTAGCAATCAATCTTTTATTTCCCTCTTTCTTTTTTACGTCTCTCGGCCTGAAAGATCAAGGAGGACTGGCTTAATTGTACAGATCAATGGTTGACCTAATTACATAGACAATGTTGTGCACAGATAGATTTCATTGTGTCTACAGAGGAGGTTTTCAATTCTGTAACACAAAGCTTGTATAAGAGCTAATATTTTTTGGAGTTGATCTGTCTGAAAATCATGACAAACCAGCTGCCATCTCAAAAAAAAGTATAAATCTTTCTGCAAGGGTGCGAACATATTGCATAATCAACATGTCACAGTTGTCGCTGGCATTGATCGTTTTGGAAATGCAATAGCCTCATTAAATTCTACTGTAGTTTCGGCAAACATTTAGACTGAACCCAACAGTATTTTTTTTAATCATTTTAAATTGCGTAATTTGTATACAGACTGAGACCTTCTTGCATACAATAAAACAGATTAAAGATCATGCAGGGACCAGAAAAAAAAAATACCATAGGGTATTGATTTTAACTTCTACTGATTCTTTGGGTTTTTTCTGTTATTTTAAAGGAATACAAGATGACGCATGGCATGAGTGAGGATGAGCCGGTCAAATTGGAGGATATCCCAGCATCCTTCATTCAAGAGGCCCTGTATGATAACTTCCGACCAGTACAGCCCCTCAACAGTAGAACCGTGTACTCCTCATTCAAGATCGAGCCCCCAAAAAGTAGGACACTTTCAGGATCACAAGTTTTTGGTTCAGAATATTGTAAAATTCCCAAAAAGTAGGACACTTTCAGGATCATAAGTTTTTGGTTCAGAATATTGTAAAATATTATCTATAACACATGTACACACAGAGAATAATAACAATGTGAATTGTATGAAAAATTATACATTTACACATCAACGCATTAAGTTAAAGACAAATGGGTGTTCAATTTGAGATGAAATATGATGAGGATTATTATCAGTAAATGTACTAGTATATCTGATTTAGAATACAAAAAGAATATTTCACGTATAGCAGTTAATACTTTTTTTTTCACAGAACTATATGTACTATTAATAATTGAACATTCACAGACAAAAAGATGCAAGATTCTATATTAATAAGGAATTGTTCTTACTATTTTAGAACCTTCAAAAAAGATTCCTTGGGGATACACAGGCAAGAAAGGTAGGGTAATCACAGGCCAATTGCATTGGGCTTGCTAGTCAATTATTGAATAAATGTGTCATCTGGGTAATCCATGGATAACTTAGGAAGATTAAGATTTATCTGAATTCAAAATTATGCACACTTAATCAAAATATCTCCAAACAAAAATTTTTTATACAAAATATGGCTGTCGATAATTAATTGAGTATATCACTCTTTTTACAGGTCCCTCCAACTGGCATTCCCTGTCTGAAAACTCCTGTTTGGGAATGTACCAGTCACCTATCAACATCGATAGAGAGATGACCATCTACAACCCCGATATCAACAACTTCATCTTCTGGTATGACCCTCCTGCACCCAATGCCGAATTTTATGTTTTCAACAATGGCCACACAGGTAGGTTCAGTCAGATGAATCTAATACCAGTTAACAACTCAATTGTGAGTCAAAGTGAATTGAAACAGTAGAGCACTGAAGTACCTTGAAATATTATTAAAGAGTTTTTTTGTTTTTTTAATTCACAGTACAAGTGAACACAATTGGACCCTACTATGTGGCCAATGGAGGACTGTCATCTGTCTACAGCACTGCCCAGTTCCACTTCCACTGGGGAGCAGAGAATAGCTTTGGCTCAGAACACCAGATTGATGGACAGAGTTTCCCTCTTGAAGTAAGGGAGCAAACTCTTCTTAAAATTCAAATTTATTCTCAAAGAAAGATAACTCCCATTATCTAAAAAATTTAACCCATTTGCAAGTAAGGGAGATAACTCTTCTTAATTCTCAAAAAGACATAATTCTACACTTTAATATAAAACCCTATTCTTTCAGCTTCATGTGGTGAACTATGACTCGGTAAACTATGCTTCCATCAGTCAGGCTATGACTGAGCCCGGTGGATTGGCTGTCCTGGGTGTTCTCTTCAGGGTAAGACACATCACTTACGTATGCAGTAGCTTTACAAACTTACCCACTTATCAACAATAGAAAAAATCAGAATCTACTTGACCATCTCCATCTTCTAAAACAGTACAGAATGATTAATGAGAATTCAATGCTTCAAAACTAAAGCTGTTAATTTATTGAACAGGTCACAGTATACTTTACATCGGTATGTTATTTGAGATTTCAAGTAATTAAATTTCTTTGTTTTTAGGTAGGTGATGAGGAGAACCAAGCCTTAGAACCAATAATTCAAGCCATGAGAGCTGTCCAAGATCCAGGTAAAATAAACAACAAACATTCTTTATACAGGCAGTAGAATTGGCTTAGAATGAAGTACCTTCAAACAAAGCAAACCATTTCATAAATTATAATCCAAATTGATAAATAATATACATGTACTGTAAACCAACTTTTATTCGTGACAACTTTATTTCGCAATTTACCAAAGATAAACTGATTTGCGGCGACTAATTTTGGCAATCAAGATGTAGATTATCTGGAAAATAGAATACCAGAAACAATTTGAGAACTGGTTCACAACGTGAAAATTTTTATGCACGCAAATTAAAGTTGGTTTAGAGTTTATTCATGTGTGGTAAATGATTGTTGAATATCCTGAATTTGAAAATCTGCAGAGGATCATGCTAAGGTGAAGATTCCAGCCCAGGCAATCAAAAACTTCCTGCCCGAGAACACCACCAAGTTCTACAGATACAACGGTTCGCTGACCACACCCGGATGTTTTGAGAGCGTCATCTGGACTGTGTTTGAGGACAAACAGACTTTATCTCACAGACAGGTAATGTAGACAATTGTTTTCTTTTTTTCTTTTCTCTCTGCACTTTATTGGGAAAAAATACATCTTCATGACCACAATTCGAACTTCCAAATATTGAGTTGGAAACTGTACTCTTATGATTGAAAATTAAAGCTGGAACTTTCAAAGTAAGGCATCTGTATCGATTTCAATGTCCTTTTACATCAAACACGTAAAACATTATGATGCTGAATTCAAAGATATATGAAATAATAAATTCTCAGTCATAAGTGAGTGTTTAGCACTTTTGAAGAAAAAAAAAGAGGTAGAATTTCACTAGAGACCAATGACTTCCCCCAGATTAGAATCAGAATAAGAATAGAAAGAAAAAATAAATGTCTGTCTGGAAATGTGTACTGAATAAGGTCGAAGAAAGATTCAAAACAAAGCTAAACTTGGAGCCCCATCCCAACTATACAAATTGTTCATTGTCAAAGGAAATAAATTAATCATGTTTAGCACCTGGTCCCTCGGGGCTAATATTACTCACATGTTTTCCAGATTTATCATATTTCATTTGAATCAAAACACATTATCTCAGATTATAGAATGCTAGAGATAGTCTTTTCGGTAAACAATTGACATGTCCTATTTTTCCTCTTTTTTTGTACAAGAGATGTACAATTCTGCTGAATCACCTCAATAAGTTAATGGAGCACATAAATGCACTTTGAAGAATAACATATCAGATGTTTGATTAAACTTGTTTAGATGGCTGACTTTTATGGTTTTTTCAGAAATAACAAATGAACGCAGGATTTTTTTCAGATGGCAGCACATTTTGATCATTTTTTGATCCGAAGACTTAATCAATATCATTTATTCAAACTTTACTTCAGATGGAAGAATTCCGTAAACTTTTACAACACCGAGTGGAGAAGGGGGAAATGAAGAAACGTGATTTGTCTGGGGGACAGCGGAAGGCAGCTGAGGAGATCTTAGTGGAGGCTGGTATAATAGGGGACGCAAAGCAAGAACTGGAGCTCACACAGGCACTCAGGAAGAAGAAGGTATCAATACAGCATCAATGAAACACAAGTTATCCATGATTCAATACCTATCAACAAAAGGCCATTTGATGATGCAAACATTTCTGATGTTTTAATGAAAAATGATATTACTTACACATTAGGCAAAAATTGCCCAGTCTAATCAAAAGTTTAGAATTTATTTCAATCACTGTAGATTTCACAAAAACATATATTAACCATTTAGGGTATAGGATAAGAGACGTAAAATTTCAGAAAACTTGAAATATACATTTTTTCTAAATATGGTGGTCGTCATTAATTTTTTAATAATGATTTGTTCTTTATAGGGTATTCCCCAAATGATGCAAGATCAACCTGTAGTGGATGAAGAAACTCAGACAAAGGAAATAGTAGAGGAGATCACCATAGAAATTGTTCAGGAACAACTAGTGAACAACTACAGACCTGTTCAACCAATCAACAACAGGCTCATCTACCGAACATTCACGTACGAACCAAAGCGAGAAGTTCATTACGTTGTCAGTTACAGTTCACAAAATAATAACCTTGCTATTTCATCATCGGTGCCATCTTTTGTTGTTTTATTATCATGCTTCATAATTTCATTGTTCTTTAGAAGGTAAGATAAAAATAGTTTTATTCTTTGAAGAAAAAAAAAATTTAAGGATGATTATAAAGTTTGAATGTGTGTCATATGAAAGAATTATATTGGATAGAGTTAGAATTTCTTACATGTTTGAGTGTTTTTAAAAATGCATGTCAGGTTTTAGAATACAATTTTTACTTGTGGTAGCTTTTATTCACACAAACTTTTATTGTTTGCATTCCTTGTGATAATATTGCTTGCCAAAAAAAACAAATTGCTTTTTCATAACATATGCTGTACAACAAAAACAGGTGTGTTTATCTACAGCTACCACCAACATTTTTTTAATAACTGCTGGAGATTTTTAATAACCGCTGGACATCTGTTATTGTGGTCAAACACAGTGTGACAAAGTATTCTTTTATCTTTTTAATCAAATTCATGACACAAATACTTTATATTCATAAATGTACAAAAATGTTTATTAAATATTGGTGAAATAATTCTGTTACTTGGTAATGAACTCATATTGAAATATACAGCGTATAAGCCTGGCCAGCCTCGGTAAACCCAATATACCTGGGCCAATAACAAGGTATTGAATGATAGACAAAGACTTGTTATAATTGTAATTTAGCTCTAAGGCTGATATGTGGTTGACATTGTATCACATAAACTGCTAGCCCGGTCTCTAATTTGCCTTTAATGTGTATCCCAATCAACTTCTAACTAGAAGGAATTGAATTATACGAGTTGATTGAACTTGTTCTGACCAACGATTGGCCCAGCTCATCTGGACATTGACATGGACATATACATTATGAATGCAGCCTCACTCTGTGCTGAATTTCGGCCAAAGATGATGGGGAATTTATTGCTTGATTTGTCATGCAATTATATTCATATGAATTGAATCAAATTTTTACATACTAACGGAATTCTTTTGAATTAAACATGTATAGAACAATTTCTATGCTAAATGGAATGTATATATGTTTTGAGCTCATCTTTGTACAAAGAAAGATTTTTACAAGAATTTTTTTTTGCGTCCCTGATAGATTTAGCAATCAAGTGTGTCATTTTATGACCCCTTTTTGTAGCACCTGTAGTTTGTTTACCTCTGTTTGTGTCTGTTTTACCGACTGTTCAATAAATTATTCAGGAAGACTTATTGTGTTAATAACACGATCGCCCAAAAACAAAGGACAAAAAATATTCCCAACGCAAGATCCTCATGAGGACTTTAAAAGAAGAGAAATCAAAACACAAACTATTATGACCACTGTCAGACGAAAATCAAGGCTAAATATTCAAAACCATCCTTAAAATGTGTTGAAGCTCTGCAATGCTATGCTTAAAATGCTATAAGCCTTGCAATACACATGGAAACTGACATCAATTGTTGTGCAAATACACTGCTTCAGCTATTGGTAGGAGGCTAATGGACCCAGAAGGAGGAGTGGAGATTTCTGCGGATACGTCTGCGGACGTTGGTCAGTCATGGACCCCTACAAATGCATCCGTAATTATTGTTTCCTTGCAGAGGGAATCACCAATATTTCAAGCTCGGGGTATTACGTGATTTCTGTGTGATCAAATTATCACACGTTCGCAAAGAGGTTGTGAACTCTTGCTATTTATTGGTTGATGTACAAACTTACGTATCGTAATTATAATAATGTCACGTACTTTAAATATAAACGGGATTGTAGTATCTCTATGAAATAGGCCTTGCAAGGGAAATGTATAATATACGCCGTTTTAATCAAAGTTAAATAAATGCTATAAAAAACCAAAAAGGTCAGAGAGCTTTATCACAAACGCATCTCAATTTTTATTATTGTGACATTATTCGAAAAATTAATTTCATTGACAAAACAATATGATTAAAAACGTTTTTTTCCACTCGAGCGAAAGCAAAAAAATTGTTTGATCGCTTTCATTCATAAAATCAGCCCTGTAATTATATCATCAGCAGCACACGAAATTAATTGCCTGATAAATGTGATTGGAGGAAGCTGAATGTATATATCGCTCTCCTCGAAACCAAAAGGCCAAATTTTCAAAGCTGTTTTCAGGAAGTGAGGATCGGGGCTACGCCCGCAGACTTATCACAGGTTCCGCCATTAAATGTTAAATTTCCATGCAGCATCCTGTGCTCTGCAGCGTAATTAAAAGATAAAACTATCACCTTAAACGAAGGCTCGCTGTCAGCAATGTCAGCCTAGACATCAGTAACAGTTTGACATTTATAAAATATTTATAAGTCTTTTTCCGCCTTTTTTTTCAAATGAGAAAACTTTAGCCCCTTTTAATTCTTTTTTAAAGAAAAAAACATATTCTGGAGAAATCTAAATAGCACATTATAAACCTTTCTACCACACATTATAAAAATAATGTCACGAGATTTGTGCAAAAAAAACCCCCAAAACTAAAAAAACAAAAAACAAAACAAAAAAATACAACCCAGAATGTGAATGATCTAAAAATCTAACAAGATTTGCAAGAAATCTGCAGCTTAAGTATATCACTATTGATAAACTTTGACCTTTGAAAATCGACTGCAATCAGCATTCAATTAACAATGCCAAACTTTGCTTGAAGTTTGCTATCATATAAATGGCTTTCAACAAAATGATCACTATTAATACTTGTTACAAAACACTTGATCTTCAAAACATCTTTGACTCATTCATCAGGATTCTGCATTTTTTTTTTCGTAGTTGGAATCTTTCTTCCCTATTTTTTTTCCTAACAAAACAACGATAATTATTCGAACAATGTCAAATTCTTTCATTCATAAACCTTAAAGTACATTAATTGCCTTATCTGAGGGAGAGTGTTGCAATTATACGCCAACTTTAGTTACGAAAGGGTAAGAAAATGTAGCCCGACTCAAGACAGAGAAATTCGGTTAAAAGCGTGGATGGTTTTGAATGCTATCCGACACGCTCCGTTTAAAGTAGCTTCATTTCGCAAACATAAAAAAAGTGTCTCTGTCCAAAAACAATTGTTCAGGGTCGCTGGGATTATTTTAATTTCATTTATGTCTATTGATATGTTATATCAGAAACCGTTCCACATAACCCTTTGTGCAAATACACAGATATGCTCTCCGATCTGACAGCGGCAGGGGAACAGTAATTGAAATAATTGATTTCCAAACCTAGTTATGATTCCATTTCATCCCGATTTCATCGTTGATCAAAGATACACCAAATACGTATACCAAGGCCCTCAAAGTTGGTCTGCTCTGACAGTCATTAATTCATGTGCTTGTTTCTCTTCTGAACATATACATAATCTAACCAAAAATGGTTCTAAATGCTTGCATAAAAAGAAATAAAAATTGATGTTTGCATCCGCTGCATTCATAATTGGATGCATTAGCTTCGTTAGTCCTACTTTCACAATCCAAATTCAGAGGCTATAAATGGACAAAAAATGCCACATGTTGTCACCATCTTCACTTCCTCGGGTTAGCTACCGATCAAAGGGGTTCCTTTTCTGTCGAATTAAATTATACTAGCCTCAAAATTATATAATCAATAGTGAAACTCGCATCTTCCGCTTGTCACGAATTCGTCGAAGAATTGAGATGGACACCACGTGGAATGACCAATCGCCGATGAAGTGAGCAAGCTCAGAATAAATGACAAGACACAAAATAATTTGATAAAGGACATAACTCGCAAAAAATCATCCGATCAAAATTCCTGCAAATATGCACATCTATTCCTTTGGCTTTAACAACACAAAAAAATATATATATATTCAAAAGGACCGAAAAATAATAATGGAATCGGAATTTTGTGGTAAAATGCATATCTAAACATTGTGTCCTAAATACCTACAAAGTTTTTCACGAAATTCCATGCAGCGGTTTAAGAGGAGTTGTGGTTATTACTATATTCAATATATGGCCAAAATCTAAGTTCAATAGGATCGTAATTCTAAGAAAAAAATGGAATCAAAATTTCCTGGTAATATGCAAATCTACAAATTATCACCTAAATACCTTTATACCTCTAAAGTTTCCGAAAACTGTGCAGAAGTTTAAGAGGAGTTTTGCTTACAGACTGTTTATTGCTTCACTCAATATAGGGCCAAAGTTCTAAGTTCAAAAGGGTCGAAATTCTCAAAAAATTATGGAATTGGAATTTCCTGGTAATATTCACATCTATGAACACATTGTCTCTTAAATATCTACAAAGATTTTGGGATTCCATGCAGCAGTTTAAGTGGAGTTGTGCTTAAAAACTGTTTATTACTTTACTTAATACAGGGCCAAAATTCAAAGTTCAAAAGGGCCGTTTTTCTAAGAAAATAATTGAATTAGAATTTCCGGCATTATGCACATCTACACATTGTCTCTTAATACATACAAAGTTTCGCTAAATTCCGTGCAGCGGTTTAAGAGAAGATTCGCTTACCCCCCCCCCCCCCACCCACCCCCAAAATCCAGAACTGACAGATTGGCTGACTGCCGGACGGACGGGTCAAAAACATTATATCCCTCGCAACCTTGTTGCGGGGGTATAATTATTTACATTTTATGAGTATAAAAAATTGTAGCCTGTACTTTTAATGAACGTTGATTTATATCCTGATTTTGATGGGGGAAGACTTTTTTTAACAATTCAATTTCCGTGAAAAAGATGCTATTTTCTTGATTTACCTACCCCAGCAATTAAACGTATGGCGCCATAAGCAAAGACGTAAATTAAAAAAAAAACAGACAAATTTTAAACATCATTTTAATTACTCTCGTTTCAAAATTTCATTCATCATTATCACCGTCAGAAAGAATAAAAAGAAATGTTTGAAAGCTTTATCTCTGTACGAAACAATAACAAAAGAATATTTCTTCGTTTGCCCCCCAGCAGCTAGCCATTAAAATGTCAAAAGTTGTGAGCTTTCCTAATCATGAATTTTGCTTGCGAATTTACTCTACAATTATTTCCGTCTTCCCTGAATCCATGTATAACCTGTTACCTAGATCTACAAAAAAGATAACCCCAAAAGAAAATATCAGTACAGACAAACGGACTGCAGCCAGCAAAGGTCGTCAGACGAGATGGTCAAACACCGCCATTTTATCGCCATGTTTTTGTTTTAATGGCATTACCCTTACGTTCTATCTATGACAAATGGTTTGCTTTTCACAGGTTTCAGTCTTTCGTAACATTTATATAAAAGGTTTAGCATGGACTAAATGAAGAGGTGATTCACCCTTGTTTTGAGCTGAACCTCAATACTGTCACCGGATACTGCGTAAAGTCTATAGTTCAATCCTTTGTTTGGAATTATATTCAAAATTGATCGCTATTAATATTTTTTACTATCAATATCAAATATGATACCATGCATGTCTGGTATGATAAATGATGCCATCACTGGAATGATTTGTAAACAACGTTTTATTTAATAAAACACTCGCTCTATTATCCTAACTGATTATCATACAAACAACTCTGCACCAACTGAATTCATGATAAAGTCGTTCGTATGAAAGAAAAAAAAAACCCACCCTAAAACAAAGTCTATTTTCCTCTTTATGAGATTTTTGCTTCCTCTTTAATCTTTATGAAATTTTCGCTTATTCTTTATAGAATAAGCAAAAATTTCATACAGAGGGAAAAAAACAGACTCGAATCATATTTTGTATTTAAAGCAAACAAACGGCGCGTGACACGTAGGAGTCGAACAAAGTGCGCACAATCCTTGATACCGTGGAACAAAAAGCTGGGAGGCGACGTCCGCTAGTACTGTTTTTCCCAAGTCGCTATTGACAGTTGAATGTCAAGTAGGGTACACCATCCAGGGAGAAGATATAAATGGACATCACATTGTCATTTTAATGCTGCTGCTCTGAAGGGATTTGAATGCGCGTCCAGACCGGAATAAATTCTGACAGAAGCGATCGGAGCCATCCAACTGTTTTATCGGCATATTGCAACAGTTTTGTGGACAATTACACCAAAAATGGACCAATATCGACCGTAACAAGTTGTACAAATGTATCATTTTTAAACCCAATACTGCTTGCTCTATGACAATACAATAGGTCATTTCCGCAATCAAAGGTGCACATCAGGCTGCTGCAACCACTAACCTTCCAAAATGAAATTTGAATTGATCCCACACTCCATATACTTTGGGTTCCAAAGATATTGGAACTAAATTAAACAAGGGCGTAGATATTTTTTATTTTTTATTTTTTTTTTGGGGGGGGGGGGGGTCAATAGATGTATAAAGAAAGAAGTCTAAAAACACAAGGATTGAATTTTGACCTAATAAACAATACCCCTTTTTAACATTATATATACCTATAATGCGTCACATCATCATGATCATCATCGTCACCATCATCTTGATTTGTGGAGAAAACTCTTGAAAACTTAGGGTCAACCTAACCATACGATTATGTTGATTATATACAGGGTCGGAGAATTATGAATTCAAGATTCGTCTAATTCTAACCCCGCAAAATTTTCGGATTAGTTTAATATTCACATTAGACATGTACCTTACAACTATCATTAATTCTTGGATAAGACCCAACTTAATGTTAAAATCTATTGCTGTATCAGGTCTGAAAGTACAAATCTGTTATCTCTCAGTTACAGAATTTTTGACGGACAAACCCACCAACGAAAAGAAAAGGACTAATTCTAGTATTTTTATCATCCTTGAGTTCTGATTTCTATGAAGCACTGTATGCTCATAAATAGTTGTAAGGCTGCGACACAATGATACAATTATATGTCATAATGGTGGGACGACAATGCAATATCTATACACAAAATCTAATCTTGTAATCCTGCGAACAAATTTTCACTGAATTTGTCTTTGCAAGGAGAATTTTCTCCCGACAAGATACACCACTGCAATCTTCAGACATAAAGTTATGAAATAACGATATTGGAGTATGCTGTTATTATTTTTCTCCAGCTTCACTGTCTCGTTATATTAAAAGTTCTCTGATATAAGATATGAATACAGGACGTTGAGGGACCCTAAAAGTACAAAAACGCTAGCTTTGGCACAATCGGTGCTGAAAATGTAATAGATCATGCAAAGATCAGCCTTCATTGACTCCACAGGAAATATCAGCTGCTAGCAGTAAAGTACATTTGGGACATGTTGGGTAAAACTTAAGGAGGCTGGGTGGTCAACAAACTACCCATCAGATCTACTGTAATTTTAAGATATGATTTATTAACCTATTAACAATTACGTAGTAACGAAAAACCCCATAATTTTAGGTTTTAAGTTTGATTTTTTCCCTATATCTTTATACTGAGCTCTTCTTCTTCAGAGACCAATACAGTCTAAAAAATGGCCACGATCATCCAGCCCCCTTAACAGTTGGTTGGTGGTTGTTCTCAGTTTGCTTTTAACCCAGACGAACAAGGTACTGAGTACAGGATTAAAAATTGATGTCTTCATTTAATACGTGTTCAGACCAAGATGGTTTGAATGCAATGAAAATATTATCTTTTTATGTGTATAATATGACACTTTTAGCATTCGCGATATAATGGTTACCGATACTGAAGGGAAACCAGTATGAACAAAATCGAGTCCTGTTACCAATACACCCTTTTAATATCAAATAACAATGCTGTAAATTGAGTAATGCTTTAAGTTTTATTAAGAAAAACGTTTTAGGACTTTCTATTGAACACGATTTGTTGTTTACAAAATGGCATGCCCACTCCCTGAGAAATAATAAAGCAAAGCAAAATTCGTCACGATGTTTTGAAAAGGCACATCTATATTTCATACCATATACATGTACCACCATCATTTTGTGTCGTTTACAACGTCATATGCAGTTTTCAGGAACATATTGTGTGATCTACTGTAATTCAATACTGTCAACAGAGAATTCACAATTCTAAAGGTTTACTACGCCTTCGCAACAAATGTGTGCAATATAAGCCGAACAACTTGTGGATCAGGTATTCAAATACCATGACATGTGCAACTATTTTTGTGTTGCAAATCAATAAATCATTATAAAATCGTGTCAATGAACAGGGCGATTGTACTGTTTGATCTGTCCAAAAAAAAGTTTGCAGCATAATTTAAAAAAAAAAAACACCATCAAAATTCTAAGATATATTTAAGAATTGCAACGGCTTACAGGAAATGCCAAAGGGTATGACAATTCTAGTAAATATGATATTCATCTAACAAATATTGAACTGAATACTATTGGAATGTACTATTTATTCTCTCTTTTTTCTATGGAACTATATACCGTCACTTATACCTGTTGAAAGCAACCTCAGCCAGAATGCCAGTAGGTCTTTCATAATGTCCTGTGAAGGTTAATGAATGACGAACGGGTCAAAAAGAACAAAATTTTCTGGTGAACATTCGATGAGTACTTACCTGAAGGTACATAGTTTCAAAATAATGGTAAGTTTCGCGGAAAACAGCGTTAATACCAAAAGAAATAACGTCACGACAACCATTACAATAAGAAAAATATTTTAAGGTTTTAGTGCACACAAAATGATTCCACGGCCCGCACAAGATATTCTACATAACTCTTCTTTTTTTAAGTTTGTCTTTTAAGGAGTCTGGGTGGTCAACAAACTACCCATCAGATATAACTTAAAGTCTTAGATATTACTATTTAAGCTATAAAGTATTATTTAGTAAAGAAAAATTCCATAAATTTGAACTTTTGAATTTGAGTATCTTTCTTTATACAGAGCTATTTCTTCTTAAAAAGAGATAAATACAGTCTAAAAATGGCCACGACCATCCAGTCATCTAAACATATCAAACATACTAGTATTATACTGTTTTGGCGGTGTCTTTTATCATCCAAAGCGCTACTTAAAGTATATTATCAATACTATAACAAACAAGAATTGATCTGTAACTACAGAAAATCTTTCCTTCAAAATTCCATAAGGTTGAGAAAAAATAATTTTATCATAAGAAATTAACATTAAAAAAGTTGACGTACCAATTTGTTGTACTCTTTTAATGTTGGCTTAATTTATAGGCATGATAATAAAGCGCGAACACACAAAAGAATTACATGAAAAGAGTTTCAACAATGACCTGATTCACCAATAAAGGCTTATAGCATTACATTGTGTACCGTGTTCATTACGTTATATGCGCATTTCTTCAGAGAATGGATATCAGAAAACATTACAATCTACGCACGGACTAAAATTCTTTACAATCCTACAAATGCATCTTTTTGGAAATAAAAAAAAAAGCAACCGTAAACGCTGAAACAGAAAAAATAACAGCCAAATAGAAACAATAAGACAATACTTCTATATTGCTTCTTTCATTTTTTTTTTTTTGTGATTAACATTGACTTTTAATAATAATATTCGCTAAGCCGTAAAAGCAAAGCATTACGCACATATCATCAAGACAGTAACAAAATATCTTGAACAAAAATTTATACACTTTGATTTTATAAAAGAGAACATGATAATGTACGTAGGTCAAGGTGCACAGTTCTGAGTATTCCTCTTTGATTTCTCCATCAACAATAGAAGCCGTGGCTGCGATATTGTCCGAATGAGATTTCCTTTAGTCAGTGTCATGCGAAAAGCTGATTACCTTGCAGAACTTTCTCCTAGTGATGCTGCAGAACAACGCAATAACAGCTGATGATCGCTTTACCAATTTCATTTTCTTAATTGGTCACGCATGATTAACCAGTAAGAAGAATGGATATGCATTGCCGATGCTTCGGTATTGCAGATATATGATCAAATGTTCGACAAACACACTCATTTCTTCCTCGTCACTCGAACCAACAAGAAAGGTGCATCAAATTGGAGAATTGTTTCCTCCTCCTGCTTTAGCTACTCAAGTTATTTATTTTTTAACCCGAAACATTTATTATTATTTGATAAAACCAAGTTCGATACAAAATAATCAATGTTGTAAATAACTGATTAAAGAGCAAATGAGCTTTTTAATCAATTTATTTCGCTGCAAAAGCGTGTTTTTTTTTTTAAATAGTTTTGCAAGCAACAAACAATTATAATTATACTTAAACGACAAAATTCCCGTTGAGTTTTTATCGGTAAAGCAATTTCTGTGTAATAATTACGGAATTTATTGCTAACCAATAGTTTTCCATGACAATACTGTAATTTTGCTTCAATCTGAGACTATAAATACCTTTTCCTCACAAATTATGACTACAACAAGTAAACAAATCCTTTTGTTCCTTGTCATAGAAGAGGTAATTTGTAATCTTACAATGAAACGATTTGACAAGAAAATTGCCGTTTTTTAAAAATTGCATTGAAAAATACATGTTGAAACGCATTGAATCTGATCGCTCCAAATTAAACGTTAATGAAGGGTTGCGAATTTAAATCATTTATTCTAGTAAGACCTCTCGTGAAGTCAATAAATTATAAACAAATACAAACGTTTACAAATTTAAGTTTCTCTGTCAGACATTGTTTGCACTCCTTGGTAAGTCATTGGCCTACTGAGGGCATCAAATGTTGGATTTCCCGCTTCAGTGTCACGTTTCTAAGACTTCCTCGTAATCTTCGACACGAGGGCACGTCTTGCTGTCCGTGACTGGGTTTCCGTCGAGGATCTTAGCTCGATTCACGGCAATACGAGGAATTAAGTCGTTACAAGGGTTCCTAATACAGCTGATGTCACAACGACCCAGCGCCTGTCATTCCATTCGTGTTCGATTTGATTAGGAAAAAATATATAAAGCTGACGGAGACAATTTGAGAATTTTCGGATTTTCCGAAAGAATTCCATCAACAGAATTTAAAGTAATAGGGGAAATGAACTGATTATTTTATCCTGGTAGTTCTAGACTCTGCTAGACGATCCAGTTACCTCTATAGGGATCTAGTCATGTGTACTTGATATCTTCTTTTGCAAGCATCCAAACAAACATTGAATTAAAAAAAAGATTCATATTGATAGCATGTTGAAAACTGCACGAGGCCATTCCTTTTAAATATTTCACTAAAAAGCATTAGAGAAGTTGAAGGCCCTTTGATTTCCACAGGCGAAAACTCGTGTATTTACAAACAAACATCGATATAGCGCTGAACTTGCCAGAGTAATTTCACCGTGTAGCAAATACGTTCATTGACTGTATATTTACAAGAAATTCATTTCTATAATGGATAAAAAATGTTAGTCATGTCTAGGTATTAAACTTTCAATATGCCTCCTAGAAAACAGCAGAGATATGATGGGTGGTCACACGTGTTATCGCTTACTTAGTGCCCTGTCTTAATCAATTTCTTACACACTTATGTCCGCTCACTTGAAAGAAGTCAATTCCCTTGACGAACAGGTAAAAAACATCAAATGAACTAGAATTCAGTCTTCTGAAGAATTATAAACATCCCAGTGAAGCACAAACTACAACAAAAATAATCAAACGTTTTATTTTGTTGAAAATAATTGGAAGCACCCTTGAACCAAGAAGCATAATTTTTCGAAACACGGATGTCATGAAACTGACCTAAACATAGCTTCTATATCCAATCATATTGTTATGGACATACTGATATTACCTACGTGTATTTTAAGCCAACATTTAACAAATTGAAATATTGTTGAAGAGAACTCGTGCTTCGGTGATTATTTTGGTCCACTTCTGCGAGATTCTGCGACAATCAGATGTCTATTTTCATCAGCAATGCTACTGTACCTTAGACTTCCTGAAAATCTGTTTACAGAACGCATCAGATTTGGAATTTCTTTTAAGGAGGCCGACTTTAGTTTTTATTGCGCATGTTTTTGCGCATTTTAGTAAAATACAGTGTATTTATACCTTTTATGAAATTGTGTCGATAACACTCATTAAATTGGAACACAATAAACATAATACAAATAAAAATATTAGGATTTGTAAAGGAAACTTGGTTTCCTAACGTTGGTTAGGTAGGTGCATTAGCATTGTTATTGTGCTTTTATGACGCTATAACAAAATGACGCTTTGTAGGAGTACGTTATAAGAAAAAACATAGAAGAAAAAGTAAAAAGTGTACGCCTTTAAAATTTTAAACACAGAATAATGCTATCCTCGGGGTTATTTTTCTCCAGGGTAAGACTTGCCTAGATGGCCGAGTGGTTAGCGAGGTGGCCGCTTATTGCTAGGAGAGTGGGTTCCAGAGGTCGTGAGTTCAAGCCCCGGCCGAGGCGGAGGTGGAGCTCCAATATAGTGAATTTCCCAGTTCTTTATGTATATCTATATCCTTCACTATGGGCAGGTATATGTCAATTTGAGAGTTATTGCAATGTCTGTGCTTATTTTATATATATATATATATATATATATATATATGTCCTATCAGGAACAACGCTGAAACATATTTTCTGTTGGTGACATTTTTATGCCTATTATACCATATCTTTTAAAACATTTTCAATGGGAATACTAGTAATTGAAAACATCGAAAAGATTATGAAAAAGACACAACAAATTTCTTTTTCCCCTGTTATGTGAAAGTTGCTTTTAATAAAAAAAGTAATAATTGAAAAATAAAACACCTTAAACTTAAGGAAACGAATTCGTGCAATGTTTATCCCCATTTTGTGTGCTTAAGGCTAAAACCTCGAACAACATGGTTTACGAAAACACATTGATAACACAATTTAGGACAAAAAGGGCTAAATTGTGCAAAACTAAAAACTCGATCAATTGGTAAAAGGAGCTTCATTTTGCAAAGTAAACAATCTTCTTTAAAGACTAATAAAGAAATATTTATGTCAAAGCTAGTTAAGGAGATGTAAACCTTATAAGGTTATGGGCAATTTCGTATCGGCATATAAGGAAGATACGAGCGAAGGCCACAAGAAATACTTATCTCGAAATCATATCACTACATCTTAGAGCACTGCTTTCTTCAGAGAACATGCCATATCAGGCAAATTCAATACTGAACGGCTTTAAAAGGTATCAAAACAAGGATGATAATAAATGGCATATATGTAGATAAAAACCAGTACAAAAGAGCGAGACTAATGAAATTGAGGTTTTACTTCTCTGATGCATATTGATAAGGTTGTAACATAGTGACAACTATCTCCTTTTCAAAACGTAAAACAGAGAAAAAAGGTCCTGAATAAAAAAAAAATCCTGAAAATGACGACCACCTGTTACCTAAATAACGAAACAACTACCCAGCAGAGACCGTACGTAAGAGATTAGTAAGTAGACAGCTGAAGGAAAATCTCCAATCAAAGAAAGGAAGCAAACTGGTATAAGGTACATCTGTGCGCCGGAACAGCATCGCGGGACGTCTCTACCAGATAACCAGTGCGCAATCACAGTGAAAAAAGGAAGTCAATCATGGGTCTCGGACACCGTTAATGAAATCGGGGAGGAAAATTGATGATAGGATTAGGGGGTATCTATAAGAGTCCGTCGCCCATCCACAAGAAACCCTGGTGCTCAAGCCTCTTTTCTTCCTCTATTTCTTCTTGTCCGTATGTTTTTAGTGGGAATGATGAGAGAGGCGAAAAATAATGAAATTATAGCTTTTGAGTAATATCAATTCAGGCGATTGACCAAAGCTCAGTATGAAAACTCCCTTGGGATATTGCCTATCTGTGCAAGACGCTGTACGATTATTTTTTTACCTTTTAACAAAAGTGGACTGATTGCGATAAGCCATTCTGCATTATAAACAAGCGAAGTTAATAGCGGTGCATTCCGGAGCTTTTACTGGCTTGTTTATTCTAGATTTATCGAATATTTGTTTCCTGTTGATCCGATAGATTAATCTAACTGTATTTGTCAACAAGAGAATATACAATGTCAGACCTATTTGAAATCTGATGATATTCACCCTGTGTGTGTTGTCACCGTGCTAATTAAACAAAACGGCACCTCTCCTAATCGATACCCAATATGGCCAAGCCACCGGGCTCACTAAAGAGGGGAGCGCTGAGGAGTCAACAACACTATTACAGCACTCTTTGTGTTCAGTGTTCACTCCGTGTGGCTGACCACTGTGGTTCATCCGAGGTGAAGCTGTGACGTAACGAACTTTATCTGCCATATATGTACTCTGACACTTGCTCTCCTAGACCACTCGCTATTCTGATATTCCTCTAGTGCTAGTGCAGGATTTTTCTATACTTTACATGTAATCAAATTACGGTAAGCAGCGATATCATATTTTCAAATAATTTGTTTTTACATCAAAAAAAAAAAAATCTTTTAGGTTTGAACAAATTTTTGACGCCATTAGATGTACAAATAATTTAACAGACTTATCAATGTTTCGGATTTCCAATTTAACCACTTTCAATTTTAATAAGAGAAATAATGTTATTGAATTTCTTTTCCATTAAAAAATGAATATAATCCAAACTTAATTTTAGAAAATGTCTTCTTGCATTAGACTTGAAATCAAACGGGATAAAAGTATCAAGCCAAAAAACCCTCCGTTAATTAAAATATCATAACCGTCATGTGTTAAAGACACCTGCCACTAATAACTTGAAATATATCATAATGATAAAAAATATATTATATTTCACGAGCTCATATGAGATTATGTTGAAGAAAATTGGATATAAACTTAAATTTGGGGTTCTGTCATTCAATCAATGCACAGCGTGTATATTTCAAGAGAGCTTTCTGAAGCTACATCAAATATGATTTATAAGCAATTACCCCTTCTCGAAACGCTTGAGAATCCCCCTACTGTTGTGGCATTGCAAAGATCCGTATTGGTGAATCAGTTAGACAATGTTTTACCCTTAACTAATTCCACACTTTTTTGTTGTTCCACTTGGGAAATTGTTTCTTTCTACACAAAAAAAAAACCGCATTCGAGTAAAAGATTCTAAACTTAAGATGTTTTTAAAAGAAACCCTCCCAGGAAAAGCCCTTGGGTTTCAGATCAATCAATTTACGCTCTTGAGATACAGTACACCTTACCTAACTGGGAGGTATTCGATTGAAATAAAAATTAGGGAACGTTAAACTTTATTTCTTTTTTTTTTTTTTAAATAAATTTTCAGATCTTCGATTGAAACAAAGTCCATGATTATATGTGCTATATATAACGGGATGTGACTGTAATTGTAACAATACTTGTTTGCATTCATGATTTATATATTTAGAAGTTTATACAGTCAACGAAATTACCAATGACCTTAAACATAGACAAATGATAAGTTCAAAGCCCTTTGAGCTGTACTACATTTTCACACAATCAAGCACATTTTATAACGATTAATGAATGTATACATTAATCAAACACAATTACAAACTGAACGGGCAGTATGAATATTGAATGGGATACAGCGGGAGAATTTCCTCTCTACATCGAATTTTCGGCTTAAAAAGTATAATGAACAATAAACCCATTTGCCTCCCGCGATCGGTATGAAAGTTAACAAAGGTGCACATTCATGGATAGAAAAAAATACATATCTAAACTGAATTTTTTCTAAGCTTTTAACTCATTTCAATAAGTTCAAAGCAATAAATCAAAATTTTTCCTCTTTCTCTGACACCCAGCACTTGGCAGATTTTTCTGAAATGTGTGTCAACTAATTGGACCGTTCGTATTGAATAAGAGCGTCCGCGTCATTGTAATAAAAAGAAAGTGAAAATTTTGCATCGCTTATAATAACAAAAACACTAATCTCCTCATGTTTTGTTGACAAATATGAATAGGTTAACCAAAAGCTGTAAATCTTAAATATTCGTTAAGACAGATACTTGATTGTTTTATTGAAAAGTATCATCCGATTACTCATCTGGATAAGCGATTTCGGGGTTTTTTCTACAATAAATAGAATTTAGAGAGACTTTATAAGTTACATGTCTAGACAAAGTTAATATTCAAACCAATTAATGATAGACCTATTTAATGGTTTGTTCAATTGCGTAATCGACAGTTCACCTACATAAGGATACTGTATTTGCGGATATTCGTGGGGGCACCAACGCAGACAAATTATAACTTATTGCATTTTGCATGTAAAAATACTAAAACATTTTTATTGTGTGGGGACTCTATTTCATTCTGTTTTAACTTCATTAGTAATCAAGGCAAGACACAACTGCATGGGCGGACAATATTAACAAGTTAGGGGGAATATTCCTGTGGTACTACTAAATCGGTTTGATATGGATCTGTTCGACGCGAAAATTTTGAGCAGGTACTTCAACAACGCCTTTGAAAAACAACAACACTGTAGAAGCAATATGCAAACAACAAGAGGCACATGATGGCATCACCGCCAAAGTAACACAAACACGCGTCATGAACAGTACCAAAAGGGATTAAAAACTGTTAATTTTGCCCATTCTAGTACTATCGAATCATAAGTTTATGAATTCTTGTATTCTGAAATGTTAACAATTTGTAGAATGCGATGGTCACCTATCCAACAAACTCCCGTCTGAATTATCCAGTGAGACCACTATCCTCTCGAATTATCACATCCTCTGATCAGCCATTAGTCGATCTTTGCCATAAAACTATCAATGACAGAAGAAGCTCACATTTTCATCAGAGGAGTTAAGAAAAAATAGCAGATTCAAACCTCAATGAAAAATATATTTGTATCATTATTTGGGGGTTTCCCGTCAATAAATGATAGTTAAAGGGGAAAAACTAGCTTGATTTGACTTTGATATTTCTATTTAACGAGGTATCCTAGGGAGGGCATAAGAATTAGCAAGAACAGTAATATGATAAAACTATCATATCTTTAGACAGCACATTGAACGGATTACTAGTACATCAAGAAAGTCAACACAATGCGCGGTAGTAAAACATCAATTACTCATTAACCCTTACAATCAGCACAAAACGGATAGAGGAGAGAGAAAGAGAACATTTGTTCAATATCAAGTTGCCAGTGGATCGCATTTTTAGACCTCCGATTTATAGATTCTTCCTAAATGGAAAGAAAAACGTTGGCGATTAAGGATCAAGTGATGCATTTGTCTGGAATCAAGACAATAATGTCTTTATTGATACGACCAACACAAGAAATAGCCCCAAGCGAAAGCAGAAGAAAGCGGGCGTCAAGACTCAATTTAACTCAATTGCCCAGCAATGTTTAAATAGAAATGCACCAGTGCTATGTATAATATATTTATACACTTCTGGGGCAGAAAAAGTGTGTTACACTAACGTTTTTACTAGTCATATAAAAATGCTGACAGAACATATAGTATAATATAAATAGGGATGCAATGACGCAACAATGTGGAATACCAAGTCTATACTTGTTTAGACAAAATGAATCCTTTAAGAAGAACGAATAAATTTAATTTAATGTCATATTACGTCATTTTACACGCATTAGCACAAATGATGCTTAAAATTTGTGTAATTTTGTGTAATTTTAACATGCTCAAGAACTACTTATACTAATTTCTGAAAATTGAAAAAAAAATAGCTTTGGTTAAGCCATCGTTGATTTAGAGCTGACATAAATCAGAGGATGATATGGAAGAAAAGTTGTACGAGTTGGATGTTATAATTGTTATGGCAAAAGTCAGCTTTGAAGCGTCATTAGTAGATTAGGGGGATTAGCAGCAAAGGTATCCAATCAAAGGGGAAATGACACAGCAATCATTGCTGTCTGTATAAACTGTTTGACGGGGGACATTAACCTACCGTAAGATTGATATCTCATTGATCGCTATTACCTTTATAAAAACCTGTGTAAATTTGATTTGCATACAGAGTGGAACCTAACAAAAGTATGTAAGTATTAATTGTTTTATCATGATGGAGATGGGGGAAGTGGGCGAATTGGTTAAAAGTTAGGGTAACGTGAATGTATCTCCTAAAATATTCATCAAATACCACGGATTCTATGGAATTCGGTCAACTCCGGGATTTTTGCTCCTCACTATTGTTCATTCTTAGCCTGAGTTGGAATGTTTGAACAACCTTTTTGTATGACTTTCTTTTGGTTAATCCTCAATTGTTCTGCACTTTTGATTGATGTCCGTTATGAGTTTTCCCTACAGATATAATCAAACCCTTTTTGTTAGCAAATTTATTACCGTTACCAGTTTCACCGGTTGCTTCAAGTGGATTCTAAGAGACTGGTTTTTAATAAAACTTTCAAAGTCAAATATATCTGGGGGGTTTTAAACTGTCTTTACAATGAAATTTTGAATTCTCTCTAGACTGAACACCAAATAGTTGTAATTTTCAGATACTTTTTGTGCAGCAAGATTGATCCGTTTCTGATGAAATATAAAATAATCTGCAATATTAATTCTGTGTCGAAAATTATTTCAATTTAGGTACACTGAATATCATATTAGACTACGATAAATTCATTCAATGAGTTATCTGTTCCTTGATGCAAAATATAATGTAGACCAAGCTACATTTTAAAAACTATAACATAATTTTAAATTTAATCCAGGTCTTATAACCATTACATAGCTTTCAATTGAGTCAAGTATTAAAACATTACATTAGACCAACTCCAGTCGCGCGTATTTTGAACTGTTTTATCAAATGAAAGTGATTTTTTATATCAGTTTTTGAGTTGCATTTGAATATCTTTATTTGGAGAAAAAGGCAAGTACCCTTTCCTAAAATGTGAAAAGGTTTAAATAAAATAATATTCATTTTATTAGTCAGCCCATGGGCTGACTAATTAAGTTAGGATGAAACTTCAAATGCGCTTGCGTAAATTGGAATTCTGGGAAGGAATTAGACAGTCCGTGTTTGAGAAATTCGAATAAGTTATGAAACTGGTCAATTTCTAGGTCAAACTGTGCATTGCCATGCAGTCACTCCTCTGTATTGGAAGACGGTCAATGGGTATTGTCTATGGTTTGTGACGAGGGACCATGAAATTCAGCTCAATCTTTGAAAAGATTCTATTTTAAAAAACAGCATGCATATAGTTGCTGTAAATTACTTATAATAAAGAGAAGACTACATAGCTACACGCTTGTCTCCTCGCATACAGTCTTAAAATGAGTATAGGTCCAACTAATTGTACACCTGCATGAGATGATTGTTCTGAAGACTATATATGTATTGTTTTAAACAATAGTTTATGTATTCACTTTTGACCTAAAATTTAATACTCTGCTGACTGACTTTCTTAGCTTTTTAAAAAGCGCTAACCTTGTATACGTTATAGTAACGATCCTTAAACTTCGTTTGCTTTATATTTTTTTTTCTTTGAGCAGCAAATTTATACGTAACCTGATAATAAGATGAATCATAATCGGTTTTTCGCTATCACTTGATTATAATTCTTTATTTTAAGATTTAACGTTAAAAAAAGTCCTATATTTGAACATAATTCTGCCGGTCGGAATCGATATAAAACTCGGATATTTGTCTGTAGATGCGTTATCATTTTTTTTTCAAATATTCATTTATCTACATTATTCACGCAATTCTTTCTTTCATTTGAATAACGAAAGACAGCATCAATTCTCTATTTCGGCTCATCTGAGCAGAAAAAGAATCGGGTTTCGCGCAAGATAAATTCATTTAACGACGCCACACTGCGACATTAGTACTGTTTTATAGCAGGATATTTTCTCGCGACAGCAATTTTCCTCCTCTGATTCAACCAGAGGGACCGCAGGAGCACCGTGTTTAAAAAAATCCCCATCCTGCTAGGTAACCATATTTGCTTGAGTCACCGTCCGAGAGTGTCTCGAAAACAATAAAGACCAATCAAGCTATAAAATCTAAGGCATTTCTATTTATTTTTGTTTAATTGCAATTATCATCGACTATGAGACACAGCAACGTTTACATAAACTATTTAGAACCAACGTTTACCATCAGAAATGTCCGTCTTTTACCAACAGTCACCTGACATTAAAATAATCCATTGACATTTCTTCCATTAGAAATTGCAAAATGTACACGATTTTTTAAAATAAAAATAATACTAAAATATCACATTTCTAATGAGTTTGGAAACAAGAATAGTTTTAATTTCCCCTCCAACACATCACTTTTTCTTCAAATTTTCGTGATATCAGCAAAATATAGATAGTTTATTAGGTGTCGCATTTCCATCTGTCAGAATTGATCTAGTTTGTATACGAAAACCTATTGGTCTTGCATCAAAATTTCACACGAACATTTATACGTCGTCGATAATTTGATAGCCAGGCTCTCGGATTCCCGGAAGCCAGCGTTTCCAATCGGAGCACGGTTCGCACTAGCAGTGGTTATTAACAAGAAAAACAGTGTAAACATTCATCATCACTCCGGATGATTCTTACGTAACACAACTGCCAATTTAGTTCTTAAATAAAGCTGTAACTCTGTAAATTTATTAAAAAAATATTCGCGAATTCAGACTTCTTGTCCCATTTTCCAACACATATCTAAAGGTTCTTTGGCATGTGTTAGATTCATGCGCTCAATTATTACCCATAAACCAAATGTCAGAACCTGTTACCTATTTCTGTACTGCGATGCTTAAGAAAATTTATGCTAAATTCTTCATAAAACCTGTATACTTTTTCTTTGTTACATTCTTCGACACTGTAGATCATACGGTACTTGTATTTCAACTTTTAAGTAGGAAACGCAAATTGTTTTAATTAAAATGTGTTGGTGGATAGGGGTGTGAATTGGAATCCATGAACAATGAACTATTAAAGGTTTATCTTCATTAATATAATAACTTAATACTAATTTAATTTTCAGAAGACATTTGATGACAGCGACGGTATAGTATGGAGGAGAATATCCATCAATACTAGTACTTCCTGAACCAAGTTCCCGAGAGGACGGGTCTTTTTTAAACAAAATTAGTGGAAATCGATGTCCGGCTTCATTCATTTGAAAACCTGCCTGTGCACCAGGAGTACTAAAAGATCATCCTGTAAAACCAAAATTACAAAACAAACTTTTTTGTTGTACAGCTACTTAATACTAAAGAAGGGGGGAAAAATCAGCGCATGTGACGAAGAGAACGAGCTAAATTGACAAGTCTTGTACTTTACGTCTGACATTTATTGAATTCGAAGGTCTTCAGACACTGTTCCAAACATCTTTAACGCCAAATCTGGATTTTATACAGTTCAAAGTTCCACGACAGAGTATTGATCAGCATCTGTGAGCCCAAATAACATTAATCGTTGGACCTTTCAAAGGTGTCGGTAATTTTCTGGAATAATTCTATTACAGGAGCGGTCCCGAATGCAGGTCTTTACGCCTTAGAATCGGTGTGACCCCATAAAATGTCAAATGCATCGCTATCCAGTGAAATGGAGACCATTTCTGATGGCGCTTCAGTCACGGAATTAATGATTCTTGAGATGAACAACTCGGGAAAGAACATTTTACTTCCTTGTGGATCCAACACGACAAAATGGACACTGACCAGCCCAGTGTGCTCGCTCAATTTCCATTCATTTCTATCCTTTTTGTTTGTGGCGATTCTTCTATCGTTAATTACTATTTGGACCATATTTGGAAACGCGTTAGTATGGGTTGCTCTGTACCGATTTCCAAAACTGAGATCCATGTCCAACTGTTTGATCGGGAATCTGGCAATGAGTGATTTGTTGTTAGCATTGACCGTTTTGCCTATTTCCATCGGCAATGATCTCCTCGGATATTGGGTATTTGGAGAAGTGATGTGCCCAATATGGTTGTGCATAGACGTCTTATATTGCACAGCTTCTATCTGGGGACTGGTGACAATTGCCGTCGACCGTTACACGGCAACTGTTTACCCAGTGTGGTACTTTGAGAGACGGTCACCACTCAGAGCACTTATCTACATCATCATGGTATGGTTTTTCTCCATAATTGTGTCTATTGCTCCATTCATTGGCTGGAGGGAGATGATTCCAAACCTTTACAAGTTCAATATCGAAACCAAGAGATTTGAGTGCGTTTTGTTTGAAACGGAGGGATATGTTGTGTACTCGGCAATGGGGTCGTTTGTCATACCTGCGGTCTTGATGCTATTTTTGTACTTTAGAATTTTCATCATCCTCCGCAAACGAATGAAGACTATGCAACTTAAAAAGGAGAAATTCAAACTGAACATAGACCAGGACTTTGACAGCTGCCCACTACAAGACGAAAACAGTCAAATTGACCTGAGCACTACACCAGTTACTCAAGTGAAAATGTCTGATAAAGCTACACAAATCAGCCCTGTATCAAAGAAACAGTACACAACGTCGTATAATGTACAGCTTAGCCTGTCAGAAACAAACGTCCATGGTGAGAATTCTCAGAAAAATACAAAAGACGGAAACAATTGTATTTTGCCGGATGTCATATGTAAAAGTCAGACGGAGGAAGGGACAGACGAAGAAAAACAGCCATGCTTATATGATGTTAATGTTAACAAAAGTATTCTAAGCTCTGCTGATGATCAAAAACAAGAAAATCGACCAGATGAAAAAGGACCGACAAGATTCATTAGAACTGACCAGGACAGTACCAAAAGAGCGTCTAAGAAAAGGGTCTCTCTAATGTACAAAAAGAGAAATTCCAAATCTAAACATATTCAAGGAATAAAGACGAAATACGAATTACGAGAACAGCGAGCAACGAAGCGCATGGCCATTGTGATGGGTTGCTTCCTATTCTGTTGGTTTCCATTCCTGTTTATGTATCTCATCCGGAGTTTTTGTGTTTCGTGTTATTTAAACGTACACATCCAAGCGTCCATAATATGGCTGGGATACGTCAACTCCAGCATAAACCCTATACTCTATACGTTGTTTAATGACGACTTCAGGAAGGCGTTTAAAATCATCCTTGGCTTGGAATCAAGACATCCACAAAGAAACAAATTATAAACGATTAAATTTCTGACAATTGTTTACGTGTCTCTCGCCTTTTTTTTTATTTGGTTCTCAAACAATCGAAACAGATTACATGTGCTCAACAGAGACAAAACATTACTTTTTTAACAACACTGTTTTGTATCTTTCGTGTTCAGAAGTGCATTTTTATATAAAAAGAGATGACATTTATGTGTATTGTTATGTGATATTGTGAAAATGAACCAGTTCCACGAAACGGCTTCCTGCTAAATTAAATGATATTGTAGTTTGAAAGACGTTCCAGTTCATGTGAAGAGATACAATATGTGATGATGTGAATTCTTTCTCGTTGCTTTTGAGCGTTTCTACAAATGTGAGGATGAAAGATTTCGAGAACGATACTGCAAATATAATTTTGTGTTGAAAACCCTTCAATGCGAGATCATCTGTTATATGTATGATTATCGTCTGAAAAAAAATTCCAAATTAAAACTTGTTACGTGATAATCGATTTTGTTTAATCTGTTTTTGTATGTTGCACATGTAACTCATGGTTTACCAGTTAGAAGATAAATTTATCATCAATATACAAGTACTTCATACTTAACTTATGATTCCCAATGTTTATGTAAGTTTACTTAAGTTTCTTATTCATAAAAACTATGCAAAACAAATGAAGAGAAAATCCTTTAAAAAGATTAATTGGATGTCTTGAAACAAGACATCTCCCACCTCCAATTATTCTAGATTTATGTAATGAGCTAGGATCCTAAACATCCGTTCATATTTTACTATAGCGGTTAATGATTTGAGCATAGAAACGTGTACGTTTGCTGTGGTAAATTATGAACAAACAATAAATGAGTGGCACTTTCTTCAAGTGTAATCTTGAAAATCCCGCATACCAAAAATAATTGTTTATATTTGTTTACTGCGGAGATAATAAAACAAACCTAAGAATTTTTTGGCACCTAGACGATTCTCACACCCAACTTAGTAAGGTTACATGTATATGCACAAAATAAATCGAGCGACGGGGTACTGTTCCATTTTATCTTTAAAGTACGAAGGACCCCGTCGACTCATTAGGCACTTGCCATATCTCATCACAGGCATTGCATGTTTTTTGTTTTTTGTTTTGTTTTTTGTTTTTTTTGGATTCCGAGGGTTAATGAAAGAAACTGCATTCAATTACTCTCCGGTAATAGAGCTGTATATCTTTTATGAATACAAATGTATACATTTCTATTTTTTCTTTGTTCATTTAATTCAGCCTCCCGTGTGTATTTTCGACGTTACCTGGAGGGACATGATAATCCTATTGTCCTCAGATGCAGTCATGCTGAGGCAAGTAATTCACTTGCCGTCTTCCATCTACACTTTAACAAGACGTTCCTTTGGGTCAGAATCACAATCAATCGTAGCAAACAGCACTAGACTACCGTGCGCAAAGTGAAAGTATAAAAACATGCAAATGGGTTTCAGCAAAGGCTGTGATTGACGAGTTTCGAACATTTTGCTACAAAAGGTTTTAATTTTCTTCGCGTTTATAGCCGCGGAGAAAGTAAACCACTTTAAATGATAACAAACTAGACATATTTAGCTTATGTACAAAACAAACTCGTCTAAGATTAACAGAAACAACTTTTAATTGAAATTTCATTTTGGTTAATGTGTGTTCATGTAAGTAAAAGTCTTTGATATGTCAAGAAAGCTTTTTGCAAATATTAATAATCTTTTAAATAAATCGGTATTAAACAATTATCATGACTTACGGTCTTATACAACATAATTCTTTCCCTTTTTGTTTTTATTTCAAAGACATTATGAATATCATTATTTAATTATACATACTTGTCTTCACTTATATTTTTCCAACTTGATATATACAACTTAAAACAACCCCCTCAATAATACACGTGTCAATGAAATTAACTGTTGTTTTGTGTTCTTTGCCATATTGTTAAGTTTGAATTTACTAGGTAGGTGTAAATACAAAATTCAAATTTTGCATCGAATAATGAGAGTTCCCCCTCAGAGGACGGAACAATAAAAGATATGCTTCCATTTAACAGCACTCCGTACTATTGTTTTTAACCATTCACTCTCATTCATAACACACTAAATTATAAATTATCAAAAATATCTCTGATGAAATGAAAATTAACTTGTAAAAATTAGAATTTATCACCATCATACTTAAGGAGTCATTACGTTCATCGGAAGAGTGCTTTGAAAAGGCATAAGAATACAGCAAGAAAAAAATGTTTTCTTTTCTGCTTCTATTCTTGCGCTACTAATTTTCTGCTTAAAATACTCCCAAGAGATTTTTCTCCTTTGGCTTACTGTAGATTTCTCTTCGGAAATTTTTTTTCTTCTTCTCGATGTGAAGAAATGACACGACTTAGCGTTGATGTAAATATCATATGCGCTAAGCAGCTTGACATGTGTTTATTAATTAGAATTAAGTTCAGACACTCGCAGGAATAGTTATCAGAATTCCAGAATTTTTCTATGGATGTGCAGAGCTTGGAGTTTTCATTGATCCTGTATTACCTAACAGACACTTCATTTGGAACACACGCACAGTCAACCGGCAGGTGAAAAAGCAATGGTAAGGACAATTATAATTGCAGAAACCCAGCAACGGAAAAAGAAACATCCCATATTATTGTTTCCCCCATTAAACTGATATTTACCTTATAAATTTAAAATTATTATATATTATATATATTATAAGCAATTGTTTTAATCAATTTTATTAAAGAAAAAAAAAACCAGTCATTCAAGTAAGTTTGAACACTTATTTCACTCACTCATTCTTCACTCATATTCATTCTCTCTCTCTCTCTCTCTCTCTCTCTCTCTCTCTCTCTCTCTCTCATTTGATGATTCTTTTAATTCTTTACCTAATCTACTAGATGTAATACTCGCTCGTCCGAGGACAAAATCAATAGCAAAATAATTTCACTGTAAGGATGGTATTATCCCTAGGCTTTCGTTTCGTCTTGGTACGTGATAAAGACAACGCCTAACAATATAACCTCTATATGTCATCCTGTTTTCAACACGAGGTCGCCTCTGTCTGGGTTCGAAATACATTCTTCCTACTTATCTGTCATTGAAAAATGTTAGTACCTATTGCTGGTTCCATATTAATGAGTCTCTTTGAACTTCAGATTGATTCTCTCTAGCAAGTTAAACCCGTATTATTTCCGGAAATAAAGCATTTCGTTTATTTCCTTTCAAAATGATACTTGCAATAATGGAAATTTATATACATGTGATGGGTCGCTGACGAAGTTGAAATGATGTTGATACAGTGTATGTGTTCGTAACGTACTGCAAAATGAATTCATTCAAAGATTCTTACATAAAAAAATATATTTTAATAAGCTATAACTTTTCAACAAAGTGTTTAATATACAAGTACAAAATGGAATCAGTTAAAATTTCAAACCATGTATCTTTGAAATAAAGATATTGCTCGCTTGATTGAATGTGGTTTAATAGGACAGTTTTGTTTTTCGGATCAACGTTGAGCTAAAATAAATATGTCCACTTTGGGTCTGGGTGATTTTACTGTTACAACAATTTCTTAATCTATCTCTTGCTGTAATGAATATCTGAGTTGCTATCTTCTTCCAATTCCGGCGAATTTTAGGAATACTAGTAGTATTTGTTTATGCGGAGTAATGTAGACAGGGAAATATTCGCACCGTTTGAATTTCGCCCCTTTCGCCCTCGCTGTCATTGGGCAAATTTAAGACTGGGCGAATTCCAATGTCTCAAATTATATCTCTTTTAACTCAACTTTGTCTGGGCGAATTCAAGACTAGGCGGAGTAGTTTGAAAGTGTAGAAGGGCGAAAATAGCACGGGGCAAAAATAACCCTGTATACAGTATTTGGGACATAAATCCTGTACATTTTCAGAACAGCTTGTGATATACAACAGCTAACTGTCTGCCTACATTGACTTAAATTATTCTGGTTCTAAAATAAGACGTAAAACGTTTGATTTCCAATTGTGTTCTCGTCTCTTTTTAATACATATGCGGTATAGGCGCCGATACAAAACGGATAAAACCTTGTACTTCCATTATCGTTTTCTATTTAACACAAAGACTTTATTTATATCGGGATCATGTAACAAAGATCGTCTTAATATAGATCAGTTACATACGACTGTATATTCTACAGGACGTCAATTAGCAACTGCATCAATATACATGTTAGTAAGCAAGGAAAGTGCAAAATCCTTTGTAGACATATTGAATTTTTAGACGCATTGAAATAGAAGTGTGGAGACAATGGGAAGGTGGCTCATGCTAGTGATATTCATGGCAGACAACAACCGGACACTCGGTCACTCCACTTACAAATATTGACCAACGACGAAAATAATTCGTTCACTTTTCATGTCAGTTTCAGGAGATCAACTACCTTTCTACGGGAGACAATAGACCAACATAAAGGTTCTAATAGATTAAAAAGCAATTATTGTCATGATTACTAGCTGCCTTTCTGCAAATCTAGCGAACTGGATGAAAATGATGACGAGAAGATTCCCTTACAATGGCAGTCTGTCCGGAACATTCCTTAACCCCTACCTACCCTCTTACAGTGACTCATAACATGTTGGCACTCAACAAGGACATTCTAGATTATCTGTCATAAACCAAAATCACTCGGGACCTCTACACTTAACAAAAAGGGGTTCGCCTCTCAATACCAGCTTAAAAGGCTTGATGGGTCATATGTAATAAAGTCTAATTATCTTGAATCCTACCAATGAATCCTGGCTCAATGTAACTTTGACCTTAAAAGAATCAAATACATCACATTGTAAGCAAAACACATAAAACTACTAATGACAAGATAAGACTAACTAACATGTCCATTTGCCATCAATCTAATATAATTACCCATGTGACGTTATTTGGAAAAATTCTATATTTTCAATGCAGATGATGAAAAGTGCCTCTGTTTTATTAATTCATGATTTCATCGGCTAAACATACTACCATTCGTACAATTTATCATTAGAAGGCTGGGTTTTTTTTTAGTCTTAAGTCACAAAAGCTTTCATTAAGTGTTCAGGTAGCAGCATTTTTATTGCTAACCGTAAGTCAGATTCAGTAAAACAAACAGCTTTTTAACTGCTAACCGTAAGTCAGATTCAGTAAAACAAACAGCTTTTTATTGCTAACCGTAAGTCAGATTCAGTAAAACAAACAGCTTTTTACTGTATAAATGTTGCATAACTGAATAATACTTAACATAAATTTATATATATATATATATATATATATATATATATATATATATATATATATATATATATTCTAAATACAACGACAAAGAAATGAAATCGGTTTTAGCTAATGGACAGTGAAAAAGGTAATGACGGGACAGAAGCCTGTACAAAAGATCGTGGTCATGTACTGGATGAACCATCCGGATTGTACTAGAGAGTTGTAAACAGTTATTGACAGAAACATGAAGAGTATGGGTTGCACGCCTACAGGGCGACATTCAGTTTTCTTTGTTGACGCAAGTATTATAGCTCTCTTGTTTCTTTCATCTTAATATTCAAACGAGAAAACAAAGTTCTAAATCACCTTTAACCCGTCTTCTTTTCTTTCTACATGTAATTTATATCTGCAATATACGCTTTTTAATAATTTAATTTCATACAAAAGCTTAATGAGATTTATAAGGAAATTCTTAACAAACTATATACGAATGTTTTATTGAAAGTGGACTCAATTGATGAAAAGATTTTTTTTCTTTGTCAATACACTTCATGCTACACAAAGATAACAACAATAATGGTTTCACGCCGTCCTCATATTGCGTTGCTGGAGTTTGTCAGTGGCCATTGGTCGTGATTATGTTACCGAAACGAATGTTAAAGGTGCAATTTATTTCATTTACCGATTGCAGTTGCCTGATATTCTGACACACTAGACGATATATTATTCCGAAAACTTTTTAACTGTTATTTTTTGTTACAGTAATTTTATAATAAACCCTTTTGATTTCATGTAGGTCATCACCCCTTTGTGGTTTTTTTAAATTCAAATTAATTTCACATCCCTATAAAATAGCGTAATTACTTATTCTCATTCCAATCACATGTTAAAACATGTATCTCTTGTTTTCGAAATTCTTGCACATCATATATTTATTTAGAAATAAATCAATCCCTGTTGAGTAATAAAAACTTCCTCAAAACGTAGCCAACGAAAAAAGCTGCAAGCCTCTTTCGAATGTTTTGAATATAAAAAGTTGAATATACTGAAAATGGAAAAAATGTGTTGAAATATTTTTATATGAATATTGAAAGTATCTAAGTATCTTTTTTTTACCATTTGTATATTTAAATGACAAAATCTTTCTTATGTACTAGTACAAGCTGAGTCACCATAGAACCTTTTAAAATTGTTAAAATATGATATAAAAACACCATCTGATCACTCATAATAGACCTGTGTGGGGGACAAAGTGCAAAATAGTGGAAATTCTTACTATCTATTTTTTAAACACTACACATTAACCCATACGTGCGTGCATGGGTTGATAATTTGCGAGAAAGACCCGAGGATATAGTAGAGAAAGTCATGTCATTGTAAATCAAGAACAGTGCTATAAAGCCTATAATAACTGGAAATGAATATATCTGTAGCTTTCCATTTTCTTATATTTGCCCCGATTTCTACCACTCACATTAAAATAAAACTAGTACCGGTACATATTTTTCATAGGCCTACATGGAAAATGTACCCATGATATTAGAATGCATTTAACTGTGACTGAAGGTAAAATGCTGATACCATATTACTATTTCGGATAACTATCTTTCTTTACATCTAAACTATGCAATATCTACAGAGGCGTATTAGTGCCACGTTGTGAAAAAAAAATTCTTTAAAATTCACACTTTAAAGTTGAAAATTCCAACTTTAATCTTCGAATTTCCAACTTATTTTTTTAAAATTTTCAACTTTATCTTGGAAAGGCCAACTTTAAAGTAAGAATTTCTAACTATCATCTTTGAAAAGCCAACTTTAATCCTGAAATTTCCAGCTTTAATCTTGAGATTTCGAACTTTTATCTTGGAATTGAAAATTCCAAATTTAAAGTTGGAATTTTGGAAAAAAAAATTAACAATGTGGCACTAATACGCTTCCGTTAATATCCATTAGATAATCCATCAAGGTACAGTGGTATAATCTCTACCTCTGGTTCAACCATTTAAGTCAATGACAAATTTGATTCTAATTAATCCTTGACCTTAATTATTCTAGACTTTTGGGTAAAATTTCTCCAATCCCTGATTACTGCTAAGGGATTTTTTGACATAAAAATTATTGTTTATTTTTACATAAATATATGTTTTTGTCACCACCATGTCAATACCTCGGCAATATTTTAACATAAGGTCTTAAATGAGAAGCTTTTAATTATGAAATATGGCATCATACAGTCAATATTATCCAACCATTTATGTAAATTTGCAAAAATTTAATCTTGATCAATTTTTTTTTCAGGAAACATTGAGCGTAGACTTGAACAAACCATTCCCGTCAAAGAGGTATTTATCCATATTTATAACTGAAAAAACCCAGTTTCCTTGTTCAATTCTGCATATTCTAAAGTTCAGATTAAAAACAGTCAGAAATGGCATATTTTGTCTCATATTGCCTGAATTGCAAAAATTGCTGATGTCAGTCATTTAATGCCACTGAGTGCAAATTTGATAAAAAAAAAAAATATATCTTATATCAATTCTTCCACTTACAAAACCATAATATATCATTAATCATTATGGAGGCCAAAATTGACTATTATCTTTTATAGTAATTTTAGCCCCCGCAATATATATTCTAATTTAAAATATTATTACTTTTAGCATATTAATGAAGCATAGCATTTCACTAGTTGTACTTTACAGATCATTTTAGTTTTAGCATTTTAGTCATAACTGATGATGAATTAAACATTAACAATGAGATTGTCCAAAAATTACCATACAATTAATCCAGTAGTTCAATTTTATATATTATTTCATGGCAACAAATGGAATAAGTGTGTCAACGTAACATAATGCTTCCTCATTTTGGATATAATGTGTTCAAATTAAATGTCTGAATGGCACTACAGAACTATTATGCCATAACATTGTCCTTTTGAAAAATACCCCAAACTGTCATATCTCATTTCTCGATGCATCAGTAATTAATGGGACACATACAACATCAAAGATCAAATTTTATATTCACTCTGGCATCGCTGCAGACAACCTTGAATGTAAAAGTCCAGCAGCGGCAGTTTTACCTCAATCAACTAGTTATTTTGACCCATTTTTATTTATCCAAACATCCTTTATGAATTGGATAAATCTAGAATATTAGTATTAGCAATGGAACAGTTATTTTTCTCTTCCAAATTTTTTTTTAGTTTTGTTTTTCATTTTGCACCCCTTATACAGATCATTAAGCTGCATAATTCTGCAATCATTTGATAACAGCAGTTGTACAATAAAATGTATGGCCTTTGGCATTTCAATAATAATACCATCAATACTGCAGCAATCTATCACCTAACACATTGCTTGCAAGAACAGTAATATATGTTTGAACTTTTTTCGAGTCTGAAACTCCTCTTTTTATTATATTATTTGGAAGCTTCTGTAAACTTATGAAAATTTTATATGTTACTGTTATAGAAGAAACCACACCATTTTATTGAAGTGACAAAAAATGATAAAAGCCAATCCTATTGCTATATTTCTGTGTCTTTTTGTTCATAGATTGGAGGTTGTTAACAATCCTCCTATGCCATATATCTCTTTCCCAAGAGAGAAAGTGCCCTTATTCTTCATCAATGAAATCAGCTTACTCTGGCACTTGAAAGTGAAGTTTATGAATTCAATCAACAAGTCTTTAGAAAAAATGATCTATCAAAGTGACACATTTCCAATGGCATCATGCCACAGCTATTAAAGTGTGTAATTAATGACACTTTGCAATGAGTGATCCTCACTTAAGAAGGGGAAAATATATTCCAAAATTCTTTTCATCACGATGAAGAGAAATTAAAAATTTGCCCCAAATGCATGCATTATTCTTGTGCATGAAGGCTGCTTTGTTGAATTATATTGTATTAGTCTGAGATAGAATCAAGATGAAGTGGCTGTCATTTTCCAATCTTTTACAAACTATATCCAGTTATTTATCGGACTGCACATGAGCTATATTCCTGAACAAATACTTCGCATAACTTGTGCATTGATAACCAGCCTGATGTCATCAGTTGCAAGCCATTTCTCTTTATGCTTTATTTTGTCTAATAAAAAGATTTATAAATCAAGTCTATTTATATATTCCTATTCAATACTTTGTGGCAGTTAATTTCATTTGTTTTGAAGTCAACCACCATATTGAAAGTATTATCCAAAATCCTAGACGTAGACAAGAAATTCAGAGCTATGCATAAATCATACATTGGTAAAACTCTGCTTCATCTGTTAGAATCAGATGCGAATCAGTTAATTATTATCAACAGAGATCTTTCGGGAAAATCGCATTCATCCATGGTTCAAAAAGTAGTGGCTGACTGAATTTGAAATATTTTCTTTCCTAGCTACAACAAACATATCAGGAGTTCTCGGAAAACTGTCTTGTTAGTGAATATGTAGAGTTTTATACTTCATTAAGGGTGAAAACGGTCAATGAGTCTATTTGTACAGCTATTTTCTCTAATTAGGGGCACCCAAACACACCTGCTCATGAACAGAATACCTGTCAATTTAATTGATTTATGATTTCTATTCCATACACAGGGTTGATTCTTTTACCCTTGCTTAATTGGACCGAAATGTTTGTCAAAAATCTCATTTCTAATCATATCACTGGATCAGACCAGTCATATAGAAAGACATTACATGAAGCAACTGCAATTGCAAAATGGTACGTACATCTTGGTTGAAAAAAATGAAGAAAATCTATCAACAAAATACATTGATATTTTTTTTCATTAAGTACTGTAATGAAAAAAAAGAAGATTTTGTTGACACAGTCTGAAAGAATATATAATTAATTCAATGTGTATATGACTACATGTTTGTTGATGTTAGATGTGGGATGGTATATGAAAATTGTGCGTTACAAACAATTACGCTGGATATTTATTGCATTTTTCTGTTTTTCTTGCATGTTTAACATGCACTGAACTTTAAGTGCAGGGCAATAGAAGTTGCAACCTCCTCTAAATAGAGAGTTGCAGTGTGCTTTCCTTGAATACCAGACAACAAGATTACTGTGGAATCATTCAAATTGGGTACCCTTCACCAAAATGAATGAGGGAGCACAATATTTATTCTTTATACATTATTATACATGTAGTAAAAGCAAATTCATAAAATTGCATCGCAATGAAAGTTTGAAGATCATTGACAAAATTTAGACCCCATGAATTTAAATGATTCCACAGTAATAGGCTTTTACAATACATCCATTCCTACCTTTTGTGAGGCGAGGAGGTGGGCGATACTTGTAGCCAGACTGACCCCAAAACACAGGGATGGAACCACGGATTTGCAGAAAGGACACCACATGGTGTGAAAAACGGATTATCTGTACAATATCATAACATTTGAACATTAATGATTTATGTGTACTTGTTTAGTACCTCAATATCAATTGTGATATTAAAGTATATATATGTTGTAATTTTGAAAATACTTTTGTAGACAAAAAAACATTTCCAAAAAAAAAAAAAAATACTTGAAGCCAATTGAATGCCAAATGCACGCTTATTGAGAGGGGATAAAAAGTTCAACTTGATTGACTTTATTGGGCTTTCTTTCTTTCATTTGTTATTTATAATGACTGTTGCAATATCTTATCAAACATAGAAGAAATTTGATTCGACTGATTTCAGGGTTGGTAACATTTTATGTATGACTTTATCTTTGTTACCATAATGCCACTAATGATTTAATGATTTAAACTTGATTGTTTTCAGCAACACATGCGACCTCTTAAGTACAGGGGGTGTGACAGATGTACAAACATAATCTGTGGGAGCTGCTGAGTTTTGCAGGCAATACAGAAAAAAAAAAATGCGCAAAATGAAGAAATCAATTTCCCCATGCAATTTTATGTTTTGATGTCATCTGTCCATCCTGTTCACTTAAAATTATCCCGGCACTAAATCCTTTTTTTTTAAAACCTTCCTCTTAATTTTTCTCTGACATTCAAAACATCATTAATATTTATTCAAAGTTCTGAAAGTGAAATAATTTAAAAATAAAAACAGAAAAGGCATTAAGGAGGCTGGATGGTCAACAAACTAACCATCAGATCTACCTGACCTTTTAAATTGGGGTATTTTTCTATATTTTTATATGGAGCTCTCCTCTACAGTCTAAAAATGGCCATGACCATCGGGCCCTCTAAATTAAGATTTATCAGATCAGAAGGTGCAACTCTGAAATTCTTTTTCTGTACTCTGTGTATTCTGATCGTAGTTCACTTCTTTTTCTAAGTAAATAGCAGCACATAAAGAATGATTCCACCAAGTAATGTTCACTTCATGTTTTGTAAGTCACGTATTGCCCCAAACTAAAGGAAACAAAAGTTAATACTAGACCGAATAAATCTCTCAGAGAATCTATTGCTTTTTCTAGACTTAGCTTTTTCTCTAATGGAAATTAGAGAGTCAGTAAATCTCTATATGAACCTATCCTTTAACTGCAACAATAGCCTATATTTATTCCCTGTCAACTATTGCAGGGCACAGGAATTGATTTTACACCATGCACACTAAAACAAATTTTTGGTTTATACATACCCTATAATTTTCCTCAAACTAGTAAATTACTGAAGTAAAATGTCTTAGAATTAAACCTGAGCATTTGATTTTACAAGATTTACAAGAAGGCTATGGTACAATACAAAAGCACACATCACATGCTGGGACATGGCCTTTATCATGAATCTAATTGTGCTCTGGTGGAATCATACTATTTATGGGGTGAGATAACTCAGGGATTTAATAGCTATCCACAAATTTACATCCCCCTCAAATATTGACACACTGTTCATATACTTAAATCATAATTCAAGTGAGAAAGTCTTATACCTACATACCGGTAATTGTATCTACTTGCAATTAATATAAGGATATATAAGAATTTTTCAGACAATGTGTATATACAAACATAAAAATGTTAGTAATTAGAACAAAAAAGTTGCCAATCCTTTTTAACATAAATGGTTTCACATTTTGAAAAAAGAAATTCAAAGGAATGAAACAAATGTGTGATAATGGGCAAGAACATAAACTTTGAGAGTCAGATTTTTATAGATTTCTTTGGTTTGAACATATTTTATTGAATAAATCAAAGGGATTGGAAAAAAGTTCTTACAACTTTCTAGTTTCTCTCCCTGATTTCTTTCCTTACCTGTTCTGTCTCTACATAGTTGGCACATGCTCCCGTTTCATCAAGACCCCGCATCTTTGTTCTTGTCCCTAAAAAACAGAGTTTTATGTTAGTTTTCTCAAACACTCTGTTAAAGCAAGGTTTATTAACATATTAACATTACTAAACAGCTCATTTAAAAAAACAATAAATTCTGTAAAAGCAAGGGTTAATCACACATAAAATAATAATTAATTTCAACACTACACTTACCGGCTCATTCAAAAATGCTTTAAATGTGCACCTTATTTGCTAGGTATCATTAATTTACCTTTTTATAATAAGATAATGTATTTCACACCTTAACATGTTTAGGATTTTAAAAAATTTATAACATTAATTTCAAAACACTTTTCATTTAAGACTAATTAGAAAGATGAAAGATAATAAAAGTTTAAAACTTTTAGAATTTATATATAATACTTATAGAGGTACCTGCTCTATGGATGCTCCGTCTGGAAATGATTCCTAGCTGGTACTCCAGAGGTTCCAGATGCCTGGAGTTTCCATAATCCGGACTGAGATCCAGGGTTGATGTAGAGGACTGAGTAAAATCCAGCACACAGTTCTCTATCTGGACATAGCCCTGGATTACTGGGATAATCCAGTGAGAGTATAGCTTTTCTACCTGTATTTATAGAGTAATTATAGAATACACATATCAGATCAAGCACATCAAATCAGCAATATTAATGCAAGGGTTCCAGTATTTTAGTTTTGAACTACAGGTACATGTATGTTCCAGAAATATTATAAAATGTACATTCTTTAAGTGTTGATGAATAAAGTTTTTTATGTATACATTTTCTGTTATTTTTATGAAAAGGTAAGAGATCAAGCATGCTGAGATGGGAAATACAAGTGCATGCAATGAATTGAACAAGGCCATTTCAAATTTTCTTTAAAGATGTGCAGCTTTTTTTGGAAGACAAAGTCCAAAGTAATCAATCTACACATTGTGCTTGCCTCTGGGTCTCTTTCTGCTTGGATGAATTCATCCAGCATGTGCCGATTCCAAAAGAAGCGAGGGTCCACTTGCTCCCACAGGGGGAGGTGTTTATTTGACTGGTACCCTTCACTATGTTGTCGCTGTAAACTGGTGGTCAAATCAAATGTCTCGCTGTAGTAGAATGAGTCCGAGTCTGTGAACATCTTCTGCAACTCCTGTTGTTCAATTAAAGTACAAACAACAATTTAAAAAACTTAAGTTTTAGATTATGTTTAATTGAAGAATTTACAAGTCTTTAGATCCTGAGTTTTCTGTCAGATATTTTTTGGCTGGCCAATCAAAAACGAGCCTTGTAATAATCACCAATTTCAGAAGCTGAAAGCTACTATTCTGCATCTGATGTTTAAGATTGACTCGAAAGTAACATAATAATATTACTTTGATTTTTGTACTGTTTCACATCCCATCAAGGAATTTTCACTCATATAATAAATTGTTGTTAATAAATCCAAAATTTACATATCATTTTGGCAATTATTGCCATTGGTCAGCAAGGGATCTTCGATATTATCAACATTTACAGAGACAAGAGACTTAGTTATTTGATATATTCACATCTGTAAGAACAGGAGATTGACCTGAAAACATTTCTGTTCAATTAATTCTTTTTCTATATATAAATGTGCATCTCTAGCTCATTCATTTATAATGGGTATTGCTAATTAATATAGAATAACATTTGGAGTATAATTTTAAATGTGCAATTAACGAGTACATTATATCAGCGTAAGAACACTAAGACACATCACACGACTATAGGTAGCAGTTTAATCCTCTATCTATGATACAAAATGAATAAATGATGAAAAGAGATAAATATATAAAACTAAAAAAAATAGCAAGTACTACAGGCTGATGTAGATTACTTGATTTTTTTACTAAAGTGATCTTTTCCTGGCTTAATAAAGTAAGGAAAAGGGATACAACCTTTGCATTTCTTTCTAAAACCATCAAAATAAATCAGTAGACAAAGCTAGGTTATCAATGTTAACCTAATAGAATGAAGGTACCAATACTATAAATGTGTTAGATTCTGCAAGGGGTAATTATGCCAATGTGTGAAAAGGAACCATTTAAAATTTATATTCACTATTTTAATAGTATTCCAATACTGAGTCAGAACAGTGGATAATTCAAATCTTCATGATCTCACCTCCATTATTCTTCTGACAAACTTTTCTTTATCTTTGACATCTTTCTGTAATATTGTGACAATTGTCATTATCTATCGACATCGCAAAATGATTCAATCAGGTACGTATACCGTAAAATAAAATCAATCAATCATTTATTGCTTTAGTCGCATAAAATTCTATTCATTAACTTTTCTGAGTTTTATCGGGAGTTTTATTATACCAATCAATATTCCCAATATCCTGTAAAAAAAATTTTTATATCATACATTGATATCAATCATATTGAATTGTAAACAAAATTTATTATATACGGTAGTCATATATTCACGATACTTTTAAATGATTCTTTTCGAACAATTTTCAAGTAAAAAAACGACTTGTTTTCTACATCTAAAATAGTATTGAATTAGATAATACTTATTGATTCTTTTCAAACATGTTTCATGGGAAAAATTGCTGGTTTTGGATATCTGAAAAAAAAAAAAATACTGAATTAGATGATAAATAAGCTATAAGTATTTGTGTATTCACCTTCTTGGGTTTGACATTCTCCATTCCCGATTTGATTGTTTTCCATGCATTCTGTAACTGTTTCTGTTGAATTCCAGTTTGAGAAATTGTTTTGGGTTTCCTAATGCCAAAATGATGTACATTGCAAAGCTGAAAAAGTATTCAATACAAAATGTAAATCAAAAATTTTAATTTCAACAAAGCCTTCTAAGTTTTCTCCTTTATTCTAATCCAAATCATACATTTCAGTGGGGTTGCAAGCAGAATACAAACACCAATTACTGTAAGCCACTTTTATTTGCAATATGACTGTCTGTAATGACTATTGGTTAGGGTTCCCCAACAGATAAACAGATTGAGAAAAAGACTAATTTTCTCATTTGAGTCCAAATTTGAAGATAATTTTATACAAATATGAAAGTCATTTAAAGACATAAAAGAATTGTCTTGAATAAAAGTTGTTAGCTTTATCTTTACCATTTACCTAGAAAAATTTATTGGAGAACCAATTTTAAAATGATGCTTTATTTATCAAGATAAATTTGGTAGGAATTTAGAGTTTCCATATCATAAGTAACAGGCTTAACCACAAGTGCAAATCAGTAGTTCTATGGGAAAATTCAGGTTGAAAGGCTGTAGAGCTATAGCTCCTCACATGCAAAAAAACTGGCAATTTGCAGCAAACAAAACTTTGTGCAAATTTGGACTTATTTACTTAATTTTTTTTACTAACAAATACTGTGGAAATATTTGATAACAAATGATTCTTAAAAATGATCAGCAAAACTCTCAAAAATACTAATAGTTTTCGATTGAATTGCTTTGTACCAGAAGTCATTAAATTTATGTGGAAGTAGGGCCGAAAAATATCTTTAAAAAAACCATGTTTGTGCTAGCTGCTCTGCAAATATAAAATGAGAATTCACAAATTTCCACTAAAACTAAAAATTATCAAACTATCAGTAATTGTATCTAACAAGGAATAAACCTACTAGGTTCCTTCCCTTATCCTTGGGATAGTACATTTATTAGGTAACCTTTCATGATTTTGATGTCTAACAGCATAATGTAATAGTTTTAGTGTCATTTACCGTACTCATGAACAACGTACAAGTCATGGGTTCAAAACATGCTGGGGCTTTTATACAGGTTTTTACCCTTATAGATATTTTTGAAATGCATTTTATGATCAAATATTGAACAGTTTGAAAATTTTAAAACAGTGTTTATATCTTATGTAATTTCATCCTTATGAATATCTTCAGGTGTCTCATTTAACCTTAGAACTGTTACATGTAAATGTCTCACGATTTGGGATTTGGTTGCGGATGTGAACACTTTTTAAATTTTCTGGCTGTTTAACAAAATTTTCTTCATAAAGTTACAAATCCTTTTATACCTAAATATATTTTTATGCATGTTCTTAATTATATCATAGGTGTATATGATTAAGATCAAAATTGAAGGAGATTTTAGCACTTTCTCTGGCAAACACATTAATCTAGTTATGCGATGCAAATACCAAGGGAATATGAAGAATTCTCAATAACAGCAGATGTCAGAAAGGGCTTAAATCATGCAAATCTAGATATTGCAGAAAAACCAAATAGCAGCTAGGAAAGAAACCTACACATGCAGCTTCGTTATCTTTCAGACACTTTCAGATCCTTGCCATACTTGTGAAATATTTATATGATATTGATCTATAAAAATGTATAGAAAACAGAATTTCTTCAGCCTTTAATATAAGCTGAAATTATTCTCAGAGCACCACTATAGGTCATAAAAGCATGTTTGCAATATCAACTGTACTTTCAAAAAAGTGAACACTTACATCTAAATCTAATTCTTGAGGCTCTGCATCTGAGAGTGGTACAATAATGATTTTGTTGACTTTATAAATCTGATGATCGTCCAACACACTTCCTACCACTGATTTTTGTTTGATTAAAATCAGTCGCCAGTCATCATCTGTCAACACAAAAAAATACTGTTTACATAAACAATAACATCAAATAAATGATGATGTTACCATTAAATAGATTTTAAACATTAAATGTTACATGTTTATTAAGAAATAAAGTTCATTTAAAGTCATTGAGGGGAGGGTTTAATAGAATAGCATGAAATATGTATTTCATTGGAAAATAAATTGTCTTTTAGCACCAATAAATACCTGGGTGAACCTTTATTTTTCCAATCAATCCATATACAAGACCAATGCAAACTGGATTCCAAGCCAGGCATATTTCATCTCCTTGAGACAAGATTTAAGAGTAAAACATCAAATTAAAAGCACACATTTTATGTACAAGACAGAATTACAAATCAATGAGTGGGAAATGTGTATTCTTAAAGCTACAAAACAATGCATGGGCCACAATGCTAATACAAGAAGTCAACTTAGGAGTTGATTAAGTGATCATGATCTACCAAAATTAAAATAATATAAACTATTAGTGTCCATTCAAAAAAATACTTCTGACATATGTGCAATCCTTCTGCATGTCTTATACGTGGGGGTTCTTTTAAAACTGGAAAAGGTGATTGTATCTCAAAGCATGAACAGTAATGAACTTGGATTTTACAAATAATTCTTCAGCATAAAGCAATGTTATTACTTACTTAGATTTGTATGAGTTTTACATGTTATAAACTGTAATTGCAACACCAGTCCATGATCTTGCAGCCTAGTTATTTTTTTCAATCAATGATAAGCATGGTCAAGTTTAAAGGGAAGCATTCATTGAAACAAAATTATTTAACAATAGTTCATTCAACATACTGTACTTCCATATTTAAAACATTTTTCACTCAAAACATTACATGTGAAACTTGTAGTAAAATAAAAATTTACATCTATACTAGCTGTCCCAAGTTATTTTTGCCGCACATTTTCTTAAATTATTCTATATTTATAAATATGGATTCAAACGATGTTCATCAATTAGTATGAAAAAATCCCAAGATTTACCCTTTGAAACGCCCCCTCTAACTTATCAGGTTTCACAACCCAAAATAGAAAGTCTACGGGGATTTTGCATTATAAACAAATTCAAGTAACCTGGATGATAACGTTAATAAATTGTGCAAGGCATCCCGAGTACTTCCGAATGGAGAAAAGCTGTAAACATTTCTTATTTTGAATCTCCGTAGGGTTTTTGTTTTTGTTCATGTGAAATTCTCCAGGGATAAACAGACGATGTATCAATGAAGAAATATTGGATTTTTTCCGTTTTATCGATTTGAATTGTTCTTCATTGACAGGTATGTTTATTTTAATTAAAAAACATCAAAATGCGACAGAAGCAGTAACTCGGGAGAGACTATAGTAAAAAAAACTGATTTATGCAAATACTGAATTAGACCTAAAAAAAAAAAATTGTGTGTTTAGGGTAATTAACACTGATGAAAAAATTAGGTTAGGTAGGTAGGGATTTTTTTTTTATTTCATCATATTTTTTTGGCATGCGGGCATATTTAAAAACGGTTTTTTAATGGAAATAATATGAAAATCATACTAAGATGAAAAAAGACATCTAAAAATGGTAGGATCGGGGCATTTTCGTAGGTTAGGTCGGGTTACCCGAAACATACAATATATTTTTTTTAGGCCTTAGCAGTACAAACATTTATAATATTTTAAAAAGTAACTTATTCGTATAGCAAAGTCTAACAATGACTATTTCATTTTACACTCCACTGAAAGGAGATTCAAATGGTAGTTTTGAGGCGATGTGGGCAAAGATTGTCAGGTTGGATTTTTTTAAATTTAACAAATTCATAGATTTCATTCCAAATAACAAAATCTCAAAATTTCAGAAAAATTAAACTAAAGTAAAATTTTAGCTTATCTGTTTTGTACTACCTTAAGGGGAAGGAAAAAAAACCCACAAAGTAGTCGAGAATGATAACAATTTTTTTTTTTCATTTGAAAACCTTTTTTGGCTTCAAGAGATCCTGACTGCCGACAACACCACAACGAAAACTCCCCATCATGCAAGATGTAGTGGTCCTCTGATTGAAATAACTGCATTCTTCAGTGTTTCTCATCTGTGATTCAAGTTGTTATTGCTAACACAATTTCATACATGAACGTAGAAAATGACACTATGTATGGGACGAGATAAATTGCACATAATCGATGGGTATTAATTATATCTTTCACCGTCTGTCAAAATTTATTTACAAAGTAGTGATGACCACAATTTATCTTCTTTACAGAAGAGTCTCAAACATTTTTATCTTCTTTCACAGAAGATTTCCAGAGCCATGGATCTGGTTCGAAATACGAGACCTATACAAGTAAGTGTAGTTTGAATCACAGTCTGAATACTATTATTACTTAGATATTGTTTCAAAATGTCAGTTTTAAATTATTTTATCTATTCTGAAAGTTTTAGAAACTTTTTCTTTGTTGAAATCTGTCAAAACATTTAAAAATTATATATTATGAAGGATACCATCAGGTGATCAACATCTTGCGTAAATAGACCTAATATAAGTGTAGTATTATCTGATTATATGATATCCATACATAACAAAATAGAAGCATTTACATAGCTACACCGACATCTTGTACAAGAGATATGCTAAGTGATGTACATTTTTTGAATAGGTTACTCGCAGAAGACCATTGCATGGTAGGAGCAGACGTCAACATAACAATCCTGTTATTCTAAACGATGATGGTAATTATAATTTTTCATAAATGATTTGCTTTGTACAGTAATGATAGGATTATATAACTAGGTCCGGCACAGTCTCTTGATTAATGGGGCATATATACATATATATGGTCACTATATACAAAATTAATATATGGTCACTATACAGTGTTTTCCCTAAGAACCGGCTGCAGGCCAAATTGACTGCTTCAATTCATAAAAATGCTGCTTAGCAATCAAAAATTAAAGAAAATAATTGTTTTTTTGACAGAGTTCTGTTCATTCACATCAACCCTTAGCCTGTAACAACTGATCTTTAACCATTTACTTTGAAATAAAGGGAAAACACTGACTATATACATATATATGGTCACAATTTAAGCCGAAAATTTTCAAATTTTATTTTTCCATTTTTGCTGTTAATAATGTCAGATTAAGACATTTTTAATATTCATCTGAGATACGGACATCACAACCCTTTGTAATGTATAAAACTCAGGTCATTTGTTTTTGTTTATACATGGATATTGAATTCTAACTCAAAATTATTGTATTATACCTTAAATCTTGGCTGAGCTTGATATGGTATTTGGAAGGTATCATTCTAAATATTAAAGCTAGTCAAATCCACGGAGATTATATTCTAGCAACTGGGGTGTTGCCAATAAAACATTTATTTTGTTGATCAGCAGCCAGATGTAAAGATTGGTGTTATATATATACATGTAATGTATGAACTACATGTATAATATTATTAATGTTTCTTGCTAGTGTAACATCTCATAGATAGAGTGATCGAGGTGAATTTTGATTTCCTATATTAACAGAAGCTGTGGTTTATCTTTCTTACATCATCCTATAAAGTTGATGCTATGGATGTGCAATATGTTAGAAAAATGACTGCCTTTCGTTTATTATAGGGATAATAGTGCTGTTTTAGATATTAAATTATTTGTACATTAATTAAGGAGGGTTTTGTGTAAATAATACTTACAAGTTAAATTGTGTAAATTCCACGATCAGACACCGACTCACGTCTATTAATGCAGCTGATGAGATTTAGTAACAAGAATAAAGACCATGCAACCATAGTTTTCCGAGATGACATCATGTACTGTTACAAATGTGCAAACATTTTAATTACAGATGCTGAGCCACAAAATGTATCCTGTATTGATTTGACAGACTTGGATGCAGATTTCATTGATTTGACAAGTCCTGCCCCTAATGATGCAAGTGTTATCATAGTAAGTTTATTGTCAAATACATATAGTAACTGCCATATTAGTGTTTGTTTTGGTTGAAGTTTGTTATTTGATGTAGGACATTCCAGCTCCTAAAAGTCTATACATGTAGTTTTTCATTATCATATATTTTGGAGTCATATTGAATGAAATATTATACAAGTACTTAATCAAATGTTTTTAAACCCCAGGCAGCGGTAATCATATAAAAATCATTAAATAACATAACATTTTTGTAAAATACATCTGTGGAAAACTTTTGATAGAAAAATAATGAATTAAAATATTATCCAGACTTTTTTTTTTAAATCTTGGCAAGCTTATAAACAAAATATAATTAGAATTTTTCTAATTTATTTTAATAGCTTCCTGGAACAGAATCTACAGGTAATGTGATATTCTATTTGCTCACGATACACATCTTATAGCTGTATCAATATGTCAGACATAAACATGGAATATGCTTCATTTTAAGGTCGACAACATTGAAACTAACAAAGATTTATCTGAAATATTTCACCGGTAAAAGCAAGGTTGATAATTTCCGAAAATAAGCGCCCATGGAGTTTTTGTCCCTTTAATGAAAGTACATTCATGTTACATGTACTAAGGAATCCTTTTATTCAAACATGTACGTTATTAAATCTTCTGACCACACCCTACAGGGTACAACATAAATTCAACACTACATATACATTTATAGAAAATATTCATACCTGTCATGAATTTTCTTACAAACATAAATATGAAATACATGTCAATGTGTAAAATTTGAATTGAAGAACATTTTCCAGAGCATCTAAAGAAAGCTTATCAATAGCTCTGAATCTGTGGTGTTCTATTAATTAATAAGTATATGTACATATATGTATTTTATTACATTATTTTTTTATTTGTTGCAAAGAACCAAGGGCAAGGCCCAGATCAAGCAGGAGGGGCCCAAGGACCAGAAGGCAACTGGACAGAGTTAACTTGGATGATTCAGAAAACGATGTTATTGAAATCTCGGAGTCTTACGAAGCTTTGCCTCTTCCTCTGTCCTTTCAGGATGCAGGGTTAGAAATATATTTGTGGTTTTTTTATTAGTACTATCTGTCTCATAGAATTCAATGTGTTTAAAAAATGGATGGTTTTGTCACTGTTGTAATTTGGTGTATGATCAATGTACAGAACAAAAATTAAATTCAGTATACTGGTTATAGAATGAAAATTTCTTTTAAATTTTTCAATGAGTTTTTCTCTTTCAAAGGATTTATCTGATTTGCATTCAAAATAGAAATCACAGATGTAGATGGTAGTAAAATGATGTCTTTGTCATTTATTTTCAGAAATGAATCTTTCAATGCCAATGATTCTTTGAGATCACCAAGGCAAGAAATTAGCTGTCCAATTTGTATGGATAACAAAAAACAGGTATTTCAAAACATGTACTAATATATAATGATTTATGTAAACAATATATAGAATCTATGAATAGTTTGTCAAAATTTTGTAAACTTATTTAATAGGAATAACTACATGTATATGATATATGGCTAATAAGTTATGAATGTAATACTGTAGATTCGTAATTAAACGCGGGGAATTAATATCCGTATAAAATTGCAAGAAACACCCTTCGCAGATTTTAAAATCTTAAAATTATTTTCTGAGAGTTGAGAACTATGAGAAATAAGGATAAAAGTTCTGCGTACGTGATTTTATATTCTCACTATTTGATACAAAATAGCGGGATCGCATTATTAAGTAATAGCTCGCTTAATTAATATAAGGAATTTACATGTGATGCTATTGAGGGCTTTGTGAACAATTGTATATATGTTGCTTTCATTTGTCTTTGATCTTTCATAAATACATGTACGATATAAAAGCATGAATAACTATGACATGTGCTGTAGTTATTTTCCTGTCTTTTAGATTTCTTTTTTCTAATCACTCTAATTATATCAACTTTAATTTGGAAATCTCTCTTTAATAATATGTTGATATTGTTCCTTGTATCATTTTATGCTCATTAGGTCCCAGATTTCGGAATATACATGTACTATTTTATACTGAGATGTATGTAATCGACTTGTGATTCTGATCCACAGATACAGAGAAGTGGAAGACAGTTGATCTCTACGGTGTGCGGCCATGTGTTTTGTGAACCTTGTATCAAAGCGTCCATTACAACTCAACGATGTTGTCCAACCTGCAGGAAGAAGCTGACTCAGCGACAAATCCATCCTCTGTATATATGATGTCTATAAATGGGGACAATATGAAAGTGCTTGTAAACATTTCACATTCGATATTCTCTCTCTTTTTGTAGATATGTTAGTATTAAGATTCACTTCATGTTTATTTGTATAGATGCAAGTGTTAATTTTCACATCTGGACATATGGTGATGATCGACAATCACTTTCCTTTCTTCATTCTCTTTTAAATAAATTGAAGTTTGTCATGTAACATATTGTACAGGACTTTTTATTGCAGAGAGATTTCAGATTAAGTATTTCATCAACATGGACTATTGTTTTGCTTGCCATGCCATTTGACAGTTCTACTATGGGCTGGCAAGCACAAGATTTTTTCATGGTTTGGTAAAAATATTTCATATTTACTGGTCTATTGAAAGAATATGAAGTCTTTGCCATGCTGATAAAATTTGAATTAGTTAAGGTTAAATGTGTGAGAGAGGGTTTTTTTATGGTCATTGTTAGGGGGTTTGAATGAGTTTAATCTAAATCAAATACGTTGTTTTTTTCATAAATCATCACTACATGAAAAAAGATTTAGGATAATTGAAATACCCTGGTAAAATTATTGTTTTCATAGTGCAAAGACTTTTATTTAAACTAAAAAAAAAAAAATGAATTGTCTATTAAAGATACTTTTCTTTTTTTTGATGTAAATTCTCATGCCTCTTTTAATAATGATGTACATGTACATTAATTTTCATGTAAACTGATGTTTTATTTTAACCAGTTTTCTACTTTTGAATCCAGAGTTCTGTTCATTGATGCCAAAATCTGTAAAGTTTTCATTTAGACCATTTTGGATTGCCAAGAAGTTCAAATGACATTAAAGCATTGTAAAAGCAATTATCATTTCATGTTGTTTGAAAGGGTACATACACTTGAGTCAAATTTTGTTATTAAAAGATGCTTCAATTACCTGCCAATATTTATGAGAGCATTTTTTCATCTTATTAATTATTGTTTAAAAAGTGTGTTTTTTGTATTTTATTTTGATATAAATTTATCAATTTAAAAATACAAAATTGGAAAAAAAAAATCAAGAATATACTTCATGAAGGGCCTTCAATGGCTTTCAAAATGGCTGTCTATCAAAATAGCAAAACAGAATTTGATAAAAGTGGCAGATTATCAATGAAAGCTGTAAGCGGAAGACAGAGTTAAAAAGCGGTAGACTTTGGCATGAATTGGTAGAGTTAACATGTATGATGTAGGACATGTACCAGCAATATTAGAAAAAGGGGTACATCTGTATGTCTTGAACCATATATACTAAAAAGAAGAATAAGATAGCTTTAATTCTATTGTGGTACATATTGCAAAGCATCTAGGGAGACTTTCCAAGACTTTACTGATCAACCAAGTAATTAGAAAGCTAGACTACATCTTTATGAGACAGAAAACCCTTGGCTCTGTAAATGGTGAAAGACCAAGGAGGGGATTCGCTTTAGCTGCAATAATGTACTAGCTCTCTCCAATTTTATTTGATGCCCCCCCCCCCCCCAAAAAAAAAAAAAGAACGAAAAGAAAGAAGAGGGCTACATTTTGCAGCTACAGTAGGTTCACTTCTTTACAATAATTATTTTAATCTGTAGAATTTAAAGAAAGATTCTAACTAATATAAGGACCATGAAAAGTAACAGAAGTGTTCTTATAACTTTTTATGTGTCATAAATGATTGAAATTGATAAGTATCATGACTACATGTTACCATTTTTGTCCTCAAGAACCCCATGCAGCCACCAGATATTATGTGTCCTGCATGTGAACAAACATACTTTATAACAGGAAAATTTGGTGCATGTGTGTATGTTTAGCACAAACACAAGAGCTGAGATATTGGCGCAACTTGTGCAGATCCAGAAATTTTCAGATTGTCAATTAAATTACATTACAAAATGTCTTGAGCCAAGATGAACTTGTTTACCTTAAATTATTAAGTTAATTATGATCGTGGAATGAAAATTATTATCAGCTTATCATATATGTTCGAATTGCATGGATATTGCACCAAATTAAAAAAAAATCAGTTTTAATCCCAAAAGATGTCAATTACTAAATATAATATTAGAAAATTAATTCAAAGTATATTCATAAAAATAAGTCAAAGTCATAAATAAACAGAACCAATTATATTTACAACAAAATGTTACGGTCCTTTGCTAATCAAGAAATATGAGAAAAAACTAGGACGGATTACAAATATCTACTGCATATACCTCAATATCCTGGGAACTTGTGCCGAAAATCTTTGGGGGCGAAACCACATGGTTTCATTTCACCAATAAAAAAATTCTCTTGTGTTCCTTCAACATTTGAATTCATACCATTTTTTCAGGGACGTATATATACGTCCCTAGTTTTATATATATATATAGACATATACGAATAGGAATAAAAACATTTCAATTCTGTCTAGAGTTACGCCCCTTCCTTGATTTCGGAAGCAACGAAAAGAATGCTGGGAATGTTACCCCCATATCGCCATGTTGGTTTAGAGAAATGAACACCCAGATACGATTCGAGACTTTAAACACAGAAAACTTTAAAATTTCTCCAAGTAAATGAGTAAGAATAATTGAAGGTAACAAAGAAAGCTGAATAATTAAGATGAGCGGTCTAGAAGAGCGTAAAGCAAAGCGAAGGAGGCACAAGGGAAGTTCTGTTGTCAAGACTTCAAACCAGACATGTCAAAGTTTTCCTGGGTCACTAGGCTTTGATTTGTCAAACCCAGCGCCGACGGAGATATTATCACCAAGCCTTGATTCCGAGGTAGTTATTTTACTTTCTTGAACTTTGTGTATCTTCGGTTCTGAATGCTTAAATTGTGTACAATTATTCATAGGTTATTTTTCTTAGAAAATGTCCATCGTTTGCACTCCTAGGTTTTTTTTCTCTGCCATTGCACAGTATACGTGTGTATTTTCATATTTGAACTAACTGAATAAACGTTCCTTGCAACGATATTTAAGCCATAATTTTGATAACCTATGTTATAAGTGGTATTCAATTATCTGCAATGCAGGCATGTTTGTGCTTGCCATATATGGCAATGCAAGACTGACCATTATACCTCAGTTGATACCCATGAATATGTCATTCTTGAATGTTAATTAATGAGTTGAGCCCTATGAATTAATTTCCCCTTCAAATATTGTATTTTGTTCACTGTGCCATGGAAAGTTTTGTAGAATTGGCAGTAAGCCAGTTTCTATTACCAGAGTAAGTGTTGCTACATGTGACCTGTCTTTGAGGTAGCATTGCCAGTGCAAACTAAGAGTGTATTCCAAAATTGAGTCTTTAGAAGTTGCAGTTGAATTTCCAATTGCACAATATTTTCAATTGGTTATGCATTTTAAGACCCTGACTTATCCCCACTTCCAGTGATGAGTTTTATGTTAATGAATATGAAGATAAAAATATGATACTTGTGAGAAAAGGGAGGAAGTTTTAGGATTTATAAAGAGTTAAATTGTCAAAGACATTAAATAGGAAAGTAATATTTGGCTTTCAAAATGACATTTCAAGCCTTGATACTTAGTTTCGACACGTTGTTGCCTGATTTCAGGACAATACTTTTAGAAGAAAGCATTTATTATTGGAATTATAATGAATTTTATGATTTATCTCAATAATTGACCAGCCGATCATTAACCTACAATGATATTGACCCACTTAAACTTTATAGATAATTATGTGCATGTCAAAACGACTATATGCATACAGGATGTAAAGATTACTGAATCCTGGTAATGCACTTACCATAACGAAGAGCATTTTGTGGATGAGGGCATATAGATTTGGGATTCCAAGTATATGTATACACAGTATACAATGTTTATGGTGATTGAGATGGATTTATGATATCTTGCACATTATTTGTCTATTTATTATCATTTGCTTTTGCTTGTCTATAAATAGGACAGCATATATTGTTTTCATGACATGAACATTCAGTCTACATTACTCTGTCATTTAATTGTATTTATATGAAAGTAAGCAATCATTATAAAATTTCACTAACTAAAGTATGTCAATGTAACTATAAAGTTACTAATTAGTCTGTATATTATTTTCTATAACAGGTGTAACATATAAATAAAATAAATAAAAGTTACTGTGTCCAGGGAATGCATTGCAAGATGCAGACAATCAATTGAAATTTGTTAATTGCAGACCATGCAGAAATTAGAGAAGCTAATGGATGCTAAGGATGACAGTGATATCCCTCAACTACTGCCACTGTCCAGGGGACCTAACCCATACCTAGATAAGGAAAGGTGTCTCCTTTGTGGTTGTGAGAGAAATGAAGCACCTGATTTACTTTCTGTTGGAGATTTAGGTAACACTTAACAAATTTTGAAATTACATTGAATTAGATAGTTTTTTAAAGGTGAATATTTCATTATATTTTTCTCCGAAAGATTACCAAAAAAGCTTATATTCCAACGTTATTTCTCTGTTTTAGGAAACTCACAAAAGAGCATGGAAAATGCTTTGTCTCAGGTACACTTACAGTTATAAAATTGTTATAATGAATTTTACTGCTTAACAGTTTTCAATTAAGTTTAGTTCATTACATCTCTGAAAAAGTGTATTAATAATACATGAGGTACAAGTCGTGTATGAAGTAACATGACGTAGCCAAAAAACTTATTAAACGTATATGAATTTGCCAACAGTTACCTTTGTGGGTTTGTCTGGAATGCAGGAAGGCCACCGAGCAGGGCATGGACAGAAAAGTGGATGTCACGTCCTTTATGGTACTTATTGTTTTCTTGTACACTGTACATTATAAATAAATGGTGGTATAAAGTAAATATGCAGATCTTACAATAATGCAAAAATAAATAGCAGAAACATTGTTCACCGAATGAAATATTTTTGGTGGAGTCTTCTATGAAAAGAAACACCTAATTGGTAGAATATTTGAGTAAATTTTACGTTATATGCTGTAGGTTTGTTATTTTACATGAGTACTTCATTCCGTGATTCAACTGTTTTGCATCAAATCGCCATGATAGTATAAAATGGCGAAGGCTGAAATTTTTATCATTGTATCATTTAATTTACATCTGTCTGAAAAATGAAAGTGAGATTTTTAAATCAGTGATATGTGGTTCTCGCAATTTTATGTGGATATTAGTTCTTCATGTTTAAGTAGTAATCTACAGTAAGCATGGTATCTATTCTTTTCTGCAGGATGCAGACTTGCAACCAGAGCCATCTCCTTTGCCGTTCTTGGATCCTGGGTTAGATTCTGATCCATCCACTCCCAATGGCACAGTGTGTAACTGTGAGGCATGCACAGAAAGAAGGTACTAGTTCCTCATATTGTCTCACAAAGATACAGTTGGTTATCTTTAAGGTCAAGATCTAGGAAATGAAAGATGCCTACAGGTTTATAAAATTAAGGATATAAATTCTTTTAATGATGCTTCATAACAATAGCTGTGTTTTTGATAGTGTGTACCGGGGTTTAAATTTTTGGTAAACACAGTGTAAGATCATGTTTTTATGCGTCAATTTCTATGAAATATGAAGTATATAAGTAAAACAAATTCTGAGTTTTGTCCAGTTTTGACTTATGAAATATATCTAAAATGCCTACAGTCTCTACTAAAATGGCATTAAACAAGCTCTTGACCTCCCCTTGAAAATGATGTCGAATTGAATATAGGTATCGGGATTACTTTTCCGATGATTTAATATAGAATGTCAAGAAATTGTTTCATTTTCTACATAATTCCTTTAAAGCTGTAAAGTACAGGAAAAGGATTTAACAAATCAATTATGACGTCATAATGGTTATTACACGAAAAAGGTACTCTGGAATCATTTACTAGATCTTGACCTTAACGCCTAGGTTTATTGTCATTATGAGAACTTTAAACATACATGTATATCCATATAGTTATTTTCAAAGTTGACTGTAAAAATCTTGATATTCCTTTACTTAGACAAATTGAGACAGAACATGACAGAGAAACTCAGGAACTTCAAAACTGTTGGACAGAGTTACGGAAACTTGTGCGGATGTTGTATGGAAGGCGGGAAGGGGATTTGTATGAGGAAGATACCAATGTACCTGATGATGAGTCAGCCCAAGACTCAGTTCACAGGTAAATGATTTTATTCCCCAATTTGTTTATGTAAAATTATTGCACCGAAAGATAGTGATAGAATATATGAGAAAGGTGAATTGTATTTGAAAGAATCAATTATTCGTGTATTTCAGAAAACACACAAAAATATTGAATTGTTGTTTTTTTATTTAAGATTGTGTACAAGGGATCCCCATCAACTCTTCCTTCGATTGGAGTCCCAAGTCAGAGAATTTGTGATAGAAATGAAAGTAAAACTGCTGAAGCAACTCAATTCGGGTTATAAATCTCCACCCGAGGCCAAGTCTTTCATCCAACTTTTGCTAGATGAATACGAGCACCTTTGTGTGGTGTCAAGGAAAATGGGCAAAATTTTAGACAAATTAGTAAGCATTCTTGTTGATTACTTTCAAGAGGAACATAATCACTTAACTCAGTGTAAATTGTGAAAATCAATATTGTTTCATGTATTTTTTTATTAAGTGAGATTTGCCTTGTCTCTTTCAGAAAACAGAACACCTGTCCAAATTCAATGTGACTTGGGAGCTGCACAACAAGCACCTGTTCCAATCCATCGCTTACACAGAGCCTTCCATTCAGAGCAGTCTCCACCTTATTATTTCACAGCTGAGGTGAGAATTGGACATTACTTGAGAAATATTAGTGTGGGTATTTGTAATGAAAATTAAGAAATAAAGAAAAACCTCATGATATATATGTGCATCATTATTATAACAACATTACAATTAGAAAAAAAGGCAGGATTGGCGAACTAAGGTGGAAAAGTTTTGTTCATCATGAGTAATGAATCAAGAATCAGTTTGCCTGGTTAAGATCTTACTGTGGGCACTTAATACTAGGTCATGTATATATTACCTAATCTGCATTATCCCATACCACTCAGCTAAAATGGGTATCAGCTAATGGTGGAATTAGCCTGTGATAAACTGGTGAAGAAATCAATAATTCTTATCCATCATTGCTTAATGCCAAACTTTCCAATGTCTGGATTTGGTGTTTTATTTATCAGGCTCTTATATTACTTGGTACATATTTTATTTTGATCAAAAAATTATGCAACACTAAACTATTCAAGATATGATTATTTTTTTTCATTTCCAGACTTGGTGCTGCTTCCAAGGAATCGTATCATGAGGATACATATCCCAACCTTTTACATCGTTATCTGAAGTTTGACGATGAGATGTCTGTGATTTCTGTGGTGTGGAGGGACAGCCATCAGCTGATTGAACAGTACAATGAAGAACAGGTCAGTTCATACTGCACAATTAGCTCCTGAAAAATGGACGACCCCCCCCCCCCCTCTCATCCCCTACCAAAAAAAAAAAAAAGCAAAAAAAAAGGCTGAATATAACTTCTTTTTTATTTATCCTTTATTGGTATTGTTTAATTTCTGACCCAGTGCAACCTATACATATTTATATAATCATTTTCTTGAGAATTTTGAGCTAAGTCTATGCACAGCAGTTATCTCAATTGCTTAAATCTCTACCAGCAGTAATTTGTTGACTACATGTAATGAAATGCATATACATTCATTTTCTTTGTTGGTGTTTGATGTACATGTATCAGTCAAAGTGGGAATTAGTTTACTTTTAAGCATTTTTTTTTTGTATCTTTCAATATTTGTAGGCGACCCTAAAATTAAAACAGAAAATGCTCAAAGAGGACTGGGAGTTTTTCAAGGCACAAAGAAAGATCTTGGAGGAACAGGTGGCTAAAAGCAATGTCTCACCGGTGACTCATAGGTAAGGTTATAGTGCATTATTTGCTTTTTATGTAGTAACCAAAACAAAAACACCCATGAAACAGAACCAAGCAGAAAATGACATAAATAAAGCTTTAATTAGCTTTTCCTCTTCTGACAGTATTACATGCATAATCTTTTATTAGAAAATTTTATGTTAAATTGCTGTAAAAATTAGTACACTATTATTTTTTGGATATTTATATTCTTTCATTGTTTGAAAGATAACTGATTTTCAGCATTCAGCTCTCAACAAGAGCAGAATTTTATATGGTAATGGCAGAGTAGGACAATTCTTTTAATATGTGCTGAATTTTGTGGTTAGCAGCTTCATTTGATCATGTGTATTCTTATTACCTGTAGCTTTGAAGCTCAATTTACTGAGACTATGAGGATGATGCTACAAGGTGCAAAGCCCAATGCTGAAGAATGCCACTGTCCCCGTTGTAACAGGAAAAGGTGGGTCTCCTTTATCTGTTTCAGTCCTTTATCTGTCTCAATTCTGATAGAAGTTGAACCCAATATTTGCTTTCAAAATCTTTTGAATTTAATTTCACATCGATTTACTGTTAAAGTGGTAATTTACACGTGGGGGAAATTTACACTAATTACACGGTAAAAAAACTGTAAACTTTAGTGTGGTAAATCACGCATCAACGTATTTAATACCCACGTGTATTGTTTGACCATAGAAAATGCGTACTTAACCACCAGCGTAAATAACCACTTTTACAGTATTTGGATGTGTTTCAAGTATATACCAATTGTTTACATTATAATTTTAGGTGTCCTTGTGATGAATGCACAATAACGCACATGATCACATGTGGGATCATAAATCCAGAGGCATTAGAGGCCAGTAATCCAGGGGGGCACCCCACCTTCCTCCATGACCCCAGTCGTTACCGAATAGATGTCAGCCCTCCGTCCATGTCCAGTACAACATCCAGCAGTGGCTCATCTAGTCCCCTCATCCATGAGAGACTCACTCTGCCTTTCGATGAATCGGCCATTATGTAAGTGTTGAATTTCTTTGTTGTAATGAGATATACTGCATTTGAGAGAGGGGTTGTCTTTGCCTGTTGCTCAATCCTATTGAGTTATCAGTAAAATATGTTTGAATTACACTGCTTAGTTCTTTCAACTCAACACAAAATGATTCAACATTTTTAGATACATGATGTAAAAATTATGGATTTGACAGTTGTCTTTTTAAAAGTTTGACAAGGACACATGTATCACATTTTGTGGACACATGAGAACACTTAAAATGCCAAACATAATTTTGAAGTTCTAAAATCAATTTTTTGTTTTCTTGGTTGATAGTCGGGAGATTGTGGTGGACAATGAGAATAATGAGTCTAACGATGGTGAAAATGGACATCATGGAAGGTTCAGTGATGGGAATACGAATATATATGATGATGAGGAAGATGAAGAAGAGGATGATGAAGAGGAGGAGGAGGAAGATGATGAGGACAAGATAGCAGAACAGATGGCAGATATGGATATATGTGATGATGAAGAGGAGGAAGATGATGATGACGAACTTGATAACTATGACATTGAATACGATGAAGAGGATGATGTCCAAGGATCGAGAGAAAATTCCCAGGAAAAATCTTTGAAGGGCATTCAGGAGAGAATCTCTCCCTCGATGTGCCTGGAAGATGATGATGAAGAAGAAGAGGAAGAAGATGAAGATGACGATGATGAAGCACTTGATGATCTCATTAGCTCAGAGAAATGCGATTGTTTTCACTGTAAAAGGCAGGCACAGAATGAACAAAAGGTAAAAAAAACATTGATATGTTTTTATTTGTAATTATCCAGATGTACACCTTAGATTTATACAAACATGTTTTGTTTTGAATTTCTCTGTTTTGATTTCAGTACTTTACTATTTTCTCCATTTATTATTTCAGACAAAACAAGAGGAGAATTCTTGTAAGTGTTATGCCTGTCTTCGAGAGCAAGGAAACACTGTATCAACTTCCTTACCTCAGACCATTGCTCCAGATACTTCTCGCCCAGCTGAGCTCCATTTGTATCCCCACATCCATGGCTCTCCCAGCCTCCATGGACTCCCCAATCATTCTCCTCTTCTACCTACTCAGTTGTATGACCTCCACATGCCAATTCGTCAGCCAAAGTCTTTATTGCAGACTTCAGGAAAAGTTCTGCCAAAGCTGGACTTTGATTCCCCAGAGGGAATCCACGAGCATATGTATCATGCGTACGGAGAGTGGGATAACACATACGATGCTCGCATTCCTTTTCCTAAGTACAGTGGTATCAGCACCGACCTCCTTCCTCCTCCTCCTCTTACAACTAATTTTTCAACCGCAAATTTTCTGAATGAACCTTTTTCAGTGGCAACTCAAATGGGAATGGAGACAGTGTCCACCACAACAATACCAACTAGTGCTTTCAAATCTTCAGTGAGTCACCACATGTCACTCTCTACACCCCAGGCAGTGGCAAATATCTCAAATGTCAGCCATGACCATAGCACACTAATGGTTAGTCGCAGTGACCTACCTGCAAGTAGTATGACCCCACCTTGTACAAGGCCAGTCACATTGGGAGGCAATATCTCACAGAAACAGGCAGGGGTTCCCACAAATGGTGTGTCTTCAGTAGCAGACCAGAAACAGCATTCTCAACACTGTAAAAGGCACAACTCAACCCTGCTGGGAAAGAACAATGCCAACTGCCAGTCGCACAATAATAACAATCCAAACACAGTGAAGGTTACTCAGGAGTTGTTCTCAGCAGCTAGGAATATCCGAGAAAATGCCAAAGAGGGCATGCAGATGATTCGCCAGTTTGCCAACAGCCTGAATGCCAACAGTAATACCCATTCTTGTAACCACGGTAACAGGAATGCTTCCAACCATGTGCATCAGCCCACATCGGATCACAACCACTGTCCAAATGGTGTATCCATGCCAACGACTGTCAACAATGTCAGTGTTGGAACATCGACGGTGTGTATGGAACCCAACTGTAACAATCACTGCGGCGACGACAACTGTGATAGTGTAGACGACAGCTGCTCAGAGCAGAGTTCCTCTACATCCACATCCAACCAAAAGGAGGGCAAATACTGTGATTGCTGCTATTGTGAATTCTTTGGTCATGGAAATGTAAGTATACCAAACTGAACTTCAAAACATGGAAATTTAAGCAAGGATGTTGAAACATTTCTTCTGTGTTTGAAAATTTGAGCTTTCTGGTTTTAATTTGCGGCAACTATTTGTAAAATCTGCATTTCTTTACAGCCTCCTGTAGCACCAACAAGTAAGAATTATGAGGAGATGAGGAATAGACTACGATTAAGATTGAAGAGAAAGGTGAGTTTATTAAGAAGCAAAACTAGATTTTGATTGAAAATGGAAATGTGTTCATCAGACTTTGACTTCTTTTGTATTTCCATTTTTGTCCGATAAAATGTGGTATTTAGAAAATTGAAAGACTGACATTAGAATTAATGTGTTTTGTAGCAACAAAGTGAAAAGAAGCAAGACCCTCACTATCAGAATTGTATAATGGCAAATTCCAACCACAACAATAACTCGCCTTCTCCTCCAGTGAAGGTTGTTCCTGTGCAAGAGTGTCCACAGGAAGATCCAGTAGCTGCAAAGGGCTTAGATGAAGTGCTCAATTTCATCAATGGTACTGAAAATAAGGATCAAGCACCAGAAAAATCTTCCAAGGCTTTGAAAAGGGCAAGACAAAAGCAACGTAAAGCTGAGGAAAAAGCTAGGATCGAAGCTGAGAGAATAAAAAAGGAGCAAGAGGAAGCGGAAAAAGAAAGACAAAGACTTGCTATGATAGAGTTAGAAGAGAGAGAGAAGGCAGCCCAGAAGAAAAAGAAGAAGAAAAAAAAGAAAGGATCAGATGGTGCCAGCAGTGTAGACTCTGATCTGAAACTTGTTAGGGAACCACCAGCTGGTAAAGAAGATGACACAGACTTAGCTCAAAGAGAAAAGAGTAAATCCAGTGCCAAGAAATCAGCTTCCAATACTTCCCAACCAGTAGGCAAGGTAAAAGACACTTCAAATAATGCCATCTCTCCTAGGAACATTGAGAAAACTGCCTCTCTCCTTGTATCAAATACTCCCAAGTCTGCCAAGGAGAAGAATGACAAGTCTAGTCTACCGGAAAATGTCAGAAAACATGCTGACAATAAAAAGGTTCCAGTTATGAATGGCAATGATAAAAATGCTAACCATAAAACTAAGACTGTGATAGAGGAAGTATTGGAGCAGAATGCGAAGAAAATGAAGAAGTCTGCCATCAATCAGGGTAACATTTCACAATTTGTTTCCGTTGCCACTCAGCCAGCAAAGTCAGCAGTAAGAACAACAATAGCCCAGCCAGTCCAGCAACCTGTGAAAGCACAAAAACAACAAAATCAACACTGTCACGAGCAACTGGCCAAATCGGTACCTGTCAGTAAGCAGACGGCCCAGTCTCAAAAGCAGAATGTCCCTCAGTCACCACAACCAAACAGACAAGTGCCCCCAATTCGTCATCATCAGATCTCTGAAGGGGTCAAAATGATGCAGCATGCACCAGATTTGCATCCACCTTTCTCAAAAATTTCAAAACTCTCAAAACTGACACCTGAGGAGATCAGCAAACAGCAGACGCTAGCGGCTCAACTCATTGCCAAGCAACAACAACAACAGCCCTTACCCCAGAAGCATGTTCCAAGACAAAATGGGGTGCCAGCAAGCTTGTCACACCATGTTCCAGCCAGTACACAAAACCACATCATAAGACCGTGTGTGGTACAGAATGGGAAGACCGGCTTTCCCCACGGAATGAATGGTTTGATGTTCAGACAGCCCCCGCCTCCCCCCGTCTTCTCCTCCCAGCCCCCCATGTCACTCCTTCCCAAATCACAGCAGGACAGCAAGAAGAACAACGCTGTCAAGCTGGAGGACTCTCCACCAGACCAGGTAAATAGGTGTTGGTTTGTCACTCTCATAAAAAGTACATTATTAATTGACATAAAACTTTTGATATGTATACATGTATTTATATAAACTATAGTGAATGTAGCATAGTTGGTACAGTTCTGTTAAGTTAGCTCACTACATCAAGGCTTATACTTTTTATGTCACAACGTCACAAATGTTTTATGAAATTGTATTGATCGATTTGATTAAATATCATCATAGCTCTGTAGTTGAAATATCAGACTTAATGATAGATCCCACGTAAAAATCCGCCGGAGGCTTTTGTTCATATTTAGCAATTTAGAAAATCATATTTTCTCCCCAAAATTGCATATTTTTCACCTGTTTGACTTATATACTTCTTATGCATCATGCTATCTTTCATAATCAAGTCATAATCTGCTGATTTGAGAAACTATTTAACGATGTTATGAGCCACTTTAATCAAGAGTTAGAAAATGATGTGTTGTAAGGCTTTTGATATAGTCTGTTGGAGTTTGAATAATGATCTATGTCCATCGGTCTCTCATTCAGTTGATTTACTATGTTCAATCAGTATTGTGGAGACATCATGAATCTATTATCATGGACTATATCTGCCTGTCTTAGTTATGAGATCCTTTTATTGACTTTTCTTCAGGGTAAAGGTGGAAAAAACAAGAAAAAAAACAAGAAAAACAGAAATAGTGAAGACTTGAGTGTCATTGGTAAGGAAGTTATATGTACTGAATTCTCATAACAAATGGATATCCTAAGGGGCATGTGTTTATCCCATTACCATTAAAAATAAAAATCAAACAAGACTGGTTGAAAGGGGCCTGTCTATAAATTTAGCCAGACTTGTTATTGTTAAACTGTAAAACATGTAATGCATCGTCATGATTTAAATTTCACTGAGAAGTTTCAATCATAAATATTGTCAAAATACTGTGGAATCATTTTTATTCATCGGGGTCAATGTTCGTTGGTAGACAAAATTTTCTTGGTTCATGGGGATGCAATTTCGTTGCTAGTGTAATCGGGATAAATTTAATAAATATTAATCAAATGATTGTGTATAGGTTTGTGGGGATGTAAATTCGTGGGCAAGTGTTACCCACGAAAGCCACGAACATTGGTCCCCCACGAACAATGATGATTCCACAGTATCCTTTTAACCCTATGTTGAAAAATATTAATATTACATTTAAATGACTATGGTGTTTTAACATTGAAATTCAAGATGAAATTTAACATTATAGTATACCTATTGACTGTTAGAAATGTAATGTATACCATGCTCATTGTACTGAATGGTATGTCAAATTTACACATTTCAGATGAAATATTTATGCCTAAGGCTGATGGGGAGATTGATAATGGAGAGATGGATGAAGTAGAAAAAGAACTGGAGGAATTCAAAAGGTAGATTGAAGACTTGTTTATTTAAGCATTGAATGCTTATTTTTGGATGTCGTCGGTCCTTTAACACACCAAGCGGTGCTGACAAATTGAATACCACGCTGTATGATAATTTGTCTGAACCGCTTGGTGTGTTACAGGATCGACGACATCCAAAAATAAGCATTCAATGCTTATATTTATATTCATACTGATATCTATTTGTATGAAATATATGTGTATTGTCGCTGTAAAGCCATTAAATACGCTCTCAGTCAGGGATATGAAACATACATGTACATGGAACAGCCATATCAACATGTTATTTAGTTCGCTTCCGCGACCAAACATATAGTGCTAGAAACTTTGTAGAGAAAAATCTTTTTTATTAAGGAGTAGATATAATTTAATGATTATTTTTCAAAAAGACATATCAAATTGGTTATGTAAGATTGAACGTTTCATTTAATCTTCCAAAAATAAATATACTCAAAACACGTGAAGACGTTAATTTCTGTGCTCATGGCGCATGAATTAGCAAAGTGTATTCATAGAAAATTGAACGTCATAGATTTCCAATGCAAACATAAGGGGAAATATACACTGAATGTAAATATTAATACATAAACACACTGGGTATCAAATGACAAAACCAACCAATCTTTTTCCAAAATGTGTGTGTATATACATGTAGATAGATAGATAGATCGACACACATTCACACGCGTTCATAATATGATCAGAACCAAAAATAGTTTTCAACCAAATCAACATCGCTTGGGGAAAATTGTGATCCTGTTAGGTGATAGGATATTCACCGGTAGTTTGGACTGAGCCTTATTACTGTACATATATAAGGAATTCCTATTCTGAGCTATGTTTATACAATGATTTTATAGAATGACTTGGCACTATAATTTTATATATAGACTCTCTGCCCTGTATACCTGATCACTGTCTCAATACAATACTTTTCTCCCTTGTTTCAGATTCTGTTTGAACAACACACCAGTGAAGAGAGAAAAGTTGCAGGTGAACATGAATCTGAAGGATATCTTTGCCAAGAAGAAGTCTGGATTGGGATGCAGCTAAACACCAGAACACACATCATATCTGACCGATTCAATGTGTAGATCATTTGTTGTAAATGAAATTTTGATCAAATATCTGAACAGCTTTATATTGAAATTGTACTAAGTACGGTAATTGACTGTTAGAACTTTTAAAACTGATGAGGACATCATCGGTTAAAATGGAACTACTTGCGATAATGTTGCTTGACACTATAACATTTTAATAGAAAAAACCCAAGAAATACTGTTGGCAAGGGTTAAATTTGATCCGACATCGTTTTAATGCCACAAGCAGCTCTTCAGGAATTGGAATGTCAGATTATCAAGAAGCAAACTGCCCCTCTATCCCGTTTTATATCTTAAGGTAATCTTCACATTTTATTTGCACTTGTTAAATGCAATGTCATATTTCTTGTGAAATATACTTCCATGTCAGCCTGTACGGCTTTTAGTGATTGTTGAATGTTTCCCTTTCTGTTGAAGGCATTGTTTTTATTTATTTCTCCGTTTTATTGGCTACTGTTAATACCAGACTATGCAAAGTACCTGCTGCTCTGTAAATGTCAATCACTTTTTCTGTCAACTGTTTTTTACAATGCATTGTTAATGTCAAATTGTAAATTGAATCAATTTATAAATATGAATACTTTGCATTGTGCATCAGTATTTGATTCGATGGAATTAATTTACAAGGCATTGGAGGCAGATCTTTGGTGTCAGACGTTGATTTATACTGCTGTATATTAATGGTGTGCGAGTGTGATAGATTTGTTTTTGTGCATGAAAGACATTGTTTGAGTTGACATGTAGATACAAGAGTTAATAATATATACTCCCTGCTATACTGTACTGGAATCCAGAAGACTGGCTCAGTCTAACAGAAAGTTCACTGAGAGCTGAGGACATTTTGGGCTTTGTTGCATGTTGGCCTAATCTTTTGAAGTTAAGTTGCCACGTACATCCAATAAAAGAAATGGACACTTTAATTCTTGACTGTTGATATTTGACACTAGTGAAATAGGCAGCAGTCTGCCAGGAGTGATAGAAATTGAATCTCTATGCGAGACCACAGGAGCCAAGCCTGTTTTGACATTAATTTCAATGTAACCATAAATAAAATAAATACATGTGTAAATCTTTATTTATGGTTACATTGAAATTAATATCAAAACGTCCTTGGCCCCTGTGTGAGAGACGAAGTGGTAAACATGAAATATTGCAAAATACTCAGATACTGATATTCTTGGTGTATTTCAAAAACTTGAAAATAATTATTTCCTATGTAGCTTATAACTCAAGATTTAATCTGCTAACAAGCTGGGTCTCAATTTCCGTATGCCCAACTTCAGCCGGAGGTAAATAACATGACGCCACAATCAATGCATTAAATGCCTAAATGACATATCTTGAAGTGTAATACACCCTTGATTGGACATTGGAAACAGATTTACCAGTGTTTGGATTACGTAGGAAATAAATTCGTTATCCAGGTACACCCTTGATTGAACCTGGGTAACTAATAAAATCTATGGTAATGAATATCTATAGTAATCTCTCAGCGATGGAACATTAATAGAAAGAAGGTGACTGCATATTTACAAATAACACTCCTAGGGTTCCAAAATAATTACTGGTTCATGTAATTTCTATAAATGAAGACAAAAGCTTTGAAGAAATCACTGGTGGCTTAATTGTACATACCTATTAAGAATTGTTTTGGTCCGGATCTAAAATTGCTCTTCAAGCTTTATTGTGCTTCGTTGTAAATACGTTATTTATCTTATCAATAAATTTGTCCATAATGAGAATGAATGGAGCAAAAATAAAGTAGGGGCAATAAATTCCAAATTTACATATTTGTACCCAGCATACATTGCAGTTTTATTTGTAATGATAAGATAATAAAATGATACTAAAATCATAATTGGTATACTGTATCAATATGCATATCATGTATATAAATATGCAAATTGCAGTATTTGATAAGCTGCAGTTTACTGTACTTCTTTTTTGGAAGCAGAAATATGCAAAGCTCCAAAGATACCAAGTTTTTCATGGGTGTCTACATATTCCTGTAGAGTTCCTTCATTTTTCATGCGAGTGACATTTTGAACCATGTCTTTTATTTCATCCTCTGTACAGGTTCCCCAGAAAGAAATGCTCCTCCTCCATGCTTCACTTAACGGACCCTCTGGGTTGGAATGATCTGGATGGTAGGAGGCATTCAGTGTATTGTATGCCGACTTTAAAGTCATCCCAGCTTCTGACAAATAATTCTTTAGTTGTTCGTGACTCAACAACCGTTTTTGCCATCGCTCTTTGTTTTTGGGTACAAGATGACCAAACCAGTTTGCCTCCAGCTGTTCTGGTGTTATAGAGATAATGGTTAAAACCCCGCCTGGTTTCAAAATTCGGAACACTTCTTTGAATGTTTGTACTATGTTTGGAAAGGATTTCCCATCAGGGTCTTGTTCCAGGTGATGCAAAACCTGAAATGAATATTTTTAAAAAAAAACATTGTACACTTCTGTTAATAAAAGTTGCAACTGTATATTTTCTATAAAAAAACCATAATAAATAGTAGGTTTTTTTTACCAAATTCATCATGGCAGCATCAAAAGAATTATCCTCATATGGCATGTTTGGCAAAACTACATGTTTGAATGACAGGTTGGTGGAGGGAGGGTCTGATGGAAGTTTTTCCTTCGCTTTGCTGAGCATACCCTCACTGGCATCCATCAAGGCCAAGTTTCTTGGCTCAAATTGAAGAAAATATTTTGAGAAGTTTCCTGTTCCACAACCAATGTCGATAATATCCATATCCTAAAAATGTTGGTAGTCAAAATTAAACCAAAAATCATTGAATAATTTTTTTCCCATTTCAGTAGGCAAAAGTGATGCTGAAAATTACCTTGACACATTTTCCTGTGATGGATTCCATCAAACTTTTTAGAATACAGGCATCAGCAGGTTCTCTGACAGTATCATAGGACTGGGAGATATCGTTATAATCGGCTATCTTACTCATTTTCCCTGGATAAATAAAAATTATGATTATTTGTAGATAATTGTAGGATCACTTGATTTCTGATGGTATATGATTTTTATTAAGCATTGCATGACTAATAGATAGAAAACTAAGGATGTAAGTTATATGAAAATATTACAACTTTTTATAAACTTTCATCTGATCATGAGAATTTTTTTGATCCTAGATGTGCCCAACTGTGTACAAAACCTGTGGCTTGGTAATGGTCAAGTATTTTAAAAAGAATAAAAGAATTGCATGTTTTCATTACCGGTAGATCCCCCTGAAGAGTATGACACATGGCATATTTCTGCCTCCTGAATGCAAGTTATTTTCTAGAGACTATGTCAACATGCAAGATGATTATTACAACATTCAACATATGCAATAACACAAAGTTAATATGCACGAAAAAATAATTTCTTTCAGAATGGAATTGAAATTTTGGGGAATGGGGAAACTGTACTGTTTTCTTGCAGTACATGTATATATGCATGCAATAGCCTCGTGTATTGTGCACATTCAAATGGAGGTGATTTTCTATGATTGGTGTATATGTTATAATCAATCCCGGTTTTGAATTGTATATTGATTTATAAATCCATTAGCTTCTGGTTTTTTATGGCGTCGAGCGAAGGTCGAAAGCCATCCATGGATCGTACGGCCGGAAGTTGCCAAATTTTAAGGAGCTGAACAACTCATGCTATCAATAAATCCTCGGAAATGAAAGTTTTCTTATGTGTTTGAAGAATAAAAGATGACATACTTCCATTTAGAATAGTACTGTATGTCAATATAACAAGTTGGCTGATAAAAAAAAATAGTTGATGTCTTTGATAATGTTCATATTTTATTGTAAAATACATGTCTGGGTTTCAGCGGATGAATACACTTGCACTGAGACACATGCGATACATACACAATTTGTTTATGAAATATACCTACATGCAATAGATTATTTTGTATCCATATTGAATGTTGACAATGCACAAATGTTGAACTTTTAGAAACAAAACATTCTACATCGAGCGATAAGTATATCTACAACCAAAAGTAATTTTAAACCAACTACTTTCACTTTTAATTTGTGAATGTAAACAATGTGAATGGGTGCTTTCTTATATCTACCCTGTCATTTGGACCCATGTGATTTTTAAATCAATTGATAATAAGAGACAGAGTTTTTATCAACAATATACAATATATAGAATTAAATACAATCATACTTTTAATACTAATTAATTCTATTGAATAGAGAAAAAAAATATCTACAATTTTTTTAACTCCTAAGATATTTCTAACATAAGATTTTTAACTAATATTCAAAACTTTTTAGGAATTAGGTGAGTCAATTTGTAATTTAATTAATTATGTGATAAAAACATAATTTTTATTTGATATTTGAAAGTAGTAGACTAACGTATTTGTCTTTATATTTGTTTTTAAAAAGTAAGTATAATTGATACCAATTTCTAAATGAATTGTCAATAACCAAATTGGAATGACTTCTGAAAATAAAAAAAAATCACTCTTCATTTTGGTTTTTTTATTATTTTAGTCGACTACATAAAAGCCATATTAAATTTTATTTTTGTTAAATTGACCGCCCGACTCTATTTTTATAAAAATTAATATCCAGCAAAACAATAAGAAAAGTTGGTCTCATGTTAATGTAAATACATTACTTTGAGTTACAGAATCATAATTTGTTTTAAGGATTTTTTTAATCTATAGTACCTAAATGTACGTGTGATCAATGAAGGAGAACCATAAATAACGCAAATAAAAAAAAATTTATGCATTTTTGTTTAGTGGAGATTATTTTGACTTTTTAAAAAAATTATTCAGGTTTTTACTCTTCAAATTAACTTCAACTCGACGCCATTGTGGCCCTTCAGGCCTTTGATTGTTTTTTTGTTTGTTTGAGAATTGAGGGTTGAGAATCTTAAAAGAAATATTTATTGGAGGTATTTTTAATGTAAACCCAAGTATAATTTGATTTATATTAAATGTAGTTCGCCCCAATACCCCGAACCCCCTTTAGATCCGCGCATGCTTGAATACAGGGAGATTGCCAGTTGACCCATTGCGTAATCAAGTTATTTATATAATGTACGAAAGACAACTCTTGATATGTCCATATATTGACAGATATTATTATTACAATAAAAAATAAAAGATATAAACTAACTCACTCGGTCAATGCTCTCCGTTCTTCGCTGTTGTTGGGTTTGCCACGTCTGAAAAGTGTGTACGCGTTGACTGAAATAATGACCTGAAAGCGTACTGACCTGATTGCTTATGAGAAATCTTTTAAAATACAGGCGATAAAATAGTTTTAGATATATATCTAATTTTTATATTTAAAAATTAGATCACAGATCTGAGAGCTTATTTTGACATGTGCGTCTTTAAGCATGTCAAAAACAATTTATGATATAAGCCCAACATTTGCATTTTTCAGCCATGCGGTAAAAGGGGCCTGCGGGCGATCGATTCAGGTACCTGATCCCCTCGCCCACCCACCCATGATAGTTTTGATATTGTACGTCTTTAGAAAATGACAAACAACTAATGATAGATACCCGTTGACTCATGTTTTATCATGGAGGATATAGAAGCACAGAACACATCTATTTCAGAGATAAATGTGTGCAAGAATTTAAATAAAAAAAATAAATTAAAAAAATCAAAAATATTATGAAACAATCGGCTGAACAATATCATACAATATTTACATTCAGTGTATATTTCCCCTTATGTTTGCATTGGAAATCTGCGACGTTCAAATTTCTATGAATATTTGGTAATTAATGCGCTACAAATATGTACGTCTTCACGTGTTTTGAGTATATTTATTTTTATAAAATTAAATGAAACGTTCAATCTTACATAACCAGTTTGATATGTTCTTTTGAAAAATAATCATTAAATTTTATCTACTCTTTCATAAAAAAAAATTTTCTACATAGTTTCTTGCACTATATTTTTAGTCGCGGAAGCGAACTGAATATGTTAATATGTCTGTTCCAGGTATGTTTCATATCCCTGACTGAGATCGTATATAATTGCTTTACAGCGACAATTGCACATATATTTCATAAAAATAGACATCAGTATGAATATATATATATAAGCATTGAATGCTTATTTTTAGATGTCAGTCGGTCCTGAAACACACCAAGCGGTGCAGACAAATTATACCGCGCTAACGCGCGATATTCAATTTGTCTGCACCGCTTGGTGTGTTACAGGACCGACGACATCCAAAAATAAGCATTTAATGCTTAAGTTAACGACTGGGTAAGAGGGCAACATATGATCTGTTGGACCTGAAGACAAAAATGTTCCTCAAGGCCGACGGTCCAACAAATCATATGTTCGATCTGAAGGTCCAACAAATCATATGTTAAATTGTCCGAATCACAGTCAGCAACTATGTTAGGCCGGTTAAATTAACATTCGTTGACATTTTGTTAGCAAGAACTATAGAGAAGAATATTTCTAAGGATATAACAAATATTTTAAGTATTTTAATATTTATTGCCATTAAGTAAAATTACATTTTCGAATAGGTGTTAACACCTGCCTAGATTAGAAATGATTTGTGGATTTCAAATAAACGAAATCACACATTCATTTAGAATTGGTGATAACTATTCAAATGGATGATGTCATCTATGTTGAATCGTTGATATCACTTATTCAAACTAAATTTGAAATAAAAACTAATTAAGAAACCCCTTTCTGTCAACAGACCTTTTTTATATATAGGAAATTCAATTTTTAAGCGAACTGGCCTGCTTTTAAAATAACAAAAAGGCAAATTGACAACCCCTCCCCACGGGTGAATGGTGCTTTTATAAAACATTTAAAGCGCTGTCCCACCCATGCAAGAAACTTTGTCTTAATTTATAATCTTATTTCGTCGCGCATGATGCTTTTTCGGTTTCCACGTATCCAACGTAAAGCGTCTCTCTTTTATTCGTGTATCGTTGTGTCGTAGTTCTTTTATGACGTCATAATCATTACCGTGCATAAAGCAGGATAGTTTGGCGGAGATCAACGGCATCGATAGGCAAATCATTTTTATAAGAATTAACGTACAAGAGTACGAAACCACACGATGGAAATTGCAAGCAAGGTATGTCAAAGCTATGCTTGATATTGGTTTTTATATTGAGTTCCAAAGCAAATAAGAAAGGAACGAACAAAACCTGGGTATGTCGGATTCACTGTTGTAGCTAGCACATATCAGTTAAGATTTTCGTAGTTGTCGATTTAAGTGTCCTTCATTTACCCATTGATTGGATTTCTTTGGATTTCCGGTCCTGAAAACGAGTTACTACAAATGAGAGGGACACCGATAGATCGACTGACATAACCTTCACTAGCCCAGTGAAGAAATATTTTTTGTAATTAATTTTATATGAATGTTGGCGCTGAGGCTCTCGGTGTTCAAGATTTGTTCGTTTATTGTTTTGTTTCTGGTTCTTTTCTTTTTTTTGGGGGGGGGGGGGGTAACAGTGTCTTGATTTTTACTATCCAATCCCAAAAATTGTCGTTCTAACTGATCCATTTGGCTTATCAATTATTACAATTAATCCCCTTTTCTGTTGCCAGATTCACTTTGCTAGTCTGAAATGTATACTTCTAATCAAGATGGTTACATAGAAAATATTCTTACCTTTATAGTTTGTAGTTCTTCTTATTAGTCTTTAGTTTCTTCTCTCTCTTTTTACTGGAGATTTCTTTGTATTTCGCTAACCCTGGTCACGGCACCAAAATAAAATGTATGTGACCCTTTCATCTTTTTCTTAAAACGGGTTTCCTGATAGAAAGGACTTACTAGTTGATTTAATCAATACAGTTTTAAGGTTACCAACACCGTTATAATTTATGCGCTATTTTCGTATCCTACAAATCGAAGCAACCAGTTCTCTCCAGTTCAATGTTACGTGACAAGTATTAATTCAAATGTAATCCTATTTCTAACAAGCATCAATTTATACTGGTTTTATCTTTATTCACGAAATTAGTGTAGAGGGATTCTCCGTCACATTTTTTTCCCTAAATCGAGTAATTAACAAGAATAGATATGGGTTACCCCATATTCAAGATATTCGACTTTTAAATTACTTCGAATTTTCACTGTGCTCAGTCGATCTCTAAGTTAAAATAACTGAACTTGTTAAGAAACTGGCGAATATAGTTCTTCATGTCCGTAGCAAATACTGTCACCAGTCTTGCGTCACCAGCAAACAGTACACACATCTGTGCTTAAACGGAGTCTACACAAGTGCGAACAGAAATATGGTGCAGGTGTTGCATAACCATTCCGTCATTGAAAGAAAAGAAAAGAAAAACACACACTCATGCACAATAAATAATTAAAAGAGATTGTGTGATACCTAACGAACAATAATCATGAAAGTAATATAATTATTGTAATAATTTAAGCAATGTTCATAAGTGAAAAAATTGTCAATCGAAGAATGACCTATATGAAAAAGACTGAGGAGGCAGCTAGCGTAGGAATATGAATACTTCACATTTACATTACTTGGGGAAAGATGATTTTTAAAAAGAATTTTACGTTAATTTTATTTTCTTTCACATATTACATATACATCGATATTCTAAACATTTGTTGTAATGTTGTATCTGCTGATCATAAATGGAACTATATTTTTAAGCGCAATTGTGTAAAGAGTATCTGACTTTAGTAATATATCTGGAATAGATAGTAAGCAATATATTATATATAATTAAGAATATATTAAAAAGTAGCATGAAACTTGACATAAGACGCCTTAAATACGCATGGAAGCAATTCAGTCTTTAACATAATTTATACAAATGTCGCTTTCTACAAAATTGTTCTAAAGGTCACAGAAATCACACTTACCTCAATAAAGCAAACCTAACACATAATTTGTCTCATCACATCAAGCTGAATTTTTCTATACATCCAGTTAGGTGTTTAGATGATTGAAACATTCAACATTAAAACATGAATTTACAGGCATTGGTTCCTTTTGATGGTACATTAAAGCGAGAAGATGACCAAGTATCCCTCTTTGTCAAAAAGGTAACGAAACGCTATAAAACCTAACTTTGCTGATTTCATTAAAACAAAGTAGGTTATTCAATATTTTCTTTATAGATCGGCATCTTAAATATCAGAACTGGAAGATGTAACCGCGACTCAGCTATAGAGAACCAGTGGATCTCAACTGGACCACATCAAACAATGCTGGAGACTACATTGTTAAGGTAATTGCTTTTCTTAATTCGCTAGAAAATGCGACATCATTACTTTCTGTTCATTAATTAATTATACAACTTGCTTTATATGATCTTTGCTTCAGAAATCAGGAAGTGATGGAGTGATAGCGACAGAAAGTTACAATCACGTGATTGCGAGAAACAGCTTCAAACTCGCCTATTTCGAGGATGTTCAAAATGTGAGGAAAATGTAAACTTTTGACATAGCTTTTTCATATTCATATTTTTTCGTTCTAACTATAAATTATAGCTTATATATATAAATTATACCAATTGTCATAATACAATACAATAATTGTCTTTGTACAGAAATCTGACAAAAACAATAACCAGCATCAGAAACCGAGCGAGGACTTCTCTTTAATCCAGAATGGATCGACAACTGAAGAAGAGGTTAATTAGGATTCCCTTCATTTTTTTCTTTCAAGATGTGAAAAAAAATAACTAAGTGAATGCAACATTAAACTGGCAATTTCATTAGGAAAATTACCACATGTAATTCAACTGACTGTTGTTATCAACTAGGTCAGTAATGGTGAATTAAGAAGGGAATTAGATTTGGAGGCTCGAGCGGCAAGACGAAAACAGATTGAAGACCTCTTTACTGATCCCGTGGTAAGTATATATATATATATATATCTCTCTCTCTCTCTCTCTCTCTCTCTCTCTCTCTCTCTCTCTCTGATATTCTTTATGATATGTATCACTAAGAGGAATTTTTGTGTTCTTCTAGGACCGGAAGATGTTTCCATTAAATGCCACTGAAACCTCTACAACCCGTACTTTCCGACCTATAGAGGTACCATTCCATTGTAACACTGGAACATTAAAAGCATTGAATTTCAAATTTAAGTATATATCGTAAGTCTATACCAGTATTCGTTTAACAACTTCATTCCTTTTTTTCTTCAAAATGAACAGATACCAACAGCTGAAGAGAGTATTTCGACAATGCTGGGAAAATTCAGCGCAGCCTTGTGGTAAGTTCAAATCTTTTCCGAAATTTTAGAAAATCAACAAAATATTTGTAATTCAATTCTTCAAGGAAAACGATCAATCAAACACGCTTCTGTTCGTTATAGGGACAAAGACTTTATGCGGGAGGTGTATGAATATCGTCGTTTACCGAGGCCACCAGCCCGAGGACTGGCGCCACTATCCTATGAATGGCTGACACTAAACACGGACTCTGGACTGATGCAATCCATAGAACAACAGGATCCCGGGGAATCGCAGGTGCGTCCTCTGTCTTCTTTAAATGACATGTTTAAGTATTATTTTTTGTCGTACTCGACTGTTTGAGAAAAGAACACTTGATACATTTATCTGGGGGGTTTTTTATTACGGGTTTTACCTCTTATTTTAGGTAGAAGCAGGTATCCTACAAACTCACGATGCTGAAACTGTAGATATAAGTGATCGATTGCAAGAAAGCGAAGAATCGGGTCAATGTTGCAGAGATGAGCAGAAGGTAAAATAAAAACTTGAAGAACATTATCAAATATCCATGGAATAATTCCGTTTTGAAAGAAACATATTTGATATGCCTTTTATAACCTCTTTTTGCAGATTGAACATCGAACATCTTGGTTTGTTCGACTTTTTTGTTGTGGCGCCACCTCTCGTCCAAAGAAAGTAAGCATAAAGTAATATGATGTTTTTTTTGGTAATTTCTTGTTTTATACTTTTTATATATAATAATAATAATAATATTATATCGAGGATGTAGAATTTTTTTTTAAACTATATATATATATATATATTACTTTCTGTGATGGTACACAGTTTAATTCGGAAATAACTTTTATCTTTCTAACAGGTCAAACGAGAAAGTGAAACGAAAAGCAAAGGATTTTTATCCCGAGTCAGGAGATTTTTCGGGAGAAAATGAAGATTGACTATGAGGAGAATCATAGACTACTGTGTTTAATTGATATTATAGAACTAATTTTTTTCCCCAATGTATTTGCCCTCAAAGGGAGAATGAACTCGTAAATTTATCGTAAAAGGATGTGCTCTGTATGTTGCTGTCGATTAAATAGCATTTTGGTATAAACAGTTTCATGACGGAAACAAACGAAATTAAAGAATTGATACATGTAGTATATTACCACATGAAATAAATTATTTATTTCTCTAATATTTGTTTTTTATTTCTATATAAGGTATTGGAACGAGCTATCATTATGCTTTTGAGTATTATTTTGAAGATAAATGATTATCTTGGCTTCAAGAATAGAAGCTCAACGAGACGATATGGATGGACATCTCAATTTTTCCAACATAGTCTTTTACTTATTAACAATTTTTAAATTGGCAATGAGTCCTTGACTACAATTAGTCATGGACTCATTGACAATTAAAATTTTTTAATTCGTAAAAGGCAATACCATTATATAGTTCGATACGTGGCGCTCATACATGTACTTTGTTAATGTACTTAGATAACTGATCTTTGAGAAATCTATCAAAGCCACAATTCTATTCTTTTTCTTGACATTATATAAAATTAATTCACTTCCGACTCGACTCAGGTTTTGGGTAACAGCGCTCCAAAATTAATTCTTAAAAATAGTTAGCGCTGTTCTAAAACATTTAACCATAATTTATTTTTGTTAATAAGATTCCGTCGTTGTTGTAATCCTTTTCTCCTTAAAAAATATAGGAGGTGTACCCTAGGGTACAATCGTATCACTTCAAAACAGAGTCCTAATTTCTTGCCATATATGTAAAAAACAATGTTAAAAAGTTCACATTAATATATTTACATACAGATTTTTTAACCATATTTCTGAAGAAATCCGATTGCGATTTTACAGCATCTGAGCATGCTATATGACCCACTCGATTTATGAAATAATCAGTTTTCAGCCGTATTTGTCCGCAATAAATATTCACCCCTTGACCAGTAATTCCATTGTAACAGTATGATAATTATATAATTTGCTATTTTCACCTGGCTAGCTATACATGTTAATGGTCATGTAAACCACATGGCTTTTGATAGTCAATCCCGTATTCCCATCCTCACCAAAGGTGAAGTTTTTGAAATGGAATCCTGGATGTTAGCCAGCCCTTTGAATAGTACTCTCGTTATATCCGTATGATTTGCTAGGCGAGCTATACATGCTAATGGTCGTGTAAACCTAATTGCTTTTTATGGTCAACGAACCCCTGGTCATGCAAAGATGAGTGTTTAAATATGGGATGATTGGTGTTCGCCAGACCTTTATAATATGTATCCATATTAAGTGAATCGTGTACAAAATGTACTACTTATACTTTCGCTATCCAGTCAAATACCCGGTATGATAGTGGTCTTGTCAATTCTATAAGTGACATTTTTACTATTTTCAATTTATCATGATGAGTTTTGCCAATTAATAAAGATGTTGATTAGAAAACGTAAGTTAACTTAAATAGTGAACCGACCACTAAATATTATTCGCTATTCGAATAGTAAATAGCGAATTAGGACTAGGACTATAACATATTATTGCCTTTAAATTTGCATTCCTTGAACTTTCCAAAACTGCATGCCAACGCTTTATCTCGATGTGTTCATTTTATTAATGGTCAGTGTTCATTCAAGTTCCCATAATAGATATGATCACCATTACTAAATTGGGACTATTTTATTCTATTGAGGTTGACTATGCTTGGATTATTTCGTGATCGATCGAAATAAATCTAAAACTAGTACAAATTTTAGTGCGCCGTAAATTGAGAGATTTTACGGTAGCTCTTCCAGTTGGTGTTTTGATTGGATGTGGTAGTTTCAATCAGACCTACGTGTGTATACTACACTATGGTGACAAATGATGACAGAACTATGCCACCATAACTATATAGTAACAATTCCCTGTTTATGTTGTCTGATCCCGTTTATTATAAAATCATTTTTTTTCAATTATGCTTCTTCCACGTGTAGGATATATCGACAATGATTGATAGCTTATACGAGTATATGGCACAGGTGAGCTAAAAATGAAACTGACTATCAATACCGACATTTTATCTATGTTAGTGAAGATGGGGATGGGAAATACAATAAATGCAAAGGGTTGTAAGATATTATATGGATAAAATTTAATTAGTCATAAAAAGTTATTGATTAATTGGAATTGGGTTTTAAAGCAAAATCGATTTTCAAAAACAGTCGATGGCATAAATTAGAAACGATGAACTACTAATTATATAGTTGTCTTCATAAGAAGCAGCAACTATCCCATGAGGTCAAATGTGAATATTCTGATAAATCTGCAAGTAATCTTTACTTAACGTTGAATTTTCTTACAAGAGAGATTTCTGAGCTGTAATAAGTTTTTCCTTCGTGTTTCTAACATGATTTTTAGTTCCTTTTTTCAGAGACGCCCCTTTCAAGAATTTGTGTATCAATCAAATAAGTAGACAATACACTAGACAATTACTTTTATATATTATCTACATTTTCAAGTGTCTTTGTCTGTGATAACACTACGAATCGATTTTGTAATGTATAGTCCGATACATTTCATCCATTACTATTTTAATATTTAATCGTATAATTTTTGAAAATTATATAAATATAAATAATAAGAAATCATTCTTTTGAATATTATGAGGTGATCAATTGCGGTTGGGCGTGATCAAATCTATCATAAAGCCCTTCGGATTTTATTGAATTTGATCACTCCCGACCGTATTTGATCACCTCATAATACTCAAAGAATTATTCCTTATTTCTTAAGTAAATCATAGTTCAAATTAGATTCGTTTCGTTGCTCTGAGCAGTTTTCGATATAAAATGCAATTCATTATTAAAGGGCCTTGGACACGATTTGAGATCAAAATTTTCTATTTAATTTTTATGTATAAAATGATTTACTTGTGTATTTTGAATGACTCATCAAAATCTGAATGTTGGAAGTCAAGTTACAAGTGAGATACAGAGGAAAGAAGTTGTTATGTAAATAAAGCTCGAGTCTTATATTTGTTTACAAACGATGTAAAGTAAGGAAATTGCCATTTCTTTGATTTCTTTGACAAAATAACTTGTGACAAACAAGATAAACTGATTTAATGTGTACATAAATAATTTTATCAACAACAAAATGCAACATTATATTGAAACCTATACCAATACAACACACGTGTCAACAATAACAGGACACAAGCTTTGTTTATAAAACAAAGAATTCTAGCCCCTGTAAGTCGCTTGTTCTTCGATATTTGACTTTAAAATTTTGACAAAGCATTAAGATCAATTCTATGTAAGAATCAATGATTTATAAAAGGGTCTGGCCACGTATAGACACCAATTTTCCTTATATTTCATACATGGACACACCTAGGTGTAAAACGCAAAAAACCACTAAAAGTTGGTTGCTGGGGGTAACCGTTGCCATGGCAATTGAGGCTAAAGATGGAAAAATAGCAAAACTTACCAACTTTGAAGCCATATTAGAAGGTTTTGCCCACAAATGTAAAGTATCAAAGACATAAAACAGCCTTTGTCCTATTTTTAATTCTTATATTACATAAGAAAATTGATGGAGAAACCAATACTTTTAAAATGTTACCATGGAAACCGTTACAAATTTTTTAAATAAGGTTTTTGCGGTTTTTCAATAAACCGATATGGGAAAGTATTAAATTTTTACATCATTATCAATGTCCATGCAATATATATTTTATTATGAAAAGTGACATCCGTTGCTATGGTAACAAGGCCAAGAAATAGGAAAAACTGAGAAATTAAAGATGATTCTGATATGCTTTAGTTCCTGATTTTAGAAATTTTTAGCAATTGTTTTACATGTAATTAGAACTTGTAAAAATATAGCTTAATTTTTATTATATATCACAAAATGCTTTGTTATGGAACAGAGAAGTGTTGTTGCTATGGAAAATTAAGTTGTCTAGAAAATCACACAAAAAACTTTTTGAAAAGTCCATAGCAACGGCAGTTATTTTTAGAAAATGTCAGATTTTTTCAATTGTAATTAAAGTTTAGGACATACTTGATTTTTTCTCACCAATTGATTTTATATATTTATTCATTATATGTGACTAATATCCATTCAAATATGCCTTAAAATATTATAATTTACCTTATTTTTCAGCTTGTTACCATAGCAACGGATTTCAATTTTCATATTTAAATTTTTAATTGCACAATCATAATAGCGTTTACCAAAAAATCCAAGATTTGCTCTTTTTATTCAAATTAAATGAAGAAAACATTTTTTCAAATTTCTGTTTAGTAACCATGGAAACGCTCTCAAAATATGCGTTTCTCCATGAATGTTTTTCTTTCTTTTGAAAAATGACAACTATTTTTAATAATATATTCTACCTTGGAAACTCCAAGTTGTGCACATTACTCACAGTATGTTCTCAAATAAGCATTAAAATGCAATTTTTACATCTTTACCCTCTGTTACCATGGCAACGGGACCACATAGCAGCAAATGAATGGTGTTAGGCTTTTTTACTCATCAAAGTCTATAAAATTGTCAAGTATGAAGAAAATCCGTGACTATGCGTGGCACCGAATTTTGATTCTTACATAGAATTGATCTTAAAAACATCCACATTGACCATTCTAGACACTGAAGCTGAAAAAATAATTTTTGAAAACTTTGAGCTGAAATTCTGTCTTTAAAGTTAATACAAAAAGTTGCTTTAAAGTAAGATTAATTTATCGTAAATGATGTTGAAAATACTGTAATATTTGTACAGTTTTAAATCAACGTTTTAAAAAAATGTAGTCTTTTTTTCCCATAAAGTTTGCACTTTGTGTTCAATGTTGTTAGAAAACATTGTAAAAGTATCATATTCCGTTATACTAGGTTGATTTTGTAATGTGGACTTTATAAAGATTGTTTATAATGATTTTCTTCTTCTTACAAAACGACTTTCTCTCGTCAGAACGGATGTTAGCGCGATGGGGTTCGTTGACGTGGGGGGAAGCGTCGAAGCGGGCGACCACCATCCCTTTCACATAGTTAACAATCATGCACTGTCCATCACGGGGATCGAACTCGATAACAGCGGTGAAAGCGATCGAGTAAATCATCTTGGACACTCTTCGAGATCATTTTGTGGCAATGGCACCATCAATTTTCAAACAACGTTGATTGCAGTTGTGATTTGTGGTCTGTTGCAATAAAAAAAAAATACAGGTTCTCTTGTTAAATATGAAATTATGAAAATATAACTCATCTTACATTATTAATTGAAAGAAGGCGATATCAAAGCAATATCTGGCAGGAAATATATTGTTTATAAGTAGATAACTCATGTAAAAGTAGTTCACAAATAAATAGTTTTAATCGTCCTTAATGATTGAATGAAGTTTAATACAAAACTTTAAAAAATTGGTCGCTCTCATGCATGAAGTCGCAAGAATTTTTGGTGAAGGAATTTATATGCCATTATTAATAAAATTAATAAAAATATTAAAACATTTAGATACGTTTTGCACATTTTTTTCGCTATCAAACTGATTGCTGTGAATGACATAAGATGTTATGCTGAGGAAAAGCGATTCATTTCAATGTTACTCCTGGAAGAAATATTCGCTGTTCACGAGCGCGAATGTTTATTCGTTCCTAAATTAGAGTTATTCCCCTTGTCATAACAGAAGACGCACGAGAGCACCGCCATCTTGTGGATGTCAAAGACAAAACAGTGGAAGGATCACTCCAAAACTGGGTGTTTATTGCAAATATAGGCCATTAATTGGCCTGTAGAAGCATGAATGCCTCTCTCAAGTACTAATAAACCTAATGTGCATGACGAGCAGAAGTTGGACGGCGACGAAAACCGGAAGAAGCGTAAATTGAGCGAGGGCATATCACCCCCAAATCACAAAAGGGCTCGTGAAAATATTGAAGAATCGCAGATGACTGACTCACAGAGAAGAGCCAATTTCTCTGCTATCTCAAGTCCAAGCAATGGACTCAATAAACATGTGTCGCCACTGGCTAATAATAAACCAGGAGCGACTAAGAAACTAGTGATCAAGAACTTCAGAGGTAAACACGATTGATAATTTACCTTGTAAGTTTCAATCAGCTGATTGCAGATTATTAATTGCATAGATGATTGCTATAACTTTATAAATTAGATTTAAAGTTCAATTAATTATGCAGATTTCAGAAAATGTATTCTAACAGGATATATTTGTTTTGACAAGTTTACTACAGAAACCAAGATTATAAGTGTCCCAAAAAGTGACTTGTTATAGAGGAAATCACTTAAGATGCTTGTGGTTTTGTTTCCAAGAAAGTTTGTGCAGTACATATCTTTTTATATAAGTACATAATCTGTTATTATGTAGTTTTGAGCTGTAAAATGTAATACGAACGTAAGGTTTTGATCTCGTTGGTCGTTTGCTGGTAGAGCAACTTAGCTCTTTAAGATATAATGCTGGTGCCCAACATCTGAATTTCTGTGCCCATACAAAAATCTTACTGTCTTCTATGTGATGTTTATGCTTCTTAACATACTATTTGAATCACTTTAGAGTGATAATAAAAGACTTGTAATGTTTGAGATGATTATGTAACCAGTTTGAAACCTTTTGTCCTTGAAACAGTTGATTTGTTCATTCAGTTGTTTATTTTGTTCATTGAGTTATAATGTTCATAACTAGATTCATAATTATAAGAGACACAGCTTCCAGTGTGTTCATTTTATTGTTCACTAAATGAATTAATTCCTTGACTTTCAGAAAAACCCAAACTTCCAGAGAACTTCCAGCAGCAGACATGGGAGAAGTTGAAAGAATCTGTGGAGGCGATACAGAGGAGTACCTCGATTCGCTGGAGTCTAGAGGAGCTGTATCAGGCCGTGGAGAACATGTGCTCCCACAAAATGTCCGCCCAGCTGTACGACCAGCTGAAGGAAGTCTGTGATAAACATATACGCTGCAACGTGGAGCAGTTCAAAGCATATCCTTGGCTTGCATATTGAATGTACCTTTAGAATATAGACTATAGTCATGTACATTTCTATTGCTGTGCATGGTTGCTGAAAGCCTAGTTTGTTTATTCATTGAATGTTAAAAATTTTAGAATATTCTGTGAGACCTTTATTCAAGAAGTCGAAGCTGGACCAGGTTTACTTTTAACAGCTTTTTCTATTTTATTTGCTTGCACATTCTTACTGATTTCTACTAGGCTGTTGGCATGAGTAATGACATGTATTAATGCTGTTATATATAGTGTTAATACTGTTATTTTTCCTTAACCTTTCTCACTGAAAATGTTGGATTTGAGCAGTTCCTGAAGAATGTGGATGGTTGTTGGCAAGCTCATTGCCGTCAAATGGTGAGACATCATCAACTTTTCCTTGTTACAGTATGATTACGGATAAGTATAGCTATTTTGACCCTCATTGTAAAAAAAATGTTTCTTTTCTTGGCTTTCAGATCATGATTAGAAGTATTTTCCTGTTTTTGGACAGAACCTATGTGTTGCAAACCTCATCTGTTATGTCGATATGGTGAGTTATAATTTTGTACATTATTCATATCAATTTTCGTTTGGCTCCACCCCTCACCTGAACTTACATCAGGTAAATGGAAGACTTGAAAACTTTGGCCTTTAAAGTCAATTTTTTCAAAATTTTTCAATAATAAAAATATGTAACTTTAGCCTTTAAAGTCAATTTTTTCAAAATTTTTCAATAACAAAAATATGTAACTTTGGCCTTTAAAGTCAATTTTTTCAAAATTTTTCAATAATAAAAAAAATGTAACTTTGGCCTTTAAAGTCAATTTTTTCAAAATTTTTCAATAATAAAAATATGTAACTTTGGCCTTTAAAGTCAATTTTTTCAAAATTTTTCAATAATAAAAATATGTGAGTTTTATTTTGACCAAAATTTGTCCTAAGACAGAAATACTGTATACAGGGCTATTTTCGTCCTTCTTCACTTGCAAAAGGTTTAGCCCCATTTTAAATTCGCCCAGACAAGGTTGTGTTCAAAGAAAGATAATTTGAGACATTGGAATTCACCCAGTCTTAAAATTGCCCACTGATAAGGAGGGCGAAAGGAGGGAAAATGAAAGGGGCGAATATTTCCCTGTATACAGTACTTTGTACATATATTCTATTATCAAAATATCTTCTATCAGGGACATGGGTTTGGAACTGTTCCGAACACACATCATGTTCCACCCACTGGTACAGAAGAGAACTGTAGATGGCATTCTACAGCTGATAGAAAGGGAGAGAACTGGAGAAGCTGTGGACCGACAGCTGATCAAGAGTCTGCTCAGGATGTTGTCTGACTTGCAGGTGAGTGTAATCTACCAAGAAATGTTTGTAATGATGAGAATCTAATGAACCTCATGTTGCATAATGTACCAGACAAATCCTATGTTTAAAAGATTTACTGTGTACTTCATCTTTTAATGACCAACTTTGGAAATTTTTGAGAAATTCCAAAGTGACACCAACTGATTTAAAATAAGTATTGGTCTTATCATACATGCACTAAAGATAACATTTGGAAAGCCACCATACAACACCTAAATTTTTTTCTGCTCGTTTTTTTGAAGGCTTCTCAGATCTAATGGGCTATAAATGATTTTTGTCTCACGTTGCATGTTAATAAATTAATACTTGTTTTTCTTACAGATGTATGTTGATGCATTTGAGCATTCATTCCTGGAGGCCACAGAACGCCTGTATGCAGCCGAGGGCCAGCAACTGATGCAGGAGAGAGATGTATGTACACATTTAACTGTTCAGGATTCTGTAGTCTTTCAACTTGTACAGGATTCTGTAGTCTTTCAACTTGTACACATTTACTACATATGGCATAGTCCAATGTATTTAACATCAACTACATCATTTAAAAGGAACTTTCATCAATTTGTGTTTGTGTCAATATTAGTGAACTTTGTAAAATACACAGTTATGTGGATACATAAATTGTTGACATCACCCTATTTGATTTGGTGAATCCTCTCAACAGTAAAATGCACGAAAATTGGTGCTCAACGACTAATGATGTTTTCACAGTACACGTCCATTGATGATAAATTATGATTGTGCGTTAATGTTGAGGGCACTGAAAGGATGTGAAAATTATTTTGAAATGATGAAAGATTTGATTAAAAAGTTATTTTTATCAATAACAGGTTCCAGAGTACTTGGCCTATGTGGACAAAAGACTCCATGAAGAGATGGAGAGATTATTACATTACCTCGACATGTCTACCAAGTAAGTGTTGAAATTCTTATGCTGGAACTTTTTACCCAATGATTTAATAATGTGTACAGAATGTGATATGGATCAGATGAATTGCATTGATATAGGTATTGAATATCTTAAACAAGTTCTGTGAAAGTCTTGGTCATGGCCTATAACCATATCAAATTCAGAATCATTCATAAGAGTCATGTAGATTTTTTTATCTTTCTAAATGAACCACCCTGTATTCAGAATGAGAAAAATGTCGAAACTTTAAAATCAAGGAAATCAATATTTCAATGATACGATATGTTTTTATAAGCTGTTACTTTTATGAGAATTGATAAGTTTTAATCAATATGCATGAATCTTCATTTTTACCATTTCTTTCAATGCAGAAAACCACTTGTCAGTTGTGTGGAGAAGCAGCTTTTGGAAAAACATTTAACACAAATACTCCAAAAGGGTAAGTCAGAAATATACTGAACATAAATACTCTAAAGGGCAAGTTAGAAACTTACTGAACACAAATACATGTACTCCAGAAAGGTAAGTCAGAAATATAATGAACACAAATACTCAAAAGGGTAAGTCAGAAATATACTGAACTATAAAAAATACTCAAAAAAGTGTAAGAAATACACTAGATACAAATATACTTAAAGATAAATCAGATGAACACAAATGATCCAAAAGGATAGATCAAAAATATACTGAATATAATTATTCAATAAGTGTAAGTTAGTATTATACTGAACACAGATACTTTAAATGGTAAGTCTGCAAATAAACTAGGGACAGCATGCTGGAGTAAGTAATATAAATATGATAATTCCACCATCTTTTGTATCATGTATTTTCATTAGTATCCCCTTTTCTGTTGACCAGGTTTGGACCAGCTTTTGACAGAGAACAGAATCAAGGATTTGACCTTGATGTACCAGTTGTTTTCCAGAGTCAAAGAAGGCCTAAAGGAAATGTGCACTGCTTTTGCCAATTATATCAAGGTACATATTTCACATTTACTAATGGCTTTATAGTTTTTCATGACCTAGGAAAGTAGGAATTGATTGAAAATTACTACTGTAGATTCATTATTTTACAAAAATTCTTAATTTTATGTCCCCACTATTTTGTATCAAAGCATGGGAATATAAATCGCAAATGTAAACTTTTTGAAATAATTCCATATATTGTACAACATTAAAAAGATCTTAAAGAATCCGCAATTTTATGTTGACATTAATTCTTTGCATTTAATTAAGAATAATTAGTAATGAGGAGTTACATTGATTGACATAAACCGCAATTATGACTGAAGAATTTCGTGTCCTCAAAAACACTGACAGCCTGCTTTTTGTGATGAAACATGAATTAAGATATCAATTGAAAAACTAACAATTGTTCTGTTTTACAGTAAGGTGAGGTTTATTATTTTTTTCTTCTGTCCTCAGGTAACAGGTAAAACCATTGTGATGAACCCCGACAATGATGCAGAGAAGGACAAGGACATGGTCCAGAACCTGCTTGACTTCAAGGACAAGATGGACAACGTTATAGACGTGTGCTTGTCCAAGAACGAGAAGTTTGTCAACGCCCTCAAGGAGAGCTTCGAAACCTTTATCAATCAACGGCAGAATAAACCGGCTGAATTAATAGGTAATGTGTGTAACTCATTGCTTTACACCAAGGTAACATGCTGTCATAGACTCATGTAATCGTGGATGTGTGTAGCTTGTTACTGTTATGATAAAAAAGAATGGATGCAATAATATGAAGAAAGATGTTGGGTATTGATTTACTTTTGTAATGAAAGAAGATAGGTATAGAAAATTTACAAATATGAAAAATGAAAGGTACTTGTTATGTGTGAATCCTCTAAGGTACTCCATGTTTTCAAATTAAATAATTGTGTTAAGACAAGATGTTTTTGAAGTTGTTACTGGTTTTAAGTATGCTCAATTGTTTCGATGCTCATGCAGAAAATAGGGGAACATCAAACACATGTACAGTCCACTACATTGTTCTTTGAATTTGTTTTTTCAGCCAAATATGTGGATACCAAACTGAAGGCTGGAAATAAGGTAAGTGTTGTATGTTTTTCTACATTATAATATGTATGGTGTGAATGCATTTTAACAAGTTGTGAATTTTGCTTTGGGATAAGGAAGATGATGAGAAATCAGATAAACTGTACGTGTACTTATTGCAGGAAGCCACTGAAGAGGAATTGGAGAGACTGATGGATAAAATCATGGTGCTATTTAGGTTTATACATGGTAATATTTGTGTGTGTTATTTCTGTCAGAAATTGTCAAAATAAGGATTCGGTACATGCATTCATAAGTCAGTAGAAACTTTTGATAATGAGTAAGCATATTTGACATTTTAATTAATTTTAATTGATTTCAAAAAATATATCAGAGTGAACCTCTCCTAAAATATGTTTCAACTGTGAACTCTAAATGGACTGATTTAAGTTTTTTCTCTTGCTATGCAGGCAAAGATGTGTTTGAGGCATTCTACAAAAAGGATCTGGCCAAACGCCTCCTGGTAGGAAAGAGTGCATCTGTGGATGCTGAGAAATCAATGTTATCCAAACTCAAGCAAGGTACAGTCTTCACATACTTATTTTCTTGTTGCTTGTTTTTTGGCTGGATGAAGCAGACTCCAAAGTTTCATATATACATGTACGTGTCCATGTACGTGTCCATTAAAATTCATACTAAGTACATGTACAATAAAACACGCTTGGAACGATGTACCAGGGATGGACAATTTTGCTTGTTATAAGGGTAATTTGTTATATCCATTAAGTGTGCAATATATTTTTATATATTGCAATTGGTCGTCGTCCGATGTCGTGCATTGTGCGCCGTCTGTCGTGCGTTAACAATTTTACATTTTTAACTTCTTTTTGAAAACTACCAGGCCAATTGTTACTGTTTTTGGTGTGAAGCATCTCTATGGTAAAAGGAATATGAATTGTGAAATTCATGGCTTTACCACCCCGGCACCTTATAGGTGGGTCTAAATATGCATAAAAGTTTTTTTTTGTTTTTGAAAAATCTTCTTCTCTTCTCCCACACATGTAGGGAAAAAAAATAAATGCACGGTTATGGTGTCCATGAAGCCCTCTACCAAAATTGTGAAATTCATGGCCCCTGGGTTAGGGGTTCAGGCCCTAGGGTGGGGCCAATGTGGCCATATTGTAAAAATGTATTTAATCTTATAAAATCTTCTTTTCTACTCCCATATATATTTGAGAAAAACTACATGCATTGTTATGATGTCCATTAAGTCCTCTACCTTAATTGAGAAATTCATTGTCCCTGGGAGAGGGGTTAAGGCCCTAGGGTGGGGCCAATATGGCCACATAGTGAAAACGTTTTGAATTAATAATATTTTCTTCTGTACTATTCAGATTAGGGTTTAGACTTCAAAATGAAGCTTAAAATGCAAACATGAAACTCTCTGACATTTCAATCTAAGGACTATGGTACTCAGGTGACTGTCAAGGCCTGTGGGTCTCTTGTTTAAGTTAAGGGGAATGAAAATCACTTCAGTATAAGCGTCAATTCATTATAAGAGTGTTCGCTATAAACATGTTTTACTGTTTATAGCACATGACTGTGTACATTTTTCTGGTATCAGATAATTATTTACATACTAGAGAACTGATTTACAGTGTTCTGCTTTTATCTACAGAATGTGGAGCAGCTTTTACCAGCAAGTTAGAGGGAATGTTCAAAGACATGGAATGTTCCAAAGATTTCAATTTGTCTTTCAAACAGGTAAAACAATTTTATCATTGGTTATTTCATAAAGATCTTCTCTTAGTTAAGATGATAGGTTTTTAAAAAAGATTTTGTGGTAATTATTTGTATTATAATTGGAATTCAGATTATAAAACCAGATTTCTGTGTGACATGAAATAGCCCTTTGCCAATAACTAGAATTAGTTTGTACAGAAACATTTCTCTTTATTTTCATATGGGTCCTGAAAATAATCTTTTATGAATGTTTGCAGCACATGCAGCATGTGGACAGTCCTGGAGGCATTGAGATGACAGTCAATATTCTCACCATGGGTTACTGGCCTACTTACACCCCCATGGAGGTCCATCTGCCTGCAGATGTAAGTCTATATACCAGATATGAATTTATTTTTTTAATTGATATAAACATGTTATATTTGTATTATTTTGTATTATGCAGATGGTGAAGCTACAGGAAATATTCAAGACCTTCTTCTACAGTAAACATAGTGGAAAGAAGTTGCAATGGCAGTCCACTCTGGGGCACTGTGTCTTGAAGGCAAAGTTTGCTGGGGTAAATGTCTAAACAATAGAGAGGTTTATCAAACCAACATGTATGCATACGTGTAGGCTACAAGTTAAAACTACGCATACCAGTTCCCATAGCTTTTCTTGTTAAGCAGTTATAACGTGTACTTGTACTTATAAATGTTTTAAATGTAATCAGCTTACCTGAGCTGAAAGCTCAAATGAGCTTTTCTGATCACATTTTGTCCATCGTCCGTCCGTCCATCTGTCCGTCCGTCTGTAAACTTTTCACATTTTCAACTTCTTCTTTAAAGCCACTTGGCTCATTTCAACCAAATTTGGCACAAAGCATCCCTATGGAAAGTTGAAAATAAATTGCAGAAATGAAAGACCAGTTTTCATTAAAAGTGGAGAAAACCTCGAAACTGTAAAAAAAGAGGGGTGCATTTTTAAAAATCTTCTTCTCAAGAACTACTAAGTCATATTCAACGTAATTTAGCATAAATACATGTATATAATCCTTATGGAAAGGAAAATATAAATTGCAAAAATTAAGGGCTAATTCGGTTCGAAATTTGAGTTAATTAAGAAAATAATAATAAAGAAGGAGGCAATTAGATTATAACTTCGGGTTCGGTACTCCATATATCAAAACGAAGTTCTGTGTTTGAAGCAGCCATAATGGACGCATGATAAACGAGCCAAGGCTGAATTTGTTTGTTGTGCAACAGTTCGCATACGAAGGGAATTTTGAAAACATGCAAGATGTATTGGTGCCAATTTTGTGAAGTAGATTGAGGTTAAATATTCAATGCCTTGGCATTTTCACTTATGACGATGGTTTTAGCTTGTTTTGATTTTCCGTTTCATTTTCATTAATTACGCTTTTTAACTTGGGGAACTATCGCCTGTATTTTGGAATTTTTACCTATCAAATTAAACATAGACTTCGGTAAATCAGACAGCTGAATTGTTTACCTGCGCAAAATGAGCAAAATTGAAAATCTGATGCAATAACAACATACTAAAATTCGATATGATCATGATAAGATCATAATGATCTCTGCGTAATGGTTGATTAATGCAATGTGTTTTGTTAAGATGCTCAGCATTTTCAGTATAAACAGAGATTATTTTCGCTGATGGAAATATGTAGGTATATAAATGATTCATTTTAAAAAATAAATTGTGCTCTTTCTTTGTTTTAGTGCACTTTTCCTGTGTTTTAATTGTTTACAATTTTCTAGTTACTAACCGTATTTGAGTGTCAAGCTTCGAGTTATAAGCAAGATGCAGGCCATGCAGGGCTTTGCTCACAATTATGTTTGTACACAGAACTGAGACCATGCTTTAGTTTGTTTACATTTTAAATGCTGAATAGGAAATACCATGTTTAAAAATCTGAAGTTAAATGTAATAAACTCATGTGAACAAAAACATTACTCAAATCTAGTAGAATTATGAGCTCTGTATCTTGCTTATAAGTTTACGATTGATGCTGAAATTATGGTTGATCATTATAAATGTCTCACTAAACATTAAATACTTGTACAGAAAAATTATAAAGATGATGTGCTATAACTACATGTGCTTTCTCGGGCCCCTTCTTATACAATAAATTATATGAAATCTACACCAATTTTGATAGTTTTTCAAACACGAGTAAACCAAAACGACATCTTTTGAACAGTTTCCATAGTTCTGACACATTATTATTCAGAGGATAAATGCATTATCGTTGTTTTTAAGAAAATATTGCATTGGAAAATCATCTTTGTAGCCATTTGTTGTTTTTGATTAAAGATGAAAATAATGGGTGGGCCTTACTTCTGTAATAGGAAAGGAGGAAATGAGCATATAAATACATTGAAAACATATACCGAGAATTGAATCCGGGACCCCTGTAACTCAAGTCAGCGCATGGAGTACAATTTTCTTCTTTCACAAAAATGAAATAACAATAACTACTAGTAAGTAGTTGATTGAGAAAATGTACCTATTTGCTTTTATATAATTAGATCGCTTTATAAGGGGGTGGGGGGGGGGGGGGGGGGGGGGTGGGGTGGGGCTAAATAAAGGGAATTGGAAGTTAACAGTGAACCCCTACCCAACTACCCAAAATTTAGTTATATATCTTGCAAAGGATATTCTTATTTTCGGAAAAAATGGTATTGCATAAAGGTACATATGTCAAAGATTAACTATATGGCCATATAGCACAATATCCCTTGAACACCCATATAAAGCCATTGTTGCTCAGGTGAGCAATGTGGCCCAACGTTGTTTTTATATTCTCTCCTTTTAATCTGAGTATTGATAGTCACAGTCAAAAACTGAAGATTACAAGTGTTATTTTCATTGAACACCATCGTTTCAAGTAATCTTATATATATATATTTTGAAATAACAGATGATTAACAGTCATTGCATGTTTTGCAAGAATCAATAAGTGTATTGAAACCTCTACAACACAATACATTAGTGAAACAATTATGTTTCTTTATATCATTAGTCGCATTAAATATTAAGGCATTCAAAAAATAAACACATTTATTCATTTAAACAGCCACCAAGTAAATATAAGCTACAAATTTGACGTTGGGCCTAAAAAAAAAAAATTGTGTGTTTAGGGTAACACTGATGAAAAAATTAGGTGAGGTAGGTAGGGATTTTTTTTAATTTTACCATATTTTTTTCTGCATGCGGTTATATTTAAAAACAAGTTTTTAATGGAAATAATATGAAAATCATAGTCAGATGAAAAAAGACATCTAAAAATGGTAGGATCGGGGCATTTTTATAGGTTAGGTCGGGTTACCCTGAACACACAATATTTTTTTTTTAGGCCTTACGTGTATTGGGTACTTTGCAATCTATATGGATGTTCATTCATGTACACACGTGTAGAAATTCGTCATTACTAAAACTGACGACGTAATGCACATATTTTTCTTTCTACACATACACGTTCGCGTACACCTTGGTTTGATAAACCTCTCTATTTTCTGCATGTAGTTTACTATCTGTCAGGCTAAGGTAGAGATGCTGTTAAAATGTTAACTGTTGTGGCATTTATGTACGTCTTGCTATTTTTAACATTGATGATAGAACCACGCCCCTTTCTGAAAATTTCTTGATATTTGATAAATCAAATCAAGGCTTGGGTGATTAACTTTATTTTCAATCCTTAAAAATTTCAAATTACTTTTTTAAATTTTGAACTGATAACTGCCTGCATCAGAACAAATAAATGCACTTTGTATTTATTTATACTGCTTCCTTTAAATATACTCTCTTGATTCATATCTAAGTCTCCTGTTTGATTTCTGTTTGTACAGGGAGAGAAGAAGGAGCTACAGGTTTCATTGTTCCAGACCCTCTGTCTTCTGCTGTTCAATGATGGAGATGAGTTTTCTTTCGAGGAAATTAAAACAGCCACTGCTATTGGTTGGTCTATATCTCTGGTTTATTTATTAGTGTGAATGTGGATACATGTATAGCATTTCTTTTGGGTAGATTTTGCAATTATCCCATAACAATGTATTCTTATTGGGTTTTATCATGTGGGAATTCACTAGTTATTCATAGTTTAGTATAGTACCTCTGTTAAGAATCTTTTGTGTAATGATAAACATAGTGAAGCTTATGTCATTGTAAAATTTATGAATAGACATGTATTTTCTGCCAACAACCAAATTTATTTCTAAAAAACAATTCTAAATAATAATTTTTAAAAAACTATTTTTAAAAACATTTTTGAAAGTTTTTATTAATAACAGTGATGCATTATGTATATTATATTCACAGTATTTAGTGGTACGAATAGTCCTTTAATGTCTTAATATTTTGTCAATAGAGGAAGGTGAATTGAAGAGAACCTTGCAGTCCCTTGCCTGTGGCAAAGCCAGGGTCCTTCTGAAAAACCCAAAGGTAAAATTTACATGATAAACATACTGCATGTACTGAACAGTACAGTAAAACTCATTTAGTACGAACACGGATTTAGCAAAGTTTTTTTTAGTCCCCGTTAAAATTCTTAACAAATCTTTGCAAAATTTTACGGTTATAACAAATTTGGATATAACATATTTACGGATATAGCGAACTGATTTTGAGTCCCGTAGAGGTAAATAATAACGAAATTTAACACTTTTATAACGAATTTCTTTACCGTTTAAAAAGTTTGCACAACCATTTAACATAATATTTTGAATGAATTTATTTTCATATAAATTCTTCAATTCACAATCCTATTTTTAAAGGTATCAAAAGAATGTATTCTCATTCTAAGCCTCAATTAGCAAAAAATGGAGTCTGGTGAAAGAAAACATGTATATAGTGAATTCGCTATAGTTATTATTACGAATTCGTTCTACGGATATAACAAATTACGGTTATAGCGAAGTAATTCCATTGGTCCCTAGGACTTCGCTATAACCAAGTTTTACTGTATTCAGTGTTTGTACCAGTATTTACTTATCAAATACATGCTCATGTTATAAAGAACTAAATTATTTTGCAAAATCTACTTGAAAATACATGTTACTTATTAAACCAGAAAATGCTATTATAAACTCAAGAACTTTTTTTCAGTTTTAAAGAAAGCAAAATTAATATGAATTTTCAAATGGAACAAAATCATCACCAAATGCAATCATTTTCTGGGGTATTTATTTGTAATTGAATAATTACATATCTATATAAACTTCAAGTGTATGAGGATGACACTTCTGTGTTTTCAGGGCAAGGATGTTGAGAATGGAGACAAATTTTTGTTCAATGGTGGATTTAAACACAAACTCTGTCGTATCAAGATAAACCAAATTCAGATGAAGGAAACGGTGTGTATTAGATGATCAATGTTAGCTGCACAGGTTTAATAAAATGGAGGTTGCATGTTTAGTCACTGAGACAGATACTTTGTTCAAAAGAATTTTGTCAACTATCATGACAACAATATCACTTTTAAACCAAATTCAAACAGTTGTTTAAGGAAATGATCTGCATTAGTAATAAGGGATAATTTGACATTTACATGATAACCCATGTACAGTGTATATTTTATAATTTGATGAATGACCTTTGCAGCCGGAGGAGAACACAACCACCACAGAGAGAGTGTTCCAGGACCGACAGTATCAAGTGGATGCTGCCATTGTCAGAATAATGAAGACCAGGAAAACACTAACCCACAACCTCCTGATCTCAGAACTGTATAACCAGCTCAAATTCCCTGTCAAAGTAAGTGTCAATGTTAAAACTCCCTGTAAAAGTAAGTATCAATGCTTAAATTCCTTGTAAAAGTAAGTATCAGTGCTTTAATTCCCTGTCAAATTAAGAGCTTAACCAGCTCAATTTTTCATGTTCAACTAGTTCAAATATTTGAACAATGAAATTATCAGAACTGTGCAGCCAACTGAATGCCTATATTCAAAACGTTTGTGACAGAACTCAAAATCTCAGTCAAAGCTTTAGATGACTATGTTTAATTAGTACAAAATGCATCAAGTTACTTGGATGCAAAATGTTTTATTAATTAGTCCATATTTTACATGCATGGATCTAGGGGGGAGAGGGTGGTCAGGGGAAACCAGAAAAAATAAAATTTATTAAATTTACATTGTAAAATTATCGCAAATATGCCTCGGACCCCGACTCCCCCCCCCCCCCCCCCCCCCCCCGCCCCTGCAAACACAATTATCCTTTGGGCCCTCTCTGGAAAAATTTTCTGGATCCGGACATATTTTATCTGATCTTAAGTTTATATGTGTGTTTCTTTTGTTGCCCCCCTTATGACATTTGATTTATTGCATTTCAGCCTGCAGACTTGAAGAAAAGAATAGAAAGTTTGATTGATAGAGACTATATGGAAAGAGACAAGGAAAATCAAAATCAGTATCACTATGTGGCTTGACATCTTAGTCCCCAAAACTCTTGACAGTGCTTTTTAGACATTGTGTCCTTCATTGCAGGGAAGTTTGATGGAAACTACTACAGTGTATTTAGATCTGTGTTGCAAACTTCATAAGTTAATGAAAAAACTGATTTACAGCTTGAAATAGTCGCATCAGTTTTCCCCCATTGATTGATAACAAAAATCATATATTGATGCATATACAAGTTCTAGAATATTCAACGGATACATGTATTTTCAATGGCATAACAATTGTAGGGGTTAATGGTTATATTATTATCTAAACAGCCGAGTTGCATTGAGAAGATATCAATATTGTGTACCTTTTACATCCCGGGCTTTCTACAGATAAACAACTGATTTGACAGTCAAGAAGAGTCACTAATTTTGATATTTTTGCCTGTCATCACTTGTTTAATATATGGTACATGTACATCTGAATGTTCGAGTATTACTAACAAATGATTGCATGACAGTGTGAAGGTTGTGACAAAAACTCATATGATAAAACTCAGAGATCTTACTTTCTTTGCAACTCGGTTTTCTGCACGATTGTAAACACATCTCTTGTCCATGCTGTGAAGAAGATTCCTAAAGTAAAAATTTGTTACTCATGTTTTATTTTGCCATGGAGGTTTTCAAGAATGGTGCATTAGAACACGATGCCAATTTTTATGCAGCAGAATAAAAAAAAACCATGTATGGCATGAATGAAAAAATATCATATACATGTGAATTACATGTATTCCGCCTTTTTTTCCCCCATTCTGATCATTTTAGTTTGTGAAAACCAACTGGTTAATGCCACCAAGAATAACATAGAATTTGTAAAATGATCAACTGAATTACTTGCTCTTTGCTATTGTATAGAGCAGTCATTGAATTAAATGGACTGTTTTCAGTTACTGTAATGTGAAAATAGTTTTTAACAAATGTGTACATAAATACATATTTTACACCCATAAGGTCTCAAAACCATTTTTGTATTTGAATTACAATGTACTAAGATACTATATTTTTTTTTCACATAGAGCGGGTAGTTTATTGAAAGAGACCTAAAAAATTGTACAATGTACTCTGGTTTGATAATGACACACTTGGCCACTGTATTCAGTTTCCAAATAATGTTAAAAATAACTGTTGTTGATTTGGGTCCTTCTTTCTGACGACACAGATCTGATGGTTAGCACCTGTAAGTAATATATACAACTTCTGTGTCCATTGATCAAGAAGACAGTGCTGAATGACGAATAGTGCGGGTGAGAGGAGAAAGACATTTGTCTGGTCCAAGTGTGAGAGAAGAAATTTATTTTGTGTGTTGTGCGAGGGTGAATGGGGATGTTTGGAATATTATAGACTTTTAACAATATTGATATTTTTCTGTGCTCTAGCAGATCCTCATGAATTTTTTTTTCATCAGAAACTATGTGTTAATTCAGATTAAAAAAAAATTCAGTTTTATGAAATAAACATTTAAAATCTTGCAAGTGTGCCTTGGGTTATTTTTAATTGCATGTTGTACAATGTATAGTAACCATACATGTATTCAGGTTTTTTATATTTATTTGTATTATCAAAGTAAATCTTCCTGATAAATATATATTGAGAGATAAATCCTCAATTGTAGAAAGGCGACAAATAGTACACTCATTCTCATATAAATGTGCAAATCAATGTTGCCTGTACTTTTTAATTCCAAGTTAAACTTTGTGTAGGCTTATATTGAATAGAACTATTCTAAATTGTAATAATCATATAAAAAAATTATTACCGGTAAAAAGTTCAAAAAATATAAAATTTCCAAGGTGATTTTAATATTAAGTAGACACACTGCATACAGAAGCGGCAAAAACCAAATGCTGTCAAATGAACACATTTTGAATTAATTTTACTACAAGCAGATTAAGCATACTTTTTCTTGACTGCCAGTGAGTGCTTGTTGGGACGTATAGTTCTTCATGCCAACACAAAATTGTCCAAACTCTGTCAAATGATTAGACAAACCCTGGGTGTCCATGTCTGTGCCATCTATACATGTATAAATGTAATATACAGGACACATAGTCTTCATTGTTGGTTAAAGATAATATGTGCAAATATTTTCATCAGATTTCTCGGACATACAAACAAAACAAATTTTCTTTAAAACATTTATTATTGCTAGATTTTATAAATATACCAGTAAGTATATTAAGAATCACTCTTTGAATATTATGAGGTGATCAAATACGATCAGAATAGTCTTCAAAATTTTTCTTTGGATCTACAATTAAAGCAAACATACACATGTAGTTAAGATTATCAAATGTTGATATTGTTTTCTCTGGAAGAATCATAATAAACATCAGATTATTTATTATATTTTATTAGAACATTAATTAGTACATCCATGTATGCACTCATAAATAAGGATACTTCTGATGAGCATATACGTACATATCGGACCTTTTATCAGCAGTTCACAAATTATATACATTTTCATGACATTGTGGAAGCTTGCTCACAATTTTCTTTTTTCTCATTCTACACAAAAGAAAAACTATTGCGAACAAATAAGTAGTTGCCTCCCTTACATTACAATTGCACATCCCTGAGTGAATGGAAATATTGACATTATAATGATATATGGCTGACTAGACAAATGTTTGGACACAAATCATGATCCACACATTACTGCAATACAAAATTAATACTGATCTATTCAATTATCAGATTTTTACAAACAAAACGCCATACTATTACGTCACGCATGGCCTTTATAAACAATATGTCATATGGCACAGTATTTTGACATATTCACAATGAATATCACACTTAACACTCATTTTATTTTTTTTTTTAAATTTTGAAAATTTGTATGAATAAAGATTAATCAACACACCGGACAAATTACTGTAGATTCCTAATTAAATGTGAGGAGCTGAATCCCAGAATTAAGTACTTGAGTAAAATAAGGAATCTACAGTATTTTACAAGAAGATCATGATCAAATTAGACTAAAAATGGCATTAAATTTCTTAAAACGAAATAATCAGAGTGGAAACAATTTTAGGGTTTTCTTACTTCTTTTTCAAGTGTTGTGTAATTTTTTTTTTTAGAACTCAAAATGATATATTATTTAAAGAGCAAGCTCTCAAAACTTTCAATTATATATTAAAAGGAAAATGGCAAGATTTTTGTGAAAATTCTTATCTTGTTTATACACACATTAACAGTATTTATAGATGTAAAAATGGCACATAGTAGTAAACTTGTGCTGTACAAAATTTGCACACATCAATAGAAAAAAATACATGTATCATATCACAAAACCAAACATACTGATTGTAACGAAATGGCACCAACATGTACATCATCAAAACACATATTTACATGTAATAGAAATCCATAAATATGATATGCATGCCATGTACATTAATTACATAGTTCAGAACACCATGCAATTTTAGGAATATAGTTCAAAATGGGCAGAAAAATTACAAAAGTTAAAAAATTAATCTGCACTAATGCATGACATGATAAACTCTACATACACAAACAGAGAAGTTAAAACTTATCCAAATTTTTCCCTCAATGAATTGATATTTAAATGATTTAACTTCAGTGAATGCTGTAGTGAATGATTCAGCCATCTCCATTTGATATTCATGACTAAAATGTTGGTGCAAGATGAGATTAGAAAAGGGAATATGTCTTCTTTGGCACATGGTCTAGACTCCAGCTGGGTCAAATGCGTGGTGGTGGTGGTCTGTTATCACGAGAGCTGAAGATATGACATCACTTCCTGTAGCGCCCTATTGATTGTACTCACAATGTGTTGAGCGTGATCCCAGTCTTGGGTGATACTGGCAGTTTTTATTGCTTCCTTAAGCAGCTGAGAACTTCCATCACGTGCGGTGTCATATAACAAAGGACTTATGTATCTACAATGTAATGGGGATAAGATTATGACGAAGTCAAATTATCTGGTCATTCCCAGTACGGTCCAGCAATGTACAATCGATCACTTAATCCACACGTGTTATAAGCTGTACAAAAAAATCTAAATCCCTGACAATATCCTATTTAAGTTGAAAAACCTACAGGTCATTTACTTCATACATGTACCTATAAATAATGTATACTCAGGATATAAAAGTACTGTACATAAAAGTACTTGGTACACAAAAGAAACTAAATTTACAAACATGTATCTTGCAAGCTTATCACTACATTCAACTTATCATTATTTTTCAAGTTTGTCGCTGATTATCTATCTATTTTCGTATGTGTACATGTTGGGCTGTTAAAGCCCATGGAAGCTAGCAGAGCAAAGTAAAGCCTTCCATGAACTTACATTTACATTTTTCAGTGTCTTAAATTTGCCTGTGATAACACTACATATCGATTTTGTACTATACATTCATCGGCAAATAAATTCAAATAACGAATAATTGGGGCGCAAGCAGGGTTTGCTTATACAGGTGACACTCGATGGCTCGAACTTCGTTCTCTCGAAGTTCTTGATCTCTCGAAGTGAAACTAGGGTCCCGTTATACATATTTCATTGTTTTTCACTCTTGATAACTCGAAGTGGTTGGCTTTGTACACATGCGACCGATCAAGCGTATAATTAGCTCTGCGTGGACCTTACCTGCATGATCGAGTGAAATGCCTAGGGCTAGCGTGGTAGTGTTAATTGGTCGATTACATAAGTGACACTACCCCTTGCTTCATTCAAAGGGTAGATAGCTAATTTGTAAGTAATCTATGAATTTCAACAACTTGTGAAGTTTATGGTAAATTACACTGCTCTTTAAAATATTCTGTGATTAAGAAAACATAAATTACTAAAAATGTGTTTTTTAAAGTTAAAAAAAACCCACTTAATGAACACAAAACTAAGTTCTGTATTGTTGAAATCGAAGTAAAGTAGCAGAAAATACGAATGAAACCATGTTAGACTATCCTTCCATGTAATGAATAAAAACATCCGGCTACTGTAATTTTAGAACCAAAATAACAGAAACAAAAATATCTGGATTTTTTAAAACTTTTGATCTCTCGAACTCTTGATCTCTCGAAGTTTAATCACAGTCCTCTGAAGTTCGAGTTATCAAGATTCACCGGTACATATTCAAATGTTTAATTGTACAATTGCTGAAAATTATATAAATATATATTCCTTAGTTGTTGCAGTAAGCTTTCAAGGGGAGCAAACCTTAACTCCTGGGGAGAGGTTAATATTTTGTCCACTCCCATCTTTATATCATTCATCCGACGAATTCCTAGAGGAATTCCTTTGTTGACATCGGAGCTGACAAAATCTTGGAAGGCTTTCCCGATACGAGATAGATCATCAATGACGTTGCTCAACATTTCTGCAAGGTACAAAGAGGATTGTCATTTATGTTTCTCATTTATTAATCTTAGCATCAAATTACTGTAAAATGCGAATGTCACGTGGAAACTGATTAAGCTGCTTTTGATTTTTAGGTCACCTAAGTCACTCAGGTGACCTAATTTGCTCTCAGTATTCGACTTTTGTCGTGCATAGTCTGTCGTCCGCACTGTATTCAAAATTAAGCATTAAATGCTTAATTGATGATTAAAGGCTTGCAGGTCTCTTTTTAGCAAAAGTTTACAATATTTGATCCCTGGAGCTAGAGTATAAATGATCTGAGATTTTTCTGACTCTTGCCTCCTCCGGCTCAACCCCCCCACCCTTTATGAATTGATGTTTGTAAACTTCAAATAATAAAAGGGGGCTGCTTGTCAGAGGATCGAGTGTTGGATTAGGGTTAAAACTCAAAATTCAAGCTTAAAATGCAAACATGAAACTCCCCCATGGCAAAGTGAACTGCCTATTTTAGCAGTAGATAGGCAGTTGTTAAGCAGTTTTCAAATTATAGGGCAGTTTTTAAGCAGTTCCAAGCAGTAAGGATTTTAATGGCAGGTCAAAACTGCCTAGATAAAAGTATAAGCAGTTATTCTAAGCAGTTTTCTTACAAGTCTTAGCAGTATAAGCAGTTATAGGTTAATACACACCTCACAGGGGACGTACTTGCATCATTCTAGAATTCATTTGCAACCAGTTACAAAATTGGGTCATTGGCCACTGCCACCTAAACTGACCACTCAGAATCAAGATAAGAGATAATAGGAAGTTGGGTTGCAAATTTTGAATGTATCAGCCATGGCATGAGGGGCAGTTAAGAGTGCAGTTGTGATATGCACAACAAAAAATGTTGTGTATGGGCGAACTCAAGTAAATTTATGGAATATAATATGTTCTAAGGATATTACATATATTTCTCTGAAGGTAAATAAAATATTTCAAATAAATTTTCATTGAAGTTTTTTAATAATATGCCTGGTAAGATATCACTTAAATTATATAAGATCTGATATAGTGTATGCATGGGAATTGATCCTTAGTATAGGGTGAGACCACAATGGTCAATCAAAGATGTAAGAGTGTGTATATATATATATATATATATATAATTTAAACAATTTAAATCACAACTTCTCAAGAACAGCTAGCAAAGTAGCTTAGGTCATGATTTTAATTTGAAGTCTAATAATTGTTTAAATTATGCTAAAAGCTAACTAAATGCAGTATCCAAATGCAGTGTAGATTCAAGTTGGCTTATAATCAATCCACTGACCCAGTTTCATTTTGAAATAAATGGTACAGTTTTGTACATGTATATATCTTTGTGTAATAATTTATTCTTGAAAATGTTAAAACTAATTCATATATAACCTATATAAGATAATATTAGCAGTTCCTAGCAGTTTTCAGCTTGATTATATTTCATGCATATTCATTTATATAAACCATAAAAGGAAATAAGCAAGCAGTTTCTGGCAGTTTTAAACATTTTTACCAGTTTATCGGTATATCAACTCATTTAAATTTTTCGGCCAAAATAACTGCCTAAAAACTGCTAGATAACTGGTAAGGCTAAAAATTACTGCCTAGAACTGCTTATATTCATTATGAGACATATAGTGGAATCCAACTGCTAAGAAAAGTATGGAAGGCTAAGGAACTGCTAAGAAACTGCTTAGATAACAAAACTGGTACTGCTAAGGAACTGCCAAGAAACTGCCTTCCACTTTGACATGGGAGCTAGCCGTAAAATGTTTTACCTTGAGTATTTATGTTTGCATAATGTTCAATATATCAATGCTCTATATTTTACCAATATCCACATTTGCCTGTGCATTAGACAGATCTACCAAGCTTCTAGCGAAAACATCATGGATGAACTTGGTGTAGTTTCCCAGGTTGAGTGGAAGTTGCTGGTCGTCCATTAATTGAAGGGCCAAAATGGAGATGACTCTAGAGGCGGCTAGATGATACTGGTCATGGTGCTCAGAGTCACGAAGTACTGCAGAGGTTTCTTCACCGTCCTGTCAATCACAATTAATGCAGAGGTCAAAGAACTTCTCTGTGTTTTAAAGGATATTCCTGCACATTCCTTTGAATGCTATATAACAATTTTTATTGTTCTCTTGTAATGACATTGGTGTAAATGAGTAGTTTTGATATTGAAAAATTGATATTAATTTACATTGCAGGTCAAAGGCAAGGTTTGTGCTAAGTGTAAGCCTCTGATTTTTCTTCTCATAACAAGAGGCCCATGGGCCACATCACTCACCTGAACAACAACAGCCATATCATCATATTCAAAGTTGTAAATCGTCAATAGTGAAGAGGATGTGAAGTCATATTTTTAACAAAATATTGATTTTATAACTTAATTGTTTTTACAAATATTATTATGTATTTCACAAGTGAAAACACAGAAACTTAAGACATTTCATCAAAGTTTATAACTCGTTTATGAGTAGAAGAAGAATTCGGTATATATCGGTACTAAAACACATGTAAATATAATAACTTCAGGGAATTAAAATTGGAAAGCCACTTCGGATATCTCAAACCCCCACGGATATTGCGAAGTTTTGTTGAAGTCCCTCCAAGTACAAGATACCAATGTTTACCTGTATATTCATATTAATATAAACAATTAAGAATTAATAAATGTCAAGATTCTTGCATGTAAGTAATACCATTTACTATAACATTTGAGTTTTTGAGAATAATCAAATTTATTTCCTATTTAAAAATTCAACCTCCTCTCCCTCATTTGTGGCCTCATTCTACCTCTGGGGATCCTGATTTGAACAAACTTGAATCTACACTACCTAAGGATGCTTCCACACAAGTTACAGTTTGTCTAGCCTTTATCTGAACAAACTTAATAGCCCTTCTCCCAGGCACGCTCTGCGCCAAGTTTGGTTGAAATTGCCCGGTGGTTCTTAAGAAGATAAAAACGTGAAAAGTTTACGACAACAACAGCATTGACAGACATCAGACAAATTTTGATCAGAAAAGCTCACTTGAGCCTTCAGCTCAGGTGAGCTAAAAATTTTGAGCCAAGACATGAAAGAAGGACAGTTTGATGGATAAACTAACAGAACACATGTACATGAATTATATACCTTCCTTTATTTATGAATGATCTTTGTGGTGATATTTCATGTTGTTAAAAAATTGTTGAAATCTGTGATTGTTTTTTTTTTGGACTTGACATGGTGAATCTTAATATCCCCACCTTTCCTCCCAGTTTGCAAGGAGTTATAATAAAGCATAATCAGAGATTGACATTTAACACAACCTTTAATGATAATCAAATCGTTGTTTACACAAACATGTTATGAAGTTCTATAATAATTTCAGTCATAAGGCCCTGGATATATTCAATCCAAAATGTTAAACACGACATCACATATCACTTATTAATATTCAAAGTTATGATATATTATTTGCTCATAGGATACAAAGGAAAGCTAAGCAGACTCTGGACTGTGGTTTGATACATTTAGATCCCAGCTTCAATTCTATGATACCTACGTTTGATTTTAAAACTTAAAACACTTTATTCAGTCTAAGCAAAATCTGCACAATATTTTTTCACTAGATAGACAAAAAAAAAATGATCATATTAGTAAAGTGATAAAACAATTTTCATAATCTTGCAGACACAGACCTTGATTTGATTGACACTGTATCCAACACTAATGATCACAGTTCCCTGGTTGTGGAGGGTGTTACGAATCACCTGGTTGCCACTGGATACAAATGGATTGACAGGTTGATCATATTGCCAGTCTGCGATCGTTAACTGCTTGTCTTCTGGGTGAGGAACCTGAATTTCAAAATGAATTCCCAGATTGGTTCTCTTGTGATATAACAACAGATACATTACAAATGAATGAATGTTTACAACTTGTTCTGCTCCATATTCAAAGGTATAGAAAAAAAATCAAAATACCTGATGTAACACACGTTGAATAAGTTTATGCAAGGCTGGGCTTGATGCAACCTCAAACACAGTTTTCTCAGTGGATGACCTTTCTATGTAGAGGTCAAGGTCAATATATGCTATGGTCTGCTCTGCAAACACATACTTATTTGCCTAAAAACAAAAAAGAAATACCAAAAGTTGACATATAAATTGTATGAGGACTTATGCTAAATTCCTTCAAATGCAGTTTATGTATCATAATGGTAATGGTATTGAAACAGAATACCTTTATATATTCTGATAACCCTTTCATTGATTTCCCTCCACCCCATGAACAGAAGCGGACACCCCTTCTGGGACCCCATTTCTCTGCAAATTTGATGTTGGCAAAGGCCTGAGCCATTTCCAGTAAATGGGCTGTTCCAAGACCAAGGTCAAAACCACCTGCTGATGATTCATCTCTTACTGCTCCAATGACAACAAATCGATCTGAAACAAATTATATTAAGGTGAAGATGTTGAAGTCTTAAACAAGGGGAAAAAAGAGATGAAATATCATCTCTGAGAGAGAGAGAGAGAGAGAGAGAGAGAGAGAGAGAGAGAGAGAGAGGGAGAGAGAGAGAGAGAGAGAGAGAGAGAGAGAGAGAGAGAGAGAGAGTCTCAGTCACTAACCTGATTCCATGTCCCCATAGATAGTGCCCAACACGTTAGAAATGGTTTTTTGATTATAGATAACATTTACTTTCATTTCCACAACAACAGCAGGAAAAGCTGAAAATGATTACCGATATATGTCTTAGAATAATATTCACAATGCATATTAAAATATACTTCATGGTTTGCATTTATAGCTAAAAGTACATATAATATTAAAATAAAAGAAGAAAAAACATGTTTATCTTCTTTCGTATGCTTACTGGCATTGTTTGGATTTATCCCTAAGTATGACTTCTCCCCTGTTTTAGAGGCCCATTCGTCAGGGGCAATAACTCCACCATCATGTAATTCTCTAAACATTCTGTTAGAATCACTGCTAGTGACTAACTGAACCGGAATGTGAAAGTTGTCATCTTCTAATGAAATTATAGACAAATATATTGAAACACTCAAGAGATTTTAAAATTACAAATTCAAATATATTCCCAATAGTAGACCAATTCTTAAAATTCAAAAGACTAAAAAAGAACATCTGTACATTTGATGACTTAATATCACATTAGTCTCCATATGTGCACTTGCAAATAAAGTAAATATCTTTGAAACTGTAAGCTCTTAACTTACTGGTTGACTTACTGAGCTCATATGCGACAGACTCAAGCTCATGGAGAGACATCGCCGAGTCTGAAGGATCTTGGTACAACAGTATCCCAGATACTAACTCCAAAGAGGCAAGGCGTATCTGTAGGAAAAATAATACACAAATTCTAATCGCTATCAAAATTATGTTTTCAAGTATCTTTCTATAAAATACAATCATGTGCAATATGTACACTTTAATATCATTTCTTAATTCTTCTCCATCCTTGCAAATTCCACTTCTACATAGTTACCAATTCATTGTTACTTGTACATATCTGATTGGTAAATGAAAGAATTTTACAAAAAAAAAAAAAAAAATTATATGTATGCACTTGTGAATTATAAAATAGTCACATTTTTAAAATAAAACTAAAATAACTGTAATTATCAAAATACTTTTTTTTCAAGCAGCACATCAATGGTTTAAATTATTATCATGACTGATAAGAGTTGTCCCCCTTTAGTTTTCTCTGAAGAGACAGGTAAATTCTTGGCATACTGGGCCGGTAAGTAGTATATGTATATAAAGATTTCCATTCGTGAGACAGCCCCTTTACTTTTCAACAAGACCATTACAACTGCATTAATGATGTGTTATAAAAGAGACAAACAGATTTAATGTTTGATGGTTCAGAGAGAACAATAAAACATTTGCATTTTATGGCTAGCCCCATTACATTTTATTATTACAATATTGTGAAAATCCTTTGACTCAAAGGTAAACCTTGAAAGAACGTTTTCCTAATCTGAAAATCTACACGTTGTGAAATTTCACACTTCTGCCTTAATAACCAAAACTGTCAGTTTACATTAATATGATTGAGAATGAGTTTGTCTTTGAGAAATCTCTGAAGGTTTCGGAGTGTTTGGGTTCATAATGATAGATCAAATAATTTTCAGCAGCCTGCCCCAGGGGAAAGTTTCAAACGTGTAAATCTGACTTTTAAAATCAAAAACTTCACATCAAATAATTGAAAAGGCATTTCAAATATGGGGTTTTAATTTTCTGATAAGATCATTCTTTGATGTTTTCGTGTACATTGACCTTTCAATGAAGATGACGATTTTAATTTCACCTTTGTGTTCAATCATTTGGAACCAATTAAAGGATAATATACATGTATCTTCAATTTACACAGATTACACACATTGTCCTTTTTTTAAGGTACAACATGCACCAAAAAAAGTCAAAAATAGGAAGTCAACAACATAACAACAAAATGTCAAAAACAACAACAACAACAAAATTAAGTCACCAACAAAACAGGCACCTGACATTATATATTTTTCTCATAATAAAGAATATACATGTATACCCTTTACCTTTTAATGTATCATTAATAGGAAAAGGAGTATATATTTTTTATCATGACAAAAATATATGACATTAGGTGCCTGTGAACAACAACTACCAACAGTTCATGGCCAATAAGACGTGACTCATTTGAAAAAAAAAACAATGAATTCATAACAGGGTACCTAATTGGATCCATGTGGTTATTATATGTTTTCTATGAAAAAAAAAATTCAATAAAACTTGGGGACTAATATCAGTATACAGTTCACAAATAGTAGTGCAAAATAAAACACCCACCCCAAAAAAAACAATTTCTTGTTTTTAATGCAATTAATATGTTTTGAAAAGTTCATTCAAAGTTTAAGACCCCTATCTATGTATGTGACATGGCTTGCTGAAACAAAACCATTCCTTAATGGAAAATTATGAGTCTATATAAATTTTTCTTAATTGTGCCTTAATATTGCTTGATAATGATCTAAGGGGTTCTTTAAGAATAAAGAAAATAATCCTAAAGTATCTTACTATATTGCTGAATAAGAAGTGCAATGGTTTAGTGCACATAACTGCAAAGATAAATCTTTTAGAGTAGATAAGTAAAGAAAGAATTAAATCATGCAGGCAAATTTTAAATGAATAAAACATTATCAGAAATGAAAGTCCTCAAAGTAAGTAAATCAATTTAAGAGTCCTTAACACACTTTTGGGAAAAATTATGTTTCTCAAACAAGCACAAACTGGGTTTTCTTTTCTTAAAGTAAAAGATATGATATTCTAGCATGTGTAGCATGATTGAAAAATAACTGAAAAATAGGAAGTTTACAGAGAAAAAAGAACTTAATCTTTAAGGATTAAAAAAAATGTAATACAAATTAATAAAAGTCGTTGTATTCTAATTTCTGTTGATGGATCCCACATCAACTGCTTTTTAAAGTTTTTACAGTCAAAAAAATGTACGTGTCAATATTAATCATTCTCCAATACAAATAATATAATAGTACATGTAATTTTTAATATTGTGATGTACTATTGTAAAAGTTGCAGGGTGTGGAGGGCCCTATTAATCAACTGGAGTGGTCACTTTTGACTCGCTCAGCAAAAACGATAAATTAATTCTCATATTAAAATTCTGGAATATCAGAGAGAGAGAGAGAGAGAGAGAGAGAGAGAGAGAGAGAGAGAGAGAGAGAGAGAGAGAGAGAGAAGAGAGAGAGAGAGAGAGAGAATTTGTATAAAAGTATAGTGAAGAATAAATTCAATGATGTACAATTGGGGCGCAAGTGGGGTTTGCTTATTTATATTCAAATATTTAATAAATCTATCAAAAATCCCTTCGGGCTTTATTGGATTTGATCACGCCCCAACCAAAATTATCATCTCATAATACTCAAAGAATGATTCCTTATTCCTTAAAAAATAGCTTGTACATTTTTTTGTATGTACAAGATTATGCAAAACTAAGCTCAGACCTGCTCTTTTTTTAAAAAAGCATTAATGTCATAATTTGAAAGAAGTATGATGGACTTATCGGGGCTAAATACTGCAACATCTACCTTAATTGATATAATGGAAAACACCTACTAGTACTTGTTGTGAAATTAGACAATTTACACAGACTGATCCGCTGAGATTAAACCCATTTCACTATAACTAGACTAATTAAATGGAATAGCTGGAGTAGTTACAAACATGTACATTTGATTTTGTTTAATTGCACAGTAGTAAAAGATAACAAGATATCGTAACAAGAATTCGGTAACGGATATTCAGAAATAGCATACAGATTTCAATCTCCTCCCATCAAAGTATTATCGAATTCTGTGATAGTGAATGCTTTAAATGTACTTTTATTGCTGAAAAAAAAGAGCCAGACATATAATGAATTATATGGACTCCAAAACGTGACTTGAATACTCAAACACAGAACAAAATGTATACAGGTTATGTGTGAAATATCATTGCATAAGATTGATTTTAAATTAAAACTAGAGGTACTGTGAGCAAGCTCATAAATGATACCCCCTGCCAAGAAAATATAATAACTCAAGTAATTTCTCTATTGGAAAGTAGTGGATGCACTATTTTTCTTCAAGTGACCTTGAACTTGCCCAAATGACCAAATCTCAAGGTCAGGACATATTTTCATGTCACAGGCAATCTTTGTGTCAAGTTTTTGCTTCAAATCATTCTCCATTACAAGATATGGCCTAGACATGAATTATGCACTTTTTTTGCAGTGTCCTAATACTTGCCAAAATGACCTTGAGTCAAAATCATGACACACCCTCAGGTTATAAGCATTCTTTATGTGAAGAAGGACCGTCCGATGTTTCTCCATAAAAAAAGATATGGACCGGACACAATTGCACAGACAGATGGATGGATAAATGGATAGATGGACAAAGTCATTCCTATATACTCCCCCCCCCCCCCCAAAAAAAAAAAACATTGTTTGCAGGGGGTTACAATCTATTGGCAACCAAACATGAAATTTATTGTTTTATGATGTCTGTGACTCATCCTCCGAAAATTTTAAAATCATGGAGGTTTAATAAATATCATCAAAATGTTAAATCATGGAGGTTATCATCATCACTATCCAAGGATTTCTGATCAGCTACTCTCCTCATCGAAACCCTTGGCTATTGAAGATGGGAGGTCATATACAATTATCATGCATTAATTTCACCAAAAGTCACAAGACTTTTGTATATAATAGCATCAAAAATAACATTTAGGTCCAATCAAAAAAGGATTAAGAATAAATATGTTTGTAATTATTTTAAGATTTAGTTTTATGTAAAAAACAAAAAAAAAACAAGACAATAATTTAAATGTCAATGATTTGTTGTAAGAGGAAAATCCTGGGACTTTAAATGAATTAAAAAGCTGGACTAACGGAATTTGATTTATTTTTTTGAAATATCTTTGAGGGATGGGAATGTGAGAGATATCCTACTAGAATAGCTAGGATTTCTGCGCATATGAAAGCTTGCTGCCAAAAGAAAAAAAAAATCTTCGAACATTGTCTTAATCCTTCTTTTGTCAGCTTTTATATAGCAAAGCCAGGGCAATTCTCAAGTCACACTCTTTGTCACAACTTCACAACTTTGTTTTCACAACTTGTTTTCATTATCACAATAGCAGTGTGAACATTATTTAGCTTCTATTATCAATTATCATTTAGTAATACTACACTTCGGCTGTTTTAGCTCTAAAAACATCTATCTTTAAAAAATTCTAAACGTGAAAAAAATGATATATAGAAGTAAAAATTAATGTATAAAAAAAAAAAAAAAACCCTCCAACAAAAACGCCCCAAATTGAAAGGAAATGTTCATATACAACACTCACAGTGTGATTGGGAATATAGATAAAAGTAATTATCATTAAGCCTGGAAATATATAAAAAAAAAAAATATTTGATATAATGATTCCATATTACCGGGGTATTTATCATTGACTGACTGGTCAAATGGTAAAATTTAGAAGTCCATGTGTAAGTATGACATGATACATCACTATCAGTCAATCTAAAAATAGTACATCTAATTGATACCACTTATTAAGGAGAGCAATTGGGAAACACCTGTACATCTAGATGATTCATAATTTTTTTTATATTTCAATTTTTACTCATATTTTGCATATAAATACATGTTATTTAAGTATATATGTACTTATTTTCATTTAATATTGAAAGAAAAAGAGAGCAGGCTCCCATATCCCACTTTCCCACATATCTTGACAAAGATTAGACATAATGAATGACTGGGTATGCACGAATACACAAAATAATTTAATAAAGGGGCATAACTCTTGAAAATTATTTACATCAAAACTTTCTGCAAATCTGTACTTTTGTCTTTAACAACAACAAAGTTTTAAGTCCAAATAGGTCAACGCCCCCCTCCCCTAAAAAAAAAATAAAATAAAATGGAATTGGAATTTCCTGGTAATATGCACATCTTCACATTGTGTCCTAAATACCTAGCACAAAGTTTCATGAAATTCAGTGCAGCAGTTAAAGAGAAGTTGGGTTGGGTATAATTAAATAGAAATTTGTTGTAAGGAGTATAATTAATTAGCAATTCTTCATGTTCGTATTTCAATTCTTTTCTTGTTAATTTCAGTATATTAACGGAACAAAGATTCTATCTTTGCTACCTTTCTGTTAACTTACCAGTAAATATAATCGTATATCGGTATACACGACTATACTCTATAGTAGCCATTGTATTTATTTCTTCTTTTTTAAAACTTTGCTAAATTATGCAAGTATCTATCTGTAAATGTATTTTTAAATTTTTATTCTGAATTTTCTAGTGATTAAGGTGACCAAAACATGGGCATTAGAAAAATATGATTAAACGGCATTGATTTTCCATCAGAGCTCTGCATGTGTTCAGACACTCACGTGAGACAAGAGACAGAAGAAGCAGGTGTGTATAAGCAGCATGAAAGGATTAGATATGCCACCCTACACTAAATACTGTAAATCCTTAATGAAATGCGAGAAAAAATCATGAGAAAACTTGCTTGCTAAACAAAAAATTCTGGCGATTTGTGTGGGTTGTTGAACGTAGCTTATAGCATTATCGAAATCTATGATAGGACGTACACTGAAGGAAAATAACTTCGGTATGTTGAACTTTCACACATTTTGACTTTTGTGAACTAATTAACTTTCTATATGCCAAAGGAAACTAAGGGACAAAGATTTTCAATTATAATTCATATTTTTACCCATAAAAGGATACATTTTAAATTTTCCTTTTTTTTGCCCACAAATATTTGGTTAAGCGACTCAGTTGTCTAAAAAAAAAATCTTTGGCAAATTTTTCTTCTACAAACAGTACTTTAGTTTAGTCAACTCGTTTAAGAAAATATTTCATGTGAAATGATATATATTTGGGAGTGTATGTATTAATTGCAATTAAAAAGTTTGCAGTATGAAAAACCAACTACAAAAAGAAATATATCTAATAATCTTTTTGGGTAGATTTCAGAGCATCACTGTATTTCAATATTCTGTCTTGCATATATGATGCCTAATAATTACCTTCTCTCACTTTCAAAAACAGAATACCTTTTCTAGGATGGAAATCTCTCCAAGTTTCAGCAAAAGGACACAATTCTTTAGTGAGATATTCGATTTCTTTATATGGTAGACATCTTGTCTTCGCCCATAGAAGCCATATACAAGGTGACCCTAGAATTGATAATTTAAATCAAAATGATTTTAATTCTTTTTTTTTTCAAATTCCAAATAAAGGTTATATAATTAGAAATATATTGAAACATTGCAGTCGTAGCTTATTCATAAGAGTTCCTAAACAAAATGTGGGCATGCACATATATACTACATGTACCAGTAAATACATAGGCATTTTAAATAAAATTAGTTGTTTGTTAATTCCTCTCTGTTTCAAAAGTTAACCATATCCAACTTGATTCAGGAATCGCATTGAAATATATTGTCAAAATACAATACATTATACATTTATAGCGAAGTGCCAGGGACAAACACTTAACTTTTCATAATAAACTCAATTCTCTCTATCTGATAAACTATTTTGCATATGTTTAAAACTTGGGGCAATGTAACTCACTCAGACTTTCCTACATAGCATTATACATGTAGTCCATTATAAATATGTCTGCGATTAAACTGAGTTTTACATTATACAGAATCCTTACTCTTGCCCTCCCTGGGATTGCTACAATGGGGCCACTCTCCTTCTTCAGGGGTTCTGTGGAGTTTTTCCCTCCATACTTCAACACAAGTACGTCCTCTCCAGATTTAGACAAGGTTATCTCCGAGGGATTATCTGCATCAATGGAGGGAACTTCTACTCTGTACTGTGCAGTTTCCACTTTGTCCAAACGCAAGTTTCTTAGAGTCTCGTGAATGTAAGTTACCATTCTTTTATCCAAAGACTCTCCCGACTTTTGAGGGATAACTGATGTCATTTTTCTAAAAATAAATAAAAAATGTGTTTGAATAAATCATAAGGTCCAGGAAATATTCTATAAACATGAATAGGTGTTGGTATATTTTTTTGGCAAGTGAATCAATGAACCTTAAAATTCTGTACAACATGCAAAGTATATTTATACAGTGAAAAAAATTAAGGATCATCTAAGTTTCTGAATTGCCTTCAACTGAGGTTCTTCAATCTCTTCATTTTGACAAAAAAAGGTAAACAATCTTAATAGATAATAATCTTTTTAATGCCAAAAATATATAAACAAATGAATTAGGGAATATAAAATGGTGTAACAGTGTACATAGTTTATTATTGAACACCTTGAAGATTGGGTATTTCAAACTAAAAATACTGCTTTAAATAAAAAAGAAGTTTTTAGAGTAACAGACTAATCTTTTTTACAGCTTCAACAGGAAAACTTTGTTGACTCTTGAGATTTTCCCCTTGTTTACTTTAGCAACTGCCTCCTCAATAAATACAAAAGGTCCTTTGAACATGATCAGTGATGCTAAATGTTGTCCCTTATAATTATGAAATTGAGAAACCCTTAATACACTTCTTCTCTGAGCAAATCTGCAGGCAACCATAGCATGCTTGAGTATAGTGGAAAATTACACAATGCCTTTTAAGCTGTACAGATTTTAAATAACACGGTTTTGCGACAACAATTAAGCCAACTGAAAAATTGACAAAAATCATTTTTACATTATTAAAACGAATTATGCCTCTATCATAACAAAAGGTGTCGTTCTTCGTTTTGGTGAAAATTTGGCGGGGGCAAAGTATAATCAAGTGATAGACGGCTTCCTCTGGATTTAAATCTATCTTTTGATTTCATTTTGTCGTCAAAAATTTCACACCCCTATATAATTCACACTTGAGAAAAGCTTGTTATCCTAGCATGTTTGCACTCCCTTATCAACAAAAAATGAAGGTGAATTAGCTCAGTTCATTTGTACCATAATGCTCCTGAAGTTTAAACCTGTGCAAAAATGATATTTGCCGAGAGACTTCAAAGAATGTGGTGTTAAAGAATACATTATACCATATATTGATTGTTAGATAGCTTTCAGCACCTTGCACCCGTTTTTTAATGATTATACCCCAAACTATACCTTACTAATCACTATAATTACCAGGTATTAATTATTTTACAAAAATCCTGTACCTCAGTCCCCTAATTTCATGGAATGTCACCCATAACCTGAGGTGAGAATCATGAATTTAAAGTTATATCAACAGAGGACGCAATCCTTTGATACCAGACATGGCTTTCTGCGCGATGGCCAAAATATTCAGACTTCTCTGGGTATATTTCTAGGTCTTTTATAATACAGTAGCCGCAAGCACAAAATAAAAGCTTGTTAACATGATGAAAAGTTAACAGACCGAATATTTTTAGAGCTGTATCAAAAAAAATTTGTAAAGGTCAAATTAATTGAAAAGATCCAACAGGTTTATATTAATACCCAGACTAGCAATTAGTTGATATGTGCAGTGCAAAATATGTGACCGTCTCATTGTATGCAAGAGAAAGAAAAAAAAATAAAACAAATTAAAAGATTTACCGAGTACAGAAAAACAAAACGATGAACAAATAGGTAATTAGGTAAATTATTCTTGTGTTTATTAGCCCTCGATAAGGGTTAATCTTTTTGCACTTCACTTAGATTTTTTAATGTTGTTGTCAAAACAGACATACTTAAAGTGATCAGGGAAGTAAAAATCAGTGATATATCAAAGAAGCACTCGGTTCATGAAAATGTCATTAACTTAGTGCTTCTTAATAAAAACAGTTCCCTGATTGCAATATTTATTACCAGTGAGACTGATAATCACAAAACTGTTCCTGTATAAATACCACAGTATTAAGACAGTTTCCTCTCTCTCCTCCAAATGCATGGAGATCTGGGGAGGGGGGTCAGGGTGGTAAGGACTGGAAAAATTAAACTTATTAAATTAACATTGTAAAGTAGCTGAAACTATGCCTTGGACCCCACTAGCAAAGAAAACACCCCCCTCCCCTCCCCCCCCCCCCCCAATTTTTTTTTCGATCTGCACATGCCTCCCTGAAAAATTTGAACTTTAAAACTCCCAAATTCCTTAGAGTGTGCATGGAGTTAATAACGAAAGCTCAATCTTTTTTATCCAATACAAAATCTGCAATTGTATTATCGTTTTCTTTTATGGTCTACCTGACTGAATACAAAAGAACAAACTCGCTTGGAGCTAGACAGCATTGTTATGAGAGAGAAAGAAAATAAAAAATAATATTTGACGTGCACAAAGGAAAATAGAGACAGGTGGAGCAAATTAATCGGACCACTGCATAGTCAGATCGGATCTCTTCAAACAAATAGACGCAACGTCCAGAAAAATAAAATCCCTGTACATATCCTCAGCTTGCTTTAGCTGTCATACACATGTATGAAGAAGAGCGAATTAACCAACGATTATCGTCTAGATTTCTATCGCAATTTACGAACCATTTTGTCTATTATCTGATTTCTTTCATGAACTGATGTATCATCATGCTGCGTTCTTTTAAATGGCTGATCATAATCGACTGTTAACATAACAATTGTAAAGAGGGTATCTCGTGTAACGGTGATAATGGTTGTCTTGGAATGTTTATTTGCGATAGGATATCTCCCAGATGATTAATACCTGGATGAGATAAATCTTGTACATGTGTAGTAGCAAAGAATAAAGTTCTCAAAAAGCTTAGGATTCTGTCATAGTGCATCCATTTTTATATTTAAATTAACCATTTAATAGTATACTAATAGTACATGTATTTTATAAATGAAAAAAAAAGACCCCAAAGTGTGAAAGAAAGAAAAACTCCGTATCTCCTTTACTCTTTAATTAGAATATGATTAGGGCCATTTATATAGGATCGACGCGTTTTATAAATGTAATGAATAAATCTCATCATCCACAGTCAGGTAACAGAGGGGAGTGGTTGGGGCTGGTTTCATTTCTACTTCCAAAAAATGTACTTTAGTTATATATTGGAAATATATATAGATGTAGTACGTTACATATACTGCCAATAAGGGTCCTTTTTTTTGTTTAGTCAATTAAAAAATACCCCCAAAACATTATGTCATATGTGACTGCTACGTGCCATAGACTATAACTTACAAATGCATGAAATGTTTGAAGTCAGCACCAGTGAATATGATTATTATGGCATTAGTTGTGAATAGATATGCATGCATAATCTTAATTATGAAAAAAAATGAAGCTAAGGAGACTGTAAATATTTACTATTTTATAGTGAGGTTTTATTTTTTTTATTTTTTTTTTTAGAGTAATACACTCCCATGGTTCTCAAATCAGGGCTAGGCATTTTGGGCAATAATTTGGGGCTAGGAATTTTATGACATACAAGTCTTACGTGTAAACTTATGAATTTTATTATGTGCATGTTAAAACCATTTTTAAAAGATCAGATTTCAGATTTGTGACAGTTAAGTACTTGCTCAGATAACACTCCCGATTATGCAATGTCACCTGTATACCGTCTGCTCTCTAATGTGTATTTACTTCCTTGCAAATGCATTTTGTTTTCTGCTATACAAAAGATCACAGACATTAAATGGCTATATATGAGCTGATTGTATTAATAAATTGTTAGCGGGGCTGTATTTATGAAATCTATGTGAACATATAATCAATTACAGTGTTGAACACCTGTCGTAAATCTGAACGTTAATCCGTTAATCCACGACTCCTAATCCACCAAACAATTAACCTACCCTGCTGTGTCTGTAATCCTTTGACCTGACATCAAATACATCACATTTTCATGTACCATTTCCAATCGGTCTGCATCAAACCCATCCGTACGGATAGTGTAGTCGCAGGGCGTTTTATCTGTGTAACTCTGACTATCATGAATATAGTACCCCACGAACAGCCCAACCAACAAAAATACACTGATGATCAAAACCACCAAAGAAAACGTCCACGTGCTGACGCAGCGCCCCGCGGGCTTCTGGGCGCTGGACCCAGCTTCCGTTTCACACAGACGACGTACGTCGTTTGGGTCCACAGAATCGACAGAACTCCACGATCGAAACGACTTCATACTTTTTGGTGTCGCCATTTTCAAGTAAATCTTTCTCAAGTCATTTGAAGTGTTTTCACCTGAGGGTATTTAACTAAGTTCGCGGGACGGTATCAGAAGTGGTAAAATCCCAGGAGCAGATGGCAGTGTTGACGCACCGACAAAAGAGGAAAATTATCTCGAAGGAGAGGGGAGGGGGGATTTGTGTGACAATAATTAGATTTGACACGATTTACAATGGTAATCCTCACAATTGTGTAGAATGCGCTTTGAACCGAAATTGTCAAATTATGCAACGATTTAAATGTGTATTTAAACCCATGCAGACGAAAATGCCGTATATTTACGTGATCAATCTTTCTATGGATTTTTATATGTCGTTTTTCGAAGAAAAAAATGACGAAATGATAAAAAAAAAGAGCAGTTTTCTAAAGAATTAACACCACAATTTTGATAAATATTACACACACAACATTTTATTTTACTCTGGACTGCACGGTTCAGAAATGAGATTCACGTACGTATCTCGATTTTAAAGTGATTCAATTTTAATGAGATACAAAAGTGTCTATCACTTACTTTGAGAGATAAATTTCATAAATTAACGGATAAATGTCTCATTATTTTTATTTTTTCTCTTCAAAATATACGACATTACTAAAGAGAAACACCTTAATTCTCAAACTTAAAAAAATATTTCTCTTTTTGTTTCGGATATCTCTCTCTTAATCTGTGAGATATCTTTTAAAATTAAAATGTATCTGTTTCTAAATAAATCAATAGTACAACATAGTACCTTGCCAAAAGACTGCATCAATTTATTAAAACACCATGCATTTTCTGCTTTATTCGGCAATTGCGAGATGTAAATCCCCGCGTAATTTACGGCCAATTATTTGCGTAATAACATAAATACTGTATCCATATAAATGGTGCTCTTTTATGATCTAAATACACAAGTGTCAAGTATTGGAACACTTTAATTTATAATGATCTTATTATTGAATTTTACCGTCAGTCTTTCTTCGAAGAGGGATAACTACAAAACAGCACCACACGATATTCTATGCCCGTCACAAAAATGCAAAATACACTGTACACGCACTGTAACACAAGCTGCTATTAACCCGCTGACGAAATTCTTTCACATAGTTTAGCTGTATAGGAGACTCTTGCCATCAATCCATTTATTAAGTGTATTAAACGATTAATCATGGTCAACTAACGTTATCCTTTTGTTTTCTTAAAATGAAGTTCGCTTCATTGAATTGCAACGTCTCACGTGCAAACAACTTTGAATTATCTTAAGAATTAAAATAGTCAATTCATTTAATTGTATAAAAGCTTTTTAATGTTGTACAGATGTGTTTGATGATCTGACTGTGGATGACACATTTCTTCTGATGATTTTTTTTTAGAAGGGGGGGGGGGGGGGGTGAGGACCCAACTGGATGCTCTCATGTCCGTGCTGCCACCCCAACCGATAAATATGTTTCTGCTAATTAAATTATCTGAAAAACGACATCTACCCGATTCCAAATACTAATTCATAATTTTTTTAAATGTTCAAGACCAATTCAAATGATACACATCTTTATCTTGACAATTGTATATGTAATATCTCGTAAAAGGGATTTTAAACTGAAGTTATAATCCTGTTATGGAGTTGATAGATCTAGACCCAAATATGGCCGAAAAGGTCAGTTGAGGTCTTTTTTCTTCTTTTTTTTTTCCACCTATGCGGACTCTGGACCGTAAATGGAGACGATTAATACGTATTAAAACTGAAATCTCTATAGATAATTCAGATTGTAACAATCCGAAAAGAGAGTTAACACTATCAGATCAAATGTTAATTACTTCTCGCATTCTCATTTATTGTTCAGTATGATTTATAAGCGGAATATGCAGCTGTTAAATTAAAAACCTTTAGTACGACAAATCAACTACTTTATGTACAGTATATCAAATCGTGAAAGCATCCACCGAGTAATACCGAAAAAAGCACAAATTTACGATAATTTCTGTAGTTTGCCCACACATTAAACTACATTAAGGACGAGGAAGCGTTAAATCATCAATGCGGGACATTCATATGCAAAGGTTGATAACATATTAATATTAATAACGCATCAATTGCGCATTCATATATATACGTACACGTATTTATCACGAAACACGGTGCAACCGAATGAATGTTCACTGTACGCACATTGAACATGTGTATGATTTTACACTGATCATAAAATCAGTGTATGATTTTACACCTGTTGTTAAATTTAGCCCTGAACTAAGTACACCTCATGCCATACACTGTCATAACCCAACCACCCTATCGCCACTAACACAACAAGTTTCATTAATAAGTGAGTTCTGAAAAGCGAACTTTCGATCGAATGACGGCAGCCTTGCGCTAATTGTTTTTGGATCTCTTGATGAATCGGATTTTGCAGATAATCAGAATGTTTCTTCGAACACGCCTCCTCTGAAAAGAAATATTCATTGACTCTTCCTACCTGAGAATTTCAAATATATATGGATCAAAAATTTAATATAAGAAGTACACAATGTAGTAATTTATCTTGTTTAGAATATGTGCTTGCATTATACTAGTATCTCGTTATAATAGCTATATAATTGTTTATTTACGAGTATCTAAATGTTAACCCCCCCCCCCACCCCCAACTGATTTATCTAATGACATCGGGGCATAGATTTATTTATAAAGTATTATCATAAACAACAAGTAAATTGTAATCAATTAATTTTGTTTAAAAAATTGGTATTTTTTTTTATTACACCTCAATTCAAATGAATCAACATGAATACTCACCAAAGAATAATAAAACAAAAGAACAGGGGCGTACAAGGCGTTGTATATCCCCCACTAGGAGCAACGAAGATGATAGAATTTCAATTTAAGTTAGAATATTAATTTTTGGCTTGTATGCATTGTTTTGTTGTGTAAATTTCACGATGGAAGTCAATATTGTGCTTTCATTCTATAACCACGACAGGTATAGGTTTCCAAATTAAGCTGCACTTAAGCATTGAATGCTTATTTTTGGATGTCGTCGGTCCTATGACACACCAAGCGGTGCAGACAAATTGAATACCGCGCGTTAGCACGGTATGATAATTTGTCTGCACCGCTTGGTGTGTCTTAGGACCGACGACATCCAAAAATAAGCATTCATTGCTTATATCTATATTCATACTGATGTCTTTTGTATGAAATATATGTGTATCGTTGCTGTAAAGCCAATATAAACGCTCTCAGTCGGGGATATGAAACATACATGGAACAGCCATATTAACATCTTATTTAGTTCGGTTCCGCGACTAAAATATAGTGCCAGAATCTCTGTAGAGAAAAATCCCATTCTTTAAGGAATAGATGTAATTAAATGATTATTTTTCAAAAGTACATATCAAATTCGTTATGTAAGATTAAACGTTTCATTTAATCTTACAAAAATAAATATACTCAAAACACATGGAGACGTTTATATTTGTGCACATGTCGCATGAATTGTCAAAGTGTATTCATAGAAAATTGAACGTCGCAGATTTCCAATGCAAAGATAAGGGGAAATATACACTGAATGTAAATATAGCGTTTTATTCCAAAATCTTGGTTCATTCACTGTTCTAAATTGCAAAATTTAGGTGTGAATGGGTCTTGACTCCATCCTAAAAGTACTTTTATTTAAAGAATAAGTTTTTATTTATTTTTATTATTGATTTATTAAAATGGAGTCTAGACCCATAATGGGTCAAATGCGTGGTTTTCACCAAAAACGTTTTACTTTATTAATTATTGTCAAACAGTAAGATTTATTCACCGGTACTATAATGTGTCAACGTAGCCCACTGTGATAGGCGGAGGCAAGTCCATCCTTCTCGAATGAGAGGGTGTTCGAATCGTATAGACGGCGTTTTATTTTTAATTCATTTGCTTTTAAGTAAAACTTTTGCTTTTTTATTGGACCATTATGAAAATAAATATCTATACAATTTATATAATTACGCAATGTTCATGTTCTGTACATACATTGCGGATAAAAATAGCGCTAGCACAGATATGAGATCATGCTGTAATGTTTAGAAAGTAAACAAATAAAACAAAGGAGATTAGTGCCAATGTTTTAATGTATATTATTTATTTGTCAGAGAATGCAGTTCTATATTATACATGTACATGTATATATGCACACTTTTAAATGTAAAGATTTTTTTTATATGTTCATATGCCATTTCAAAATCTGGGTACGGGGGATTTGTCAGGCCTTGTACGCTCTTGTCTTTTTCAAATACTTCAATCCGATGTCTATTGACTAGATTGACAACCTGCATGAAATGTACATAAAAATTCAAATGAATTCACCACCGGAATATATCAATATTGATTATTGTCCAAATATTTTCCATCAATTTTAAATACACTGTAGTATGATACAAATCGGTTTGTTCGATTCGCCAAGTGCTAATGACACTAGAAGAACGTGATAATTTGCAAAGCTGAAACATGTAAGACATTATTATGTCTCCTATCAGTTTGCCACTATATATTCAGTACTCATTATTTTCGCACAGTATACAAAGGGTTTATATAGCGTAAGCATACTATGCCGAAATAGAGCACGGCAAATGTTTTCAACGAGAATCTTACAAGCGCCGACAGCGGGTTCCGAACACTCGACTCTAAAATCATTGCGTCTAAATGACCATCGCGTTATGTTATGCTACATAAGCCGATAGTGTATATGATGGTTTTTAAATATATAAAAGGTAGATACATGCGATTGACATCAAACAATTAAAATTATTAATATTTCCAAAAACACCTCATTATTGACGGTAATTTCAAAGTTAAAGTTTCTGATAAACTGTTGAACAAATTGATTGAACATTTTTCAAAGAAATTGTACATGAGCATCACGAAAACCCTTTTTAAATGACGCTTGATAGAGAATGTACAAGAAAAAAAATTCAATGAGATTTCGTCTGCTAAACAGCTCAAGTTTTCTCGGTAAGGTCAATCGTGCCTCATTTCTTGAAAAGAACATAAACGTTTGTTGATTTCTTTTTGTACAGCAACTTGTTGATTAAATAATCAATCAAATCAATTGATTAATTTTAAAGAACAAACGTTTGCTTTTCCGGTGATTATTTTAGGGACTATAATAGACAACACTCAAACGTCACAGCTACTTAGAAGCACGTCTGTATATACGACAGTCGGCATAACAATAACAATAGTGTTGTGTTGTGCATGTACTATGCCAAAATAGTAGTCAGGGTTTGATACATAGTGCACGAGCCGGAGGCGAGTGCACTATGTATCAAACCCTGACTACTATTTAGGCATAGTACATGCACAACACAACACTGTTATATAAATGTTGCTTTCACGAGTGTAGATATTTTACTAGCAGCTGTCTGTATCTGATCTGAGTACTAATAACTTAAGTTGATTTCATGAAGTGAAATGCATGCTGTATAGTTCCAACCTGATCGTTGACAAAACTCATTACAAATAGTTTTAAGAAGGCTGGATGGCCAACCCATCAGATATATCGTAAGATTTTAGATATGATATTTTTTGTCGTAAATTTTGATTAACAGAAGAAAAAAAAATCAAAATATTGTAACTTTAAAATTTGACCATTTTCCAATATCTTTATACATGCAGGACTTTTTACTTCAAAAAGATTGATATAGTCCAAAAGTTTAATTCAACTCCCCATCGATCTGAAAAGATATGACATTGAGTTTTAGATATGAGAAATTTTAGACACGGGAGAACCCCCCTCCCCCCCCCCCCCCCCCCACCAAAAAAATACTCAAACGAACAAAAAAGCAAACAAAAACAAATGAGAAAGAAATACATGTATAACATATTTTAAGAACATGAACGATTTAATTTTTATGAAACTTGGCCTGTTTGATCCGTGTTAATCACATATTTTGAACAAGAATGAAAAATCATTTATTTTAAATAAAGAAAGAAAAGATTGTACTTTTAATGACGCAAACATCTCCTGAGTTTTGAGCCAGAGTTGGGCAATGGAACGACATATTTTATGAAAACAATTACCTGGATCCGTATTTTGAAAGAGTATTCATTTCAGAGAAAAAAGTTATATTGTAGAACATTGCATCATACAAGAACATCGTCCTCTGGTTCTGTATGCATTAGAATTAAGATCGAAATGAAATGTCTTTCACTAAACCGTTGATTTTTTCTGAGCTTGTACAAAAACTGTACGGTACCGCAAAATACAATATTAATGCAAACAACAATTTGCTAACTACTTTACAGTACTTTCAGTACTTTAATTATATATTAGAAAAACCATCAGTAATAAGCATTATCCCATTTACATTATGTGTCCATGACGCGATCTGAAGAACACCTCCGTCACATTGAATTCATTCATGACGGGAGGTGTAATATCAAAGTCCAACAAGAGGCGATATAGGTGTGCTCAAAGCACGTATCCATAGCTCATCAACACATCGTTGTCTGATTGATTCAAGTCAGGGTGACAAGTGTTGCCAATTCAACTGGTCTAAGACACACAAGGAATGAGTCAACCCACTAGGTTCATACAGGTGGCGCTGAACCGGAAATGTATTCAAGATGGTGCCCACCCCCCCGAAAAAACCTTGTGACAGGTGTAGAAGCTTGGTAAGCATTGCAAACATTAAGTAAACTAGTAATATGCACAAGCAACTATGCTCCAGATGAATTTCACATTTAAATTTTTATGACCCTTCATGTACTTGTGTGAAATTCAATCCCATACTAACAATTTCTGAAAATGTGTCAGGGTGGAATTTAAGAATTAATTGCTGTTGACAAAAATAGATTAAAAGCGTATCATTGGCAAATGAAAGAGTATAAGATTGTTCAAAACTTTCCTGATTTTCGATATGTTCTCCATTTGAATAAGAATACCATTAATATAATTGATTGAGTCATACTAGTATATCTTTCGTCAAACTGTTAGCTCTACCTTATATTCTGATAAAAATAAATGCATAAAAAATAAGCTCTTACGTTAAATTGTCATAGCTTCAAATAGATATGACTATCTGGAAAGAGGACCATATATATCTCGCCCTACCCCTTTCAATAGTCATTTCGTATGAAAAAAAAATCCATTTCATGACTACGAAATTTATTTTTTGCAACGAATTCTATTTCGTGTCCAAGGTGAATAGAATACATGTATATAGTAAGCATATGTCATATTGTACCCATTAATATATGATAAAATTAGCGATTATTTTTTACCTTGTCAAACCACAAAATTACATGTGAAATAGCAGCCTTCAGACAATTCATTTTAATCATTAAATTAAATTTGATTCCAGTGTACTATAGCATTGAATCATGCTTTTTTGAAAGATACAGTCTCATAACTGCAGCGGTGTGTGCATACAAATTGAGTAACGCGCGTTAGCTTAAAATTCCTATCTTGTCCTAAGGGTAAGTTCATATTAATGGAAGAGCCACTGTAACAGCCACAAGCGTGAACTTTGATTTTCGCTTGTGACGTTGCAGTTTGCCGCGTTCAACGTTTGTTACTTCATAATAAAACTCGTCATTTTAACCTTTGAGTACCCTGTGTGTATTACAGTGTTATAATTGCCGTAGCTTTCAACACACTTTACAAGCAAAAAAATATGTGGAATGTAAATATTTAAGCAAAGAATGCTTATTTTGGGATGTCGTCGGTCCTATAACACACCAGGCCGTGCTGACAAATTGAATACCGCGCGTTAGCGCGGTATGATAATTTGTCTGCATGACCTGGTGTGTTATAGGACCGACGATATCACAAAACAAGCATTTAATGCTTATATTTATATATTTTTAAAATTCTTACCTTGTCTGCAAATGTGACTTTTACCTCAAAATTATTGTATTATCCTAAGGGTAAGTTCAAATTAATGGAGGAGCCACTGTAACAGCCACAAGCGTGAACTCTGATTTTCGCTTGTGACGTTGCACTTCGACGTTTGTGACGTCATAATAAAACTCATCATGTAACCTATGTGTGTTCATAGGAAATTGAACGTTGCAGATATCCAATGCAAACATAAGGGGAAATATACACTGAATGTAAATATACGTTTTTATACAGGTGAGCCATTCCCCTTAATTCTGTTTGTCATTAACTTGTTTCACAGACCATTTCTCCACACTGTTGAATGTCAGGGTGGATTGTGATTCATTCAAGTAATAAGTAATCATTCTTTGGGTATTATGAGGCGATCAAATCCAATAAAGACCGAATTGCCATACGATAGATTTGATCACGCCACCGTATTCGGTCACCTCATTATATTCAAAGAATGATTCCTTATTATTCATATTTATATAATTTTCAGCAATTGTACGATTAAATATTAAAATAGTCATTGAAGAAATGTATCGGACTATACGTTACAAAATCGATTCGTAGTGTTATCACAGACATAGACACTGGAAAATGTAAATATTGTTTGATAGAATAGAATTCTACTTCGGACTGTCCGTGCTGGAACTGACAGAATGATACTGCATTTTTATCTTGTAACTACATCGGAATTCATACCATGTGTCATTAAATACGTTATGTTCAACAGTTTTTGTATTTTGAAATCATTTTACTAAAAGCGACTATGCTTCAGTTAGAAGAAAGCAAGAAATTGCTTTTTGTTATAACAGCCCCATCTTCACACTCAAAAAAAACCCATGATGGAATTATTTTCTTTCGCAGAGTGCCAAAAACCAAAGACACCTTAAACTTTCCACCTTTTTCATTGATATTATCGAGAAATGTGATCGGTAATTTTTATTTTACAACTATCCGAGATCAACCAGCGATAAAGGAAAGAAATTAACACTTTATATATACAGGTTAACCTACACAGATAGAGTTTTATCAATACATAGTTATAGAACTATCGTAATTTAAGAGGGCTTGATGGTCGTGGCCATTTTTATACTATATTCACCTCCTTTAGACGAAGAGCTCTGTATAAAGATATAGGAAAATGTTCAAATCTTAAAGCTGAATTTAATTTTTTTCTTTATTAAATGATAGTTTATGGGCAAAAATATCATGTTAAAAAATTTAAGGCAGATTTATTTGGTAATTTGTTGACCACCCAGCCTCATTAATGTACTGAGTACATGAATCACTATTAGTATCCACGCCATGAAATATATATAATCAATTATCATGACGGACACTTTGTAATTCTCTCTAGGAAAATCAAGCATATCCACCGAACAAATAAAACAATACATGTAGTTGATATATAACAATTTGCATATGTATTACTGAATGATATTTAAACAATAAAATGCTGTCCATGGTTGTTCATAAGCTGGTTTGAAGGGCATGAAGGTTTGCGTATTTAAAGAAGTATAACACGTGGTATAAAGGAAGTGAATATTACAGAAGGGTAAGTGTTTACGTAATTGGCGTAAATGTTTTATCCATGACGCGATCCGAAGAACACCTCCGTCAAATTGAATTCATTCAAGAGGGGAGGTATAATATTTAAAGTCCAACAAGAGACGATATAGGTGTGCTCAAAGCACGTATCCATATCTCATCAACACATCGTTGTCTGATTGATTCAAGTCAGGATGACAAGTGTTGCCAATTCAAAGAAAGTCAATCCTATACTATCAACTTCTGAAAATGTGTCAGGGTTTGAATTTAAGAATTGCTATTGAAAAAAGTAGATTAAACCTGCATAATCGGCAAATGTGTCACAGTGTGAAATTCAATCACTATATTTATTGATTGTGTAAATTAACTTTTTCGGACTTTGTATTTATTGCTACAAAAACTTTTTATAAACATAGTCGGAGATGATCAGCTAATCTTTTAATTGACTTCTGTTTATGTTTATTGACACTTCATCTTTTATCTTATTAATCTTTTTTATGTACATGCTGCTTTAAGTGTCATCAATTACTCAATAGCTGTTTGAAAATTGATTTCTTTACATCTGTACAAAAAATGTTAATCCTTCATTGTGTTATTTCATTGTTCTCTATATGAGATTTTAAATTATAGACATCAGTTGGAATCAGACCTTTGGTGCTGATACATCCCAAATTCTTGTAAAGGTGTATTTCCTGTAAAGTCTAGGAAAAAGTCTGAAAACTATTAAGCGTTTTTTTTATTGGAGGTTCCGTGAGGCTGCGCCAAACAACAAGAAATAATCTAGTATTGACCCCGTATGGGAGAGAGCGTCCCGTAATATTTGGTTGGAGAAACCTAAGGATAATTGACGACGAAAAAAAATCGGAAAAGTCGAAACTGAAATAAAGGGACTTCAAACCGAAAAAACAGAATTGAGGAAGATTCTGCAAGAACAATCGGAGCGTAATAATAATGACATCTATCTAAAGAAAATTCGTAAACTAGAAGAGGACGCGCACGGAGACAAGGTTGTTATGGATTTAATGGACAAAAAACTTAGAGAGATAGGTAAAGAACATATGAAAATTCAGATGGAGGCAGAGGAAACAAACAAACAAACAGTTGGGGGAACAAAACAACGCCCTGCTGCAAACCATTCGGGGATTGGAAAATAAAAAAGAACATCTACAGTCCGTGTTTCTTGATAAACAACTTGAACACCGGTTTCAACCACATAGACACCGAAGAAGACAACAACGGGGCTACTTTCGATGATAAAATTTCAAAACCCGAGGACGTGTTTTACGCGGATGCAAAGAATGTGTCACGGTGTGAAATTCAATCATTTGGACTACTGCAGTACTTTTGAATATTGTGTAAATTGCTACAAAAACTTTTCTCTATTTCGACAACTATTTTGAAAACGTTTTAAATTCCGCACAGCCTTAATCTTACCCGAGGCACAGTCACAGATGGCAAGTTAATATTTTAATTGACTTCTGTTTATGGACACTTCATCTTATTAAAACTTTTATGTCTACATAAAAGTCTGAAATCTATAACGCGTATTGGTTTGTTTGAGGTTTAATGAAGCTGGGTCCAACGACAAAAGATAATCTCAGGATTGGCCCAGTATTAGTCCTGCACGGGAGAGAAAATCCCGTAATAAATGAAAGAGTAAAAGATTGACAGTTAACTTTCCTGGTTTTCGATATGTTTTCTGTTTGATTAAAAATATCATTAATAGAATTAATTGAGCCATATATTTTTCGTCAAACTGTTAGCGCTACCTTATATTCTGATAAAAATAAATGCATGGTCATCATAGCTTCAAATAGCTATCAATGTCTGGAAAGAGACTATATATAATTATACATACTACCGAAAAAGTATAAAAGACGAGTCAGAACAGGTAATACTTGCTAAACACCTTTAATTATGTTTCATCGCTACGAAATTTGTTTTGGATCGAATTCTATTTCATGTCCACAGATCAATAAAATACATGTATATAATAAGCATATGTCGTTTTGTACCCATTAATGTACAATAAAAATACCAATGCTGATAAATTTTAACCTTGTCTAACTCCAAAATTACATGTAAAATACCAGCCTTCATACCATTCATGTTCATAATCATTCATTTGATTCCCGTGTACACGTTTTATATAGGCGAGCCATTACCCTTAACTTTGTTTGTAATTAGATCTAACTTGTTCCACAGACCTTTTCTTCACACTGTTGAATATCAGGTTGGATTGTGATTCATTGTGAGATAGAATTCTACATCGGATTGTCAGTGCTGGAATTGACTTTATGATACTGAATTGTTATCTCGGAAGTACATCGGAATTCATACCTTGTGTCATTAAATACGTTACGTTCAATATTTGTTTTTACTAAAAGCGACTATACTTGAGCATGTTTAGTATCCCCCCCCCCCCCCCGAAAAAAAAAATTAAATGATAAACATAAGACATAATTTATGTGATGGTTTTGATAGTGTTATAGAAGGCAAGAAATGTTTTTTGTTTGGTAGCCCTGTCTTCACACACATAAAAAAACTATGGTGGAATTATTTTCTTTCGCAGAGTGCCAAAAACAAAACACCGAAAAACTTCCCACTTTTTCATTGATATTATCGAGAAACGTGATCGGTAATTTTTATTTACAACGATGCGAGATCTACCAGCGATAAAAGCAAGAAATTAACACATTATATATACAGGCGAACCTCCACAAATAGAGTTCTATCAATACATAGTGTAGAACTATCGTAATTTAAGAGCCTCAGGGCTTGATGGTCGTGTCCATTTTTATACTATATTCACCTCTTTGGACGAAGAGCTCTGTATAAAGATATAGGAAAATGTTCAAATTTTAATGCTGAATTTAATTTTTTTCCTTAATTATATGATAGTTTGTGGCCAAAAATATCATGTTAAAAAATTTAAGGCAGATTTATTGGTTAATTTGTTGACCATCCAGCCTCATTAATGTACTGAGTACATGAATCACTTTTAGTATCCACGCCATGAAATAATAATAATCAATGATCATGACGGACACTTTGTAATTCTCTCTAGGAAAATCAAGCATATCCACCGAACAAATAAAACAATACATGTAGTTGATATATAACAATATGCATATGTATTACTGAATGATATTTAAACAATAAAATGCTGTCCATGGTTGTTCATAAGCTGGTTTGAAGGACTTAAAGGTTTGAATATTTAAAGAAGTATAACATGTGTGTATAAAGGTAGTGATTATTGCAGAAGGTAATTTTTTTCCTGCAATTATCACAACCTTCATAGCCCGTATGGACCATCAAAGAAAGCATATCTCTCTCTTTCTCTCTCTCTCTCTCTCTCTCTCTCTCTCTCTCTCTCTCTCTCTCTCTCTCTCTCTCTCTCTCTCTTGTTCTCTCCACACACACGCATTGTATAACTTGAATATACAAATTCTAGAAAAAAATTAAAATCATAAAAATTCTTTAAAATAAACTTCCCAACTTATGAAAATGAAGCAGATAAACTTATTACGGAGTTTTGATTAGGTAGGTGTTTGTACGTAAATTGTGAAATTCTTGACCCTAGGGTTAGGAGTTTTAATGTTATAACGATATTCTTTGTTCATTAAGTGCAGATACATCAAATCTTTAAGCACCTTCTGAACTACTGAACATCTAGCAGGCAAAACAAGTGAAAGGTTAGACTGAAAAAGGAAAATTGATCCAGGGTAAATGTGAAAATAAATCTTTTATAGCTATTGGATTCATATAAATCAGCCATAACATACCCCCCCCCCCCCCCCAAAAAAAAAAGAAAAAAGAAAAAAAGAAAGACAAATGACCTCCAAAAAGTTGTTTTGGTATGTGATCTTTTTGAGCTGACTTTTCGTATGTTACTTATATATTTGGTATATCATAACTCATACTACTATCAACTATTTGAGATTTTCTTCCTGATTACTATTTTTGTGACGGATCGATATATGCATTGAAATCACGTCATTTAGGGAGTAACACCAGTGTTCCATTATAGAACGGATTGATAATTTATAACGAAATTATAGTTATTTTAATTTTTAAATATGAATAATTCCAAGTTAATTCCAATTAGTGATATAAAGATAAACATTGAAATGACATCTTGAATGGTTCATACGGGATATTAGTATTGCAATAATTTCACATTTTATGCAAGGTGCTTTACTTTTCTTTCTCGTAATTCTTTACCCTGCGTGAATCAACGACGAATCACTTAACACTAAACGAGAGAGAGAGAGAGAGAGAGAGAGAGAGAGAGAGAGAGAGAGAGAGAGAGAGAGAGAGAGATATGCATCTTAGTCATTTAAAAGAAATTTACATACATAAATTTTTTGCTGCATTCTTCTTAAGAACTGTTTTACATGCACATCACTAACAGTATGCAAATATACTATTGACAACGACAAAATTTAATTAAAGATTAATTTTTTCACATATATATATATATATATATATATATATATATATATATATATATATATATATATATATATGCTGTTAAAGAGCACATGGCGTCCATTTAAAACCATTTTAACAAATGCTTGGAATTTGGGTAGTTTTGTCAAACAGCAATGTGACGTAGGCCTTTCTATTTCATTGCTGGCCAATGGCTCTTCAAAATCAACAAGATTTGTCTGGCTTTTGAGCTAAGACTACACAATCTATGCATATTTCACTTGAAACCAGGGGTCATTTTTAACTTGTTTTGATGCAAGAAAAAGATAGTTACATCCTACCGAAAGTCCAAGGTCTTGTTAAAATGGTTCTATCCCATACATTACTTAACTTTATATTCTAAATCTAAATATCAAAAGGATACATAGTAGAAGTCATGACTTCCAAACGCTAAGCATGGTCATTCGTTTTTCGCACCTACAGGTATATAAACTCAAAGCCATGCATTACCCTAGAATTGATGTGTCAATTTGCTTGTTGCAGCTTTTTACTTCGCAAACATCGCCCTATTTTTTAGAACAGGTTAACATTTGTGAAAACCTTCGAAATTTTGGTGTGAAATTGTGATCTTTCATTAAGTTTGTTTAATGAGTCTATTCCTAAAATGAAGGTAATTCATCCTTTCCTGAAAGCTCTAAATTTGCTAAATACGTTGTAAACTTCAAAACTTCAAAACCCAGCATAGGTTTATTACGTATTAAACAGACATGCGATCAAAGTTTAATTATAGAAAAAATATGTGCTAAATCGTGAACCGCAATATTGGTTAATTGTTTACGAGTCGTTATAAACTGTAAACCACTCTTTATTTGCGAAATAATTAACCACGCAAACATTTTTTATAAACACAAAACTAGAATTGGATGGTATTCACGTTAATTTTGGGGTTCTAGAAGTGCAATGAATTTTATAACATGGTGCTTAAATTCACAGAAACATGAAGTTATAAAATGTTAATTAGACCAAAAAAGTCATTGTTGTAAAGTTTGAGCATTTTTTTTTTAAATTAAGAACGATATATATTATTGGAAAAATCGAAGGCCTGAGGTTAAATAATACAATTGATGAAAAAACCGCATACAAATAAACCACCAAAGTAAAATATCGTAAGTTTACACATATATCACAGGAACGTAACAAAAAGGCCAGGAATAGTTGTGTGTGATGTCATGATCATTCGAAATCACATTTTTACCCTACCTATTTTAACAGTGCAATTTCGTGTAAATTCCAAAACCTACTAAACAAATCGTAAAAAAGTTCCATTCAACAATTGATCCAGCAGATCAATAAACATTTACATCTTTCATTTATTGGGAATGAACAATTAAACCTTAACGGAGGACTAACATCGTTTGTCTACACGTTCCAAGAATAATTACCCATAAGCTAGACAACCGATCGGCGGAAACCAAAGCTTGTCTTTTTTCTTTATGGTGTACCTTATATAGATAATGTAGACATTGGAAAAGCCATTTTCTGGTTTTCTAAAGTTCATAAGTTTACACAGAAATACAAACAGAGCACTGTGCGTCTTTGTCTCCGGGTTAAACAACAACACTGATTTAGACAACCTCTGTTTGACTTTTTTCTTTTTATGTATTTGAGCACAAAATGTGGTAGATGCCATCAAATATTTATTTGAAAATCTTTTGAAAGAAAGATCATTTATGACCTTTTTGCCTAACCATAGCCCGTTAATCACTCTTTGTACAGTTAAGAAAGAAACTTTTGCGGTTTTACAGAAGACTTCTTCACACTGAATAACCGCCTATTCAAAATCAGAAGTGTCCTTATTTCTTTTACTCCATATTTTAATATATAAACTGTATCATGTTTTCAGAATTATCTTACTTTTCTCTGAGGTTCTTTGTTAGATATGATACTAATTACTAGTGGTTTTCGCAGGCATAGCAGAGTTGTTACTAGGATAAACATGTATTGTGTTACAGAGCACGTTAGCAAATTGAGTGACAGATGTCGTTGCCAGTTTTCAGCTCTGTATATCACCGTATGTTAATTTATATTAAAACATAAACCTTTAATTTTTCAAAATATATTAAATTTTGTAAATATCAAAAGAAAAAGGTTGAAATAAAAGTATATCAAAAAAGTGAGCGACCTTTCATTTTGATTGAAAGCTTCTCGAGATGACGCAAATCAATCTTAGAGAAAATAACAGTACATGTAGTTGTGCACATGTACTGAAATAAATTTTACTGTAAGGTTTTGTTTAATAAAAAATAACTCTGACGTTATTCTTATTGCAGTCTAAATAATTGCCACCTGCAGTCCGATCTTAGTGTGGTTGTTATCAGTCTGATGATACCTGTACAGCTATTCCTAGCTATATGAACTCCTTGTATACTCAATTATACGACAGATTTGATAAAAAAACAAGCTCAAATCAAAACCATTTGTTTATATGTATGGCATATATAGTGTATATAGATGAATAATGATGGTTTGTAAAGCCTAAATTGAATAGAGAATAAATGAATATAAATCATTTTTTAATGTAGAAGATTTACAATCCCTTTTTACACCTTAGGCCAGAAATACGATTTTCTATATTTTTATTTTGAAATCGTAATTTAGAGTTTTAAAAAGTATTACTGAATACAAACCCAATATCATGAAATGATTTACACAGATTTATGTCGAAATAAATCAATATCGAGCTTGTATGTCTTTGCAGTAATATAATATAATAGATACCAAAAAGAACAAACCAAAAAAAGCGGATTTTTTAATAAACCCTTTTAAAAAATATCTAAAGATATCAAATAAGCAATTGTTTTTGGTTTTATTTTTAGTTCTACGTCATTAAATTGAATTTATGCGTTTAAAATATCCGAAGAGTTTTTCAGTATCAAAATGCACATGTAAAAAACGGAAAATATTCATAGCTTCGACACATCAATTATAACAAAAGGTAGAATATTCTTATCAGATTAAAATAAATTTAAAAGTCAATATCTACAATGGAATTCCTGGTTTAAAAAGTTAGATATTTCTTATAAAATAGTTTTCTGACACAAAATTCTGGTTAATCGATAGCCAAAAGAAAAAAAAAAATGGCGACTAAATATGATATTTGATGTACAAGAACTCTTCATATTTTTTTGGTATCAACTATCTGATATCAACAAATTAATTATTTATTAATAATTATTTACAGAAGAAATATTTTTCAAAGTAAACTTGATTTCTCTTTCAAGATTATTTTTTGAACCGAAAAAAATCTAGCTATAAAGTAGTAATTAGGTAGAGCAACTATCTTAAAACTCATGCATTTAATAACAAATTAAAAAAATGCAGCATATTTTTTTTTTTTTATATAAAGAAGTCCTTTTGATAAAAGTGAAATAAGCTTTGTATAACCATCATAATCATTTAAGTTTATTATCGTAATAACAATCAAAAACTATTTTTGATTGTGAATACTCAGTTGTATTTATACGTAATTTTGATAAAGCTATATTCTAAAATATTCTAAAACATGCACGTTTCTTACACTCTGTCTTCTATGGTTAAAAACACAAGACCAAATTTTAGTTATTAAAAATTTTTTTATAGTTAACTCGTAGAAGATTTTAAGACACCATTTTTATTGACCACTTTTTAATATTTAAAATTTTCATTTAAATCGAAAATGTTTATATGTAAATTTTAACACCTTTATCTGGAAAATTAAGCCTTAATTTATAAAATTTTACTTAATCTGAAAGATTTGCATTATAATCCGGGATTTTTATACTTTTGTCTACATTTTAATGTCGAGGATTTATAGCATGAAAAGTTTATTTAACACCTGAATTTTTAAATGTTACTTTAATAGCAACGCTGACTAGAACTACATCTCTGCCATTTTTTTGTAAACTCCAGCTAGTTGGAAATATGAAATACAGGTAATAAACTTTCTCCAGAGGGAAGGGTTTCGTGTAAAATCCTCTCTTTTGAATGTAAAATTAACCATTTTTATTGTACAAATTTATTTTATTTTATTTCATTCTGTAAAATTTAAATTTCATTCTGTAAAATCTACTCATTCTATAAGTTTTGCAGAGTAAATATTAAAAATTTACAGATTTACGGTGTAAAATGTACCGAAAGAGTTAAGATTAAAAGAGTTAAGATTAAAGTTTATATTTTGCAGATTGAATTTTTGCAGATTTACAGATTATATGTGTAAAGTTACAGAAAAAAGTGTAAATTTTACCAATATATGAAAAAAGTATTAATGTGGCACTTACTCTATATCATAGAACTGTTAAACTTTTTTTTACCAAACACGAATTATAACGTATAAATTTTAGTAGTTTTATTTATAACAATCCAGTATTTAAGATTTAAATTTTAAAATTTATAGGCGTTTTATAATGTTAAAACGATTAAATACTGGAAATAAAGTAAACTTTACTTTGAATTATATAATTAGACCTCGAAGTTGTAGATAATATTAACTAGGATCAAAGTATAAAGAAATAAACGTGAACTTATCGACGTTAATCTTATTTCATTACAGTATTTTGTTTATGCAATCACTGATACGATATAAAAGTTGTCGAGAATAAATATCAACAAAAGTAAAGTAATTTCACGATTAGAAAAAAAAATAATTGCATTCATGGTCACAAACAATTAAGTCAATTAGAAAGTCAATTAGAAAGAAAAATTATCCACAAATACATCAATCTAACCGAATAAAAACAAGTATAAGTGGAAAATTCGAAGCAATTAAAAGATACTTAACCTAAAATTGGTTTTGCATTTTCAAAGAACCAAACATCTTTTGGAGAGGCGACGGTGTTGATCGACACGATTTTCATGACTTCACGAGAAATCATCAATTGCATCAGGTGTTGAGGTGGCGGTATTGGTAGACTATATATAGGGGACCTATGAGTGTAGATTGCAGTCATTCAGGTAGACTAGCGACGGATCGTTCATCAAAGTAACAAACAATTATGTGAGTATATCCTTTTAAATTTATTTCGTTTATGTTTACTGGCATGAAAAAGGTAAGTTTAAGGTAGAAATAAAAGTAATAAATGAAGTTTTTTTTAGGCTAGCGGATATTTAGTTACTGTTACTGTATGAGCTTTATTCTATAACCAAATATAAACATCTGTATTAATTAGAGTCTATGATTAAAACTGCGATGAAGCTAAATGCAGTAACTGCTTCGCAAAATTGTTTAAATTATTTAGAACAGTGAAAAGAAAGTCAACATATATGAAATTTATTATTTTTGAAAGAAATAATAAAAATGCTTAAAACCTTAGGCACATATCAGATTCATATTTTTAACGCAGTTTTAAGATATTTGCCTGAATCTTGAATAACAGTAATGTTTACTTTGAAAAAATTATTGCAAATATTTTAAAAAGATGCTGTTTTGAATTTGTTTTAAAAATATTTAGACGGTAATTTCAAAAAACGCGGTGAAAATATTCAACTTTGTTAACCTTTTCCTATCAAAAGATAATATTTCATTATTAACATGAATTTCTTAACCATAAACGAAATTTCCAACAAAATACCGATAGAAAGTGAAAAAAGAGAGAAAACCTTTTGTATCGGTTTGTTCAGGTCTTACTGGAAACTTCTGAAAATTCATTAACCCCTCATAAAAGATCAGATTATAACAAAAATTGATTTCGTAGACACGTTACTATAGCAATGACGATAAACATTAATATTTCCTTTAATATATAGTCTTTAAAAGTCCTGTTAGAAAAACAAGTGTAGAATAAAAAAAATTAAAATATTCTTTTTACTGGCGTTTTGCATTACTTTGACATATGAATGTTTGATAAAAAATATTTTAACATTACCAGATCCATTCTGATATATAAAAGATCTTATATATTGAAATTCTGTCGGAAAGATGTATTTAAAAAAAATACTATCTTTTGTTTTTGTTTTATTTGTTTTATTTAATTTGTATCTTGATTTCATATTTTTTTTACAGAAAGATGAAGTTGGCTTTGATTGTTCACACTCATAGAAATAATTGCATATTTATAAGTGAACATTTTTACATATACATATTACAAAAGAAAAAAAAAATGTAACAAATAATGAATAATTTTTAATCTTGTTAGATATAGGAAATAAAATAAAATAAATCTTCGAGAGACACTATAAAAAATAACTCCTCAAAATTAAATTCATAATTTTAATATCTAGATGTTGATACGACAAATTGCAATGAACTGTTTGTATTTACTGGCTTGTTTATACTGGCTTCTAATGTTTTTGGTATGTTACATTTGTTTCTTGTGAAGTCTTCTTAGTGGTCTTTTTACCTATAATTTTTTTTTTTCAAATGTAGGAGTTTAATACTGACTTTAAGAGCTCATCTAATGCCAAATCTTTTGAAGAAGTTCAGTTTTAATAACCGCTATGGAAATAATGGAAATGAAACGACCGCTCTGTTTGCTTAAATCTCATTTTGATAAGACTTTTTTGGTACAACTGAAACTGAGATTAATATCAACCTTTGATTAATTCAATATCTTTGCATCTGGTCTTAAGTGGACTATGGACTATAGTATTAGATCCGTCCGTAATCCGTAAATGCGTGGTGATATGTATCATTGTGATTATTTTATGATTATTATTATTATTATTATCATTATTTTGTAGGTTACCATCACAAATTTGTCTTCTATTCATTATCACCACCAGCTGGTTCTGTTTAAATACCGCATCACAATCGGAAAATATGGAAATGCTAGCACCACCAGAAAGACCATCCTCAATAACAAACATTGACGAGCTGCGACGATATATCAAAGAACTCAATATGTATTATTTGATTCTCGCAAGACCAAGGTGCGTGTTAAGGTTCACGCATTCTCTAATATATCACAGTATCTGATAACTGATGACGTGATAAATAAATCTAATCTCTACTCGGTGTCAATTAATCTTGAAATATATATAGTTAAAAATGAACCTTTAAATAAGTAATGAAAGTATTTTTAAAAGTTCAATTATGAATATTTTAGGATAACTATCCAGAATATTTAAAAAAAAAATAACCATCAGTTTAGTATGCAATAAATTATCTCTTTTTGATTTTGTAGATATGGACGTTCTGTTTCAAATAAGAAACCTGTTCGATCGCAAACACAGTCATGACAAGCATCTAGTTCGTTAAAGTGTGAAGAGTTTACAAATTGCTCTTCAAGAACAGAAATCACGACCTTTTCGTGGACAATAAATTTGATTTTCTCTTTAAGAGACCAGCAACCGTCTTTGTTTAAAGAGAACGGCTTTCTTTCTGACATCACCGACTTGTTGATTGTTATACTTATTTGTAAATAAAAGAATGAAAATTACATAACTTTTCAGTTTTTCGTTTTGAATACTTGACATTGAATTATTAAAGAAATTTTAAAGTTAATTATCAAAAAAAAATCCTTTGTTAAACGCACTGTCCATAAGTCTCGTTAAATTCAAGTTTGTATCATTGAAACATATCAATTGTAATTTGCCAAATAATAAATAAATAAAAATCAAACATTATGTTGAAATATCTTTATTTTAAACTTCGAACTACATTATTACGCGAGACTTTCCTATATGAGGATTGTTCAAAGTTTCGCTCTCTTCAGTCCTTCACTGAAAATAGAATGCATCAAACAACTTTAAACGTTCATTTTAGCTGTTCTGTACATTCACTATTTAAAAAAATCCTTTAAACTTTGAAGTTTGGTGATTCATTGAAATAAACCAACGCATGACTCTCTACTGTTTTACCATGTTAAAGAGAGTAAGCGATAAGCACTAATAAAGCAACTTGTGTTAAGCTTAAAGAATGGCAAATTATACAAAAACACTTTCCCTCCCAAAAAAGGAAAAAAGAAAAACAACTTACCAATCAGCCATCCCCCTAAATAAAACAACCAAAACCCTTTCAGAAAAATAGTAAAAATATGAAAATCAATAAATCGGTCATGGTTTTAATTTGATGACTCACGGAGGTAAAAGTACGAAATTATAATAAGGGGCCTCCACACCCGGGTCTTGTAAATTTCATGAGAGTTCTTTCAACTTGGAAATTGAATCGCTCTGGGACATTGTATATCAACAAAGTTGATTGGCTTACTTCGTAACGCAGGGGAATGACATCTAATTATCTATTTACTAAGATCCTGAGTTCAAATACAACATGGATTTTTATTTACTTATATTATACAAATATTTTTAAAATTATGCCCCCCTCCTCTCAAAAATGGTATTTTCCAGTAATTTTCAAAACTCACACAAGTCATACTCGAATATCATAGCTTCTAAAAATAACGGAAGCGATGCTTGTTTGAGAAACTTTTCCCTCGTGTGGAGGGTTCTTAAATCTTTCCTCAGTTATGGTCTAGCTAAGGCTTGGTAGCTACTCAAAGATGGTGAAAAGTTGTTAGCATTTAACGTGTCTCTCTTCTATTTTTATCACCTCAACGATAGCAAGTACAATGAAAGAAATAAGAACCTACATAGCAGGGGAAAATATCATTAAAGGTGTAACGATGTACTTATTTTGCATTTTTTGCAAAACACACTAAAAATAAACGAATTTATTGAAAAAAGCGAATGAACAGGTATCGTATAAGACTTACTAGCAACACTCAGATACATTATGTTTGCTCGCTGGAAATATTTTTACTGAATTTAGAACATACATAAAACCAATCCAATTCTATGTGCAAAACAAAGATTTTGCTATTTTAAAAGGGTAAAATTAGTAAACTTTCAGCTAAAGGATGACTGCACTTAAGTCATATGTTATATAGTTTGGCCAATTTCCAATCGAAAATTGTCATAATTATCTGCCCTTGATTGATAAGACTTATAAATATGCATGGATGGTTGATGTAATATTGTAATAGGTAGTCTAAGATTAGAATAGAGGTACTATAATTGAACATTCTCTCTCTCTCTCTCTCTCTCTCTCTCTCTCTCTCTCTCTCTCTCTCTCTCTCTCTCTCTCTCTCTCTCTCTCTCTCGCTGCATGTTGCCATTTAAAAAAAAAACATATATAACTTATAATACCGGCCTGCACAAGTAACCATTGATGATCGTAAACCAGTCACTGATCTCAACAATTTACGTGTTCGAAAAGATTTAACAAGTAGATTATCAGTTACGCACAGAACCGATAATCTCTTAAAGATATATTTCAGAGAAATGAAGTAAATATCACTCGATTGGAATGAATTAAAATAGTTATGAACAAATAATACCGCCTAGTAGAATACGTGCTACCTTACACGTCACATGACGGGCGTGTTGTATTCACAAAGTAGCCTGGTGTTAGAAATCACGTGGTGAATTATAATATTCAACAGGGCAAAGTATACCGTTTACAGCAGAGAAGCCGAACGCAGGAAGAAACAGTTTTTGTCTGTTTAACCATGAGCGCATGTTTGTCTATTGATCTCCTTTTAACATAAGCTTATATATATAAATATATATGTTACCTTTAAAAGAGAACAATAGACAAACATGCGCTGACTATGCATTAAGTCAGTAAAACAGTGGGCGTCCACATTATCCTATGGAGATTCAAGAAAACGTAATGACCCCTACCTATGAAAACGACTTCGTTCTTTGTAAATACGAACTTTATATTGATGTAATTACATAAAGTTGCAGTTGAGATATTGGTAATTCCTACAATTAAAAGAAATAAGCCCATTTTTAACATTTATTTTGTCGCAAATTTTAATTGTCCTTAAGTGCAATCATCCTTTCCCTAATATTGAAAAGATATTCATTATTGAAAATTGAAAATAATGAATGGGTAAAGACAAAAAGACAGGTAAGGTATAGAATGGGGGCCTCTGTGGAGGTGTTGCCTCAAACAAATGTTGTATGTTACTTCAAATAAAAAATGGAAAGTATCCAGTTTTATTCACACGCTGTAATAGCTTAAAAATTCTTTACTTTATTCATATATGTGGCTTTTGTGTTGTCATTGTCTATACCATAGAACAAAATTATCACTTAAAGTTATAATACAAATGCCAAAACATTATAGTAACTTAGATAGTTATTCAAAATCAGACGTCAAAATTAGTATCAATAGTATTTTTTTTATTCAATGGTATTGCTATGGCTCATAAGTTCATATACCAGTTAGTCGACCCGATATTTTCAGTAAACATGGAGTAATTGTATTTCCTCACCTTCATTTTACATTTTTGTGACAATACTTCACACCTGCCTTTTTATAAGTTGTGTTATGAATAACTAATGTTACTTCAAATTTAAATATCTTGACATATTTCTGCCATTGGTGTCGAGTTATTGATTTGGCTTGACACACTAATATATTACTTGATGGATCTGTAACGTATTTTTTCAAACATATGATTTGACAAATGAGATATTGAAACTAGCTAGATATGTTATTTTATCTGGATGTTTTGCATTTTTAAAGAAATTGTTTGACTGTAAAAAAATATTTTCGAGCTTAAAAAAATTGATGCATAGAAAAATTATCTAAAAATATATATCAAGAATGGTCAGGTGAACTTTTAAATATTTTTTTTATGAAAATATAAATAAGTAAATAAATCTAATTAATGACAAACACTCGCAGAAAGTAATTATTAAGCATACTTTATATGATCCAATTCCGATTAATAAAAAAAAACCGATTAAGAATCATTCCAAATTTGAAGATTAAACTTCAAATGTTAAACAGCGGTCCCTTATTTGTGAAATCATATTTAAAAAAAAGACAATTAAATATTACTTCAAATTATAAATTGGTGTGTCGAGCCACCGTAGCATGCCAAAAATCAAGAGAGACGATGATTATCCTTTTTGCAATTTTTTTTTTTACATATCAAAGTGACGATAACTTTTATATCTGAAATCTGTTAACACATACAGTGTAACAATTTCTGATTATACTTAATAATTTTGAATTTGGAAAGTAATGGAAACCTATACCTGTCGTGTTTACTGAATGCAAGTACGAAATTGTCTTGCGTCGTGGAATTTATGCTTAAAACAATATATACAATCCAAATTTATATTTTAACTACAATTGAAAATAGTTTAATAGTCTATATTACTCCAAGTAGGGAATATCTCATGCCTTGTAAGCCCCCGTACTTTAGTGCTCTCTCATGTAAGAATGATAACTCTTATAAACTTTCATCATGATAGATATTAGGTCCTAGTATGTAAAGGAATGCTGAGTGTACTTATTTTGACAGTTTTGTTCCATATCAGTAATGGGCATGGATCTTGAATATTTATGATCTGAACATAGTATTTCATCTACACTACAGAACTGATATGAAAATATTGAAGTGACATGAAAATACATGTTAGGCATATTATTGGCCTGTTGCTAATACATTTCCACCATTGGTAGCTTCAGAAATTAATTATATTTTCACAGTTGGAAGTATGACGTTATTATATTACAATATATATGGTATGATACATGCAGTTTCAAATTCAGAGGAACATTTTGGTCATCAGTTACCATCATGAAATACTCTTCAGGAACTATGTGAGTATATTACATGATCTTTGTGTTTAAATTTTTTTGGTCTCAGGAAAAATGTAGTACATTCTGGTTTTTTTTTTTAAAAAACTGCTTGTTTATCACTAATGCTTTTACGTGGGTTGACCAAAAAAGTTTAGTCAAGGACGCGATAAATTAAAAAAAAATCGCTGTTAAACATTTATGATTCCGAATGAAATAATACCACTTCATAATCTTAAACCAGATGTGAAAAATTCAATGCAAATATCTTGATCAATATAAATGCCTTTTTTAAAGATATTATAGCTTACAAACGTGGTAGATATCGAGTCAAATTTTAAAGCTACATGTGTATGTTTGTCAATCAAAAGTAGTGAATGACCTGTTCAAACGTATTTAATTTGTCTTAAAACAAATCGAGACAACGTTTCCTGCATTTAAAAAAAAATAATTGTCTATTTAAATTTAAAACTGTAAGAGAGACTTTAGTAAAATTGGCGTAAATATATATTACCTACGCTTTATTAAATGATCTTTCTAACAATAAAACTAAGAAAATTGGAAAAGTGAATCCAATTAGGAAAAAAGAACTGTTGGTTCATTAAAAAAGTTTACAATACTAGGAACTTCAACATTTTATTTTATATTTCTACTCATTACCTTGTTATATAGGCCGTCTACGATATTTACTTTCGTAAATGGTATGCATGACGTGTTAAGCCTAACGTGAAATCAACAATACTTTAATATGGAAGTGAATAAAAAGCAGTAACGGATCCTGGTTGTGAGTTGAAAATAATTTGCGCTTCATCAATCGTTTGGATGTTAATGTTTAGAGATCGCATGATAATCAATCAGGTTTATAATAAAACCATTTAGTCAGAAGCAAATATAATAAGCGAATGCCAAAAATGTATGTTCTTTTTGTGAGAATACAACAGCTATGGCCTGTCATTGTACCTTTGATATCTTATTCTAGGTTGTACTAATAGATTTAATTTAATTTCAGGAAAATGTTTCGGACTGTTGTTTGCCTAATTGTCATGTTGGACTATGGGTTTGTTTCATCTTATTTCACTAAAGAGGAAGAAATTCAAATGCTTGTTCCACCGGTGCGGCCAAATATGATCGCAACCGCCGAAGATCTTCGACGCTATATACAGCAACTTAATCAATTTTATTTGATTCTCTCTAGACCAAGGTAAATCACTGTTATTGGCTTCTCACAACATGCTCTTGCAGGTGAAGTAGAAAAACCCAATTCACTGTTATGTTTCGAATGACTAATAAATGATAAATTTGCAATTAAAAAAAAACCCAACAACATTTGAATATGGTAGATTATCTATTGCTATGGATACCAATTTAATAAAGATGTTGATGCAATCTAAAAATTGTGCATATTCTTAAGGAAATGTATATTTCTTTATATTTTAATTCTGCATTTTTCTTTTCGACCGTAAAATATAAAATATTGGAGGGTTAACATACTTAAGTTTAAACAAGTGATGTTCGGGAAAGCAAATTTTAACATAAAAAAGAAATCTTATCATTAACACTATCCTTAGAAGCTCGAGAACCTTTTGAACATTATCAATCTGTCATTGTTGGTTTTTTTTTTTAAAGACTACTAGTATTTTATGTTAAACACATGTTAAAAACTATTCATCACAGTACCGACAAAAATATTTCTTACCAACGCCCTTTTTATAGTCAATGCATGAGACGTTGCGAACTATTATATGCAAGTGATAATAAGTTTGGAATGTTCGGTTTGGTTTTTTCAACACAAACGACATAACACATATATCTATTGTTATCTTTAAAATTTTGGCATGATTAACAGACTGGTTTACTTTTGAGAAATTTTTAAAAATATAAGTATACATAGATATAGGTTTTACATTTGTTTTATTCAGGAGTATATGAAATATTTTTGTGATCATGTAATTAACACCCCATCTAGAATTTTTACATCCTACAGACTAGCAAATCTTGCTTTGAGATGGATGGCTAAAAATTTGTCAATACCATCTTCCTTAAACATTTTTTAATTCTTAAAATCTATTTCCACCAGTTTTATAAAAGATTTCCTAAAGTCTTTATTTTTCTGGAGGTAAAAAAAATACTCCAAAATTGCACAAACCATAAATCATCTAATTTTATAATACATACTATTCATTTCCATTCAATCCAACAAAACATTTAATGTCTATATTTAATCATGCCAAACCTCCTTTGCAGCACTTTCAAACGGTCCATTTTACAAATACTCTCTGCAATTCAATTTTTCATAGTTTGATTCAATTTTAGCGTGAGGGCATTGAATATAACTTAGCTAGTATCATAGAATATTGCGGTCTTAATACTTTGATTATACTTTGTCTTTTCAGATATGGACGTTCTGTATCTAAACGAATGCCAAAGAATCATATCCAGTCTATATCAACAATGTCGAATTGAAGATGACTTTGATTTTTAAGAATGACACAATATGAATGATTTATAAATACTATACTGAACGAATAAATGGCTTGCAAACTTTACATTATCAAATAATTAGCATGCTCCAAAACAATATATATGAAGGGGAGACATGGGACCAATAAAGAAATTTAAATTATCTGACTTTTATGAGCAAAATTAAACCGGCCATAAGGTTTTTTGTGGTCTGGAAATCTAAAGAGTTTGATGCCATCCATTTGAGAATCATGATTTCTATTCGCAAGTGTAACATGTATACCTAACCTGCGCGTGCTTCGAAGATACACATGATGTGCATTTTTTGCAAGACGTTCAGAAGAGCAGCTTCCTAAATATAATCAAATACATCTCAAACATGCGCAATGTATGAAAGGGAAAATATCTAGTGAAAACAACTGCCTGCTGTAAGAATAACAACGCACTTGTCACAGAAGTCATTTTATTGCATGAATCTCTCCTGAATGATTATTACGAAGTAGGTAAAATATATCAATAAACCTGAATGTCGTTACAAAAATGTTACAAAAATGAAATAGCTAATTTTTCCTTATATTGAAGTCACTACAATATTTGGAAGCCTTACATTAGTTCGTGCATTTTGTACCCTCGTAAACTCTAACGATTGATCACGAAAGGATTAATGCTTAGTAAACCCCAAGTGTTATATAGAATTGTGTTTTTTTTAGAGTGTGTTTTAAATGATCCGATGTGTATTTTTACGAAATAAATTTATTTGTCTGGAGGTATTCCTTAAAATAAAAGCAGCTTATCACAAATATTTTCAGTAGAAAGATAAAATATTATGAAATGATCAAATGGTGGTATATTTTATTCCAGCACCAACTTCGAAAAGATTTATTTTTATGTATGTATTGATCCAATCCCTCCATATTGAGGTTTATACCAAAATTGGGTAAACTTAGGGCAGTTCTTAAATTCTGTTCACTATAATTTCTTCAAACAACTGTATTTTGATCATTTGCTTTTTGTCAAACAGTACCCCAAAATTCAAATGCATGCTTAATATATTCTTTGAGAAACAAAATAATTCATATCAGCGGGTTTTGCCAGGCAGCGCAGTGTGCGACGTCTAAAATTGCCACCCTTTACGTCGTTGTTTTAAAAACCCTTCACATCGTTCACGATATTATTCACATTCTATTTCCGAAAATGTCTTAGAAAAAATATTTTCTTTGAACATGTACCCTGCACATTCACTATGCATTTCTAGTTCTGTTTTTGAAATTATCCTTAAGAAGAAACGATCTGCTTAATACTCCAAACATGCCCTTATTATTTGTTGCCTAACGTCTGTCTTCCCGAAATGTGTCGTTCAGCATTTTGTCGCCCATCTCTTTCGGTCGTGGTTTCTTTTTCACTTGATGTTATCATACTCGTCCGAAATGTTTCGATGTTGTTAGACTACTTATTTACAAAATCTATTTTTAAGCCATTTTGTTAAATTTATTTACTTTAAAAACGACTTAAGATTGCAAGGTCTTTGCCAAATTTTATTAGTTATCGGTGCGCCGCCTCAAACGCTGACGTCGTCATTTTACTACGAGTTCACAATTCACTTTGTCACAAAATGCGCTATAAAATCTTTAACAATTTTGTTATTCATTAAATGGGTAAATGATATAATAATTAAAAATCTAAATGCATTTTTTATTAATTTTTTTATTTGAAAAGCACTATCCTCGCGATTTTCATTTCTTTATGTTGATTTTAACTTCCCATTTTTGACATTGGGCCGCATGTCGAATTTATGAACGAGTTTTTTCATTTTTCATTTTTTCTTATTTAATCTCATACAATATTTGATTTCAAAACATAAATTTAATCCAAATAACTTGAACCCTTTGTGGCACAAGTTTCATCTTCCTGTGTCTTTGATTAATTGAATAATGCCACTTGTCTACGCTATTTTGGGACAACCCACGTATGTGGTAATACAGGGATATTGTAAGTAATTCTAATTCATAAAACATTTGTACTTTAATTTCAGTTTCAAGTACCAAATACTCTTCAATAATGAACGTGAATATTCAGACTGAAACCACCCCTACCGCCAATATCAATGACAGTTCTAAATATGTTGCTGTCTTTTGATGTTTTAATTTTAAAGCTATACTATTTGAAAAGAAACAATGAGTTTTTATATAGAACATTTCATTAAACGCTTCCATTACTACGTTTCTAATTGTTTCATACACATACATCACGCTACTGTATACAGGGAAATATTCGCCTCCGTTTTATTTTTGCCCCCTTCGCCCTCATTGTCAGTGGGCGAATTCAAGACTGACCGAACTAAAATTTCTATTTTTATCTCTCTTTTAATACAACTGTGTCTGGGCGAATTTGGAACAGAGCGAAACCATTTGCAAGTGAAGAAGGGCGAAATAACACGAGGCAAAAGTAACCCTGTATTTAGTATTACTGATTTGTCAGATATAAAAAAAACCAATTCTTAAACTTTATATACTGTTTTAGATATAATCAAGTTGGCGATTACACTATTTGAAAATAGAATAAGAATAGATTTATCAAAGTTTTGTTTAACCCTTTTAATAAGAAGGAACATTACTGTAACACCCTTTAAATGGTTTGATGGGAAATGACCATGCAGTCATGGAGTTCCTTTGTTTGAATATAATGTGTTTAGATCATCAGCTTTGACAAAATTTTAATCTGAAAAAAAATCTTTTTTGTTGCAGTTATGGACTGTCGTTCTGTAAATGAACACCAATGCTACAATCTTGAATTAGCAATATTGAATACAACTCTTGTTAAAAGCCGATTTATCTTGTAATTCACGATGCATTACACAGGCAAGAATGACATATTGTATTACAACCACCTATGCTTCCTTAATAAATAACAATTTTGAAAATCATATGGATTTGATAATTAATTATGACCATAACGATCTTTGTCTAACAAGAAGCAAAGGCGGTGATTTTCACAGAACATATTTTCTTAAAAAGGGGATATGACTTTTGTGAATGTGTCATAGGTGTTTGGACATAAAAGGCCACAAGAAACTAGGCTATAGTCGTAAAAAAAATGAACTGCAAAGGATATTTATAATAATATACAGTTAAGCTAGATAACATTTTTTCTCCATAAGAAGTTGAAGCAATAAAATGCTTTCATTAGGTAATTCGAGAATACAGTATAGAGTTTTCTAAATTGAGAAAATATATGAAATAATATTAGATCCTAAATCGTAACACATTGGTTTCTACTTATCGGTTTCAACAGTAAAAGATTAGAAAAAGAACCTGTCATTTTTTAGCAACGTTAATAAGAAATACATGCTGGTTTTCGACAATATTTTTAAAAGAATCAACAGATTTGATGCACGAAATGTTAACAAAATGTTAAAACATGTTTAATGTATATATTAATGGAATTTAAAATCGTCAGTCAAAACACGATAGACGTATTTCTTGATATGTTTCATGTCTTTTACAACACATACAAAGGTAATATTGTTTAAGAGAGACCGCTTTGCAGTCCGTCGTCAAATAGAGTACGTGTCGTCTCTCGGAGAGCACAGTCTATTAATCATTTCATATCATTTATAAGATTTCAAGGTGCTGATTATCCAATAATGTCTCCATTGGCTTAGTTTGGTGTGTATAAATAGAGGATATCTATATTGTGTGATTTTATATTTGCTTTATCCAACGAGTTGAAATGGTGTATATATTCGCGAGGCTTGCCGAGCGAATATAACCATTTCAACTCGTTGGATAAAGCAAATATAAAATCACACAATTATAGATGTTCTATTTATCTCATACAATTTGATTTATATTATGAAGCTTTTGAGACAGCCCCTAATATGACCCGAATTGATTTTTTCAAAGATTAAACGATGATGCAACGTTGTGTTATGCGGTTAGTGTGACCTTGCGCAATACAATTTAGTACGTCATTTCTGAGATAAATATAACTGTTTTAATGTAAAGTTTCACTGAAATAAACCTTGAAATAATTGTTTATCTCTAAATGATTTTTCTTAGAGCTTAATCACTTAATTAAATGGAAATACTGATCAGAAGACTTGAATTATCAAGTTTGTTGACACACACAAAGTTGCGAATGCTCGTTAGTTTGAATTGACTCGAACGAGGAACAGTTGTTGATGTTTTATAATACGAACACTAGCCTAATGATTCGAAGTTGAAAATATTGAATAAGGATGCTTACTGCTGATGAAATAAAAGTCTTGGGAGACATTATTTGGTAAGTTCTTGTATAGAAACACAACCAAAGCGTTCTGTTTTCATTTCGTCGTCAGAATGAACTTCTTGATAGCTATATAACGCGATTTGCAGTTTTATAAACTTCACAGTTATGTGTTTTCCTTTACATTTGTAATTTAAATCTTAGACAAACTCCATTTTAAATCAATATTTTGGTAGTAGATATAGCTTTATGGAAAATACTAGAAAGTCTTCGAAAATAGGTCACTGAAGCGTTGAAGCGAGGGGCTGTGTCCAAAATAGTTCGGACCGGAAGTATTTGATATAGCATCACCCGTTTGATAAAGCAAAGCTTTATCACACAGGTAGTATAAACCACACGTATGAGATAATTGAGAATATCTCATGTAATGGTAAACATACCAGATACAAAAGATGACGTGACCATCTCAATCCTTGCAAAGACTTCTCGCACGCGAATAAATGTTGGTTTTGAATAAACTGCAATGGACATTTTTTTTGTTTGTCAGCAATGATATAAAGATATACCAAAACAAACCTTTAGTCTTTCATTCAATTAAAATCATTGACTAATTTTATATATATGTTTAGGAAGTAAATTTAATCATAGTTCTCGCTTCATATATCATCCATTTCATTATGCATTTCTGCACATTAGGCGGCAACAAGGTCTCTTCATCCACTCCTGTTGTTGGCGATCGACATAAACTGTGTCTAGACTTGTTATAAGCACAGCAAAAAGAGGCTTACAACGTTAATACAATGCGTTAAATAAAACATGTACATACATCATCAACGATTATGCATCAAGTTTAGAGTACATGAAATAACCTGATTGTCAGAGAGAGAGAGAGAGAGAGAGAGAGAGAGAGAGAGAGAGTTCGAGAGTTCATTGGATAAAATATGAAATAAAAATCATGAAGGCCAACATCTTTTAATAAATATTTCGGGGTAAAAATGTGACAATCATTTGTATATCAAATGTGCATTCAAGTAAATCTTTAAAAAGAATGATTACAGACCAAGTCCCACGGAGTGTTGGAGCTCATCCCTATGCCAATGTAATGACAATGGTCTTATAGCTTGAAAAATTGGGCATGCCTTTCCTTCAGCTTAATTTTTCATTTACAAAGTAATGATACATCAATTTTTTTAATGCAGTGTATATATATTAGGGATGTCAACGAGTACTCGAGTATTCGACTATCGCTCGATCACATTGATCATCGACTAAAATTTTCTTAGTCGATTACTTACAATAAAGTGAGTAGAATTTAAAAATATTATTTATTTTTTTCTTAACAGGGCAGTATTTGGTCTACGAATGTAAATGACAGTTTTCTTATCTCGACATGTTTGATCCGAAAGTTACTCTTTTCCATCGGTGTACGTGGAGTTTTCTTAAAGCGGCCAATAATTGATCTCATTTAGTTAACTTAGGCAGACATGTACTTGAGATCTATTTGTGTTTCTTCAGATCAGAAAAACAGTAAACTTGACATTCTTTAAATTGTAAGCAAGAAGCTAAGCATAGGTTTACATAAATATCGCCAACAGGTGATAGTCTTTTTGTTTAAGCATTTAAATTAACTCTACACTAAATTTGTAAAGCTTAGTAGTTTTTTTTTAATTTTCACACCTTTTATTTTAGAAACGCCCATTATGCACTATAAATGCAATGATAAATGGAGATGTAAAGTCATACTAATTGATATCTATCAGCTTCCAGTACCAAAGCTCAACAACCAACCATGTGAGTATTTATTTTGTTTACAGTATTGCCATATTAATTTATTTTCGAAAGAATAAAAAAACCCCGCCGTTTATTTTTCATTTCGAGATTTTTTTTATCAATGCCACTTTACAATTCCCTTTAATGAGTAGCGATGATACTATGAGTTACTACCCTAACTACTTATGTTTATGATAAAATTAGTTTAGTTTTTACATTTTTAAGATTGAAAAAAGGAACAAACAAAAAAAATATTTAAAACTGATTGATTTTACCCCTCCCCGGAAACATTATTATATTTTTGCAAAAATTATAATAATGTTGCTTTCATTAAAAAATCCAATGATTTTATCTTATCATTCTGAAAAAAATGAAAAAAAAAATTAATCCGAAAAATATACAAGCTTGAGAGCAAACCTTTTTATTTATTTATTTTTTTTCATCGTGTGATTATTAGAAAGCCTGCAAAGTGCCTCTCATATATTTGTTGTTGATTTGTTTGTACAGAAATCCACCTTTTGAATTTTAGGAAGCTTTTCCAGACCATAACACTCCTAATGGTCATGATGAACTGTGGGTTTGTTACATCTCATATCACTAAAGAGGAAGAAATTCAAATGCTTGTTCCACCAGTCCGACCTAGGATTATCGCAACTGCTGAAGATCTTCGACGATATTTACAACAACTCAATCAATATTATATGATTCTCTCCAGACCAAGGTAAGTCCTTATTATTAACCATCTACCATGAGTGTTGGATACGCAGTAAAGTGGATAATTCTGAGATGTTAGTACTAGCACTGTGCATGACGTAAAATATTCACCTCTTTTTGTATTGAAATGTCAATTGTAAGACAGAAAAATCAAGACGCAGCATTAATTAACATACTTTCTATTTGCAGGTATGGGCGGTCTGTCTCAAATCGAGTCTCAAAAATGCTGGAATCTTCATAGGATTTTTTCCTTCCTGAATCAGCAATATAAAGAATTCAATGTTACTGATACAGCCTGGTATATGAAATCTTATCAATAAATATATACAAAAGTAAAATTGAATCAATCTATTATCTATACTCATTTACCAACAATTTGATATCAGTTTAGACAATGTCTATGATTTTTTGAATTAAAACTGATAGGTTAAACACAAAAAGTAAACTTACATGCATTGAATTAATATCAAAATTCTTATAGAATTTTATAATATATCTTTGTACCGAAACGTTCATTTGTCTGTTATATGTTTAAGTGAATGACAATAAAAATTGGTCTTTTCAAATAATTTCTGCACAAAGCAAAATTTGAAGATCGTTGTTCTTAATCATATGAAAATTATATGAAATATGTGGTTTTTATATAGAAGGCTTTGAACTTTTTTTTTATTTATATTTTTATTCATGACTTTCACAACAGATTGTTATATTCTACATTTCTTTTGGAAATCTCTACACTTTTTTTAACATACAATATACATGCAAGTCTAGATGTATGATAATTAACTATGTTGTGAAGAAGGGTGAGAAAGAGTGAGAAAGGACAGAGCACATTGAGTGGAATAGTACGCATAAATACAAAAACAAAAGAAAACAAGCAGAAAAAATGTAATATGCACACTAACTTATAATTGATAACTTTAACTTTGAACTTCATGTGATAAATTATCGGCATTGAAATTCATAAAGAGACATATACAAGTCATTTTGGCTTTTTTTAACTAAAGGGAATTTTTGTTTTACGAATTGCGAAATGCTTTTGTATGTACAAAATAATATTCTAAGAAATCTAGTCTAATTATACTACTATACGTACTATATCACGTATTTTCCCTTTTGTTAAAATGACTTTATTTATAATTTTAAATTGAAATATTAATGGGTCTAAAGTGTTGACATGCTCCAAACACCAACATATTTTGGCGATTATGCCTTTTGAATATAGAATGAGTATATATCTAAACAGTTTTGATTAAACCTTCCGATCAGAGGGAACAATTCAAAAACACACTTTCATCTAATCTAATAACTAATTGAATTGAAATATTTATTATTAAAAGAATCATCAAATTGGTCTTTCAATTACATGTTTGCCTATATACTTTTGTTGAAAACAATTATTTGAATAGACTAATATATTAGTCGCTTAAAATACGCACCAGGAGCACCGATGGAACGGATTGTAACATATGAATAAAATTCCGAGAAAAAAAGATTTTATTCATTCGTAGCCAAAAAACTGGTGCATTAAGAAAAAACAAAATGTTTCGAACTTCTTTTTACTTCTTAACGAGTAATCCACTAAAAACATTTAGTCGATGATCGGTACGAACGAGTTTTAATCGAGTACTGGAGTATTCGTTGACATCTCTTATATTTATTGGTCTAGGTATGTACTGACATTGTGTAAGTGAACACCAATGCTACAATCCGCAAAATTAAATACAAATCTTGTTAAAAGCCGATTTATCTTGTTATTCACGATTCATTTCACAAGCAAGAATGACATATTGTATTACATTCACTTGACAGTTTTGAAAATCATACGAATTGAATCCTTAATCATAACAATTTAGATGTTTGTGTTACAAAAACAAATGGTGGTTTGATTTTCACAGAACATTTTTCTGTTTTAGAGTAATTTACAGAGTTTTCCTCATTCTCCATACGAAATTGAAGCAATAACAAGCTTGCATAAAGTACTTTGAGAATACACAATAGAATTTTCTAAATTAAGAAAAAATGTCTGAAATATTTTAAAGAGTTTCTTCTGTTTCATAATGATTGTGATATCCAGTGGATAGTGGTAATTAGCCAATTCCTTTACGACACATAGACAAGTTAACTTGTTCTCAAAGGATGATTTGAAATGCAGCCCCCAGAAAATTGACAAAAAAATGAGTTTCGCAATTTTTGTTTCATTTTGCATGTTCTTAATATTTCATATATGTACCCTTATATTATCTCTTTGTTTTTATTAGAGCTCAAACAATCACATGGAAGATATACATAATTATTTATGGTAGGGGCATACTGTTTACATTCAATCTCCGTAGACTTTAAACTCCACCCAACATTTGAAAGTTTTAAAACTACACGAGCGCAATCAGGTACAATTTTCTCCTTCAGCTGGTCAATGTATTTTGTAGATATCTATATATTTTCTTAAAGGAGAAAAATGTACATAAATGCGCTTACATGTAACATTTTTGAAAAATGCAGAACTCCAGTTGGCCTTTCATTTATAAATTGATGTTGTTTAGCTGGTGTGAACTCGATTAACCTTAGGCTTCCATAATGTTACATGTCTGTACTGACTCATGTGACATCCATACGGTAAGCGTGTTCGATATGACTGTTGATACCATTATTCTTCATTTCTGTGAATGCATTTTTGTAAATGATATTTTATTTTATCACATGTTTATCTCAATATGCGGTGGATATCACTCATGGGATAAATTTTTGATATTACACTGTGTGTTCTTACGCCACGTGACGTCATAATTAAACATTACGTAGGTTTAGCCGGTTGATTGACGTATAATGAAAAACTAAAAAATAATACAGTTGAATAGTGTTGAGTTGTAAAAGTGAAGCATTTAATGTTGTTTTATTTATTTTTCATGAATTCATAAAGAAATTGTTCGAAAATGAAATGTTTGTTTGTTAAACTTCAAGGAACTTTTTTCCATGCGTAAAGTTGTTGACGTCTCGTAGTTAATGTGTTGTGCGGCTCACAATTATAATTTGTATAGAAAAAAATGAGATTAACAAAAAACGTGGTAAAACATGTGATAAAAAGAATCTCTCATGATTTGCGATGGTATATGATTTTTATCCAACTCGTTGTGTGTTTTCTATCACCTCGCCAAGGCTCGGGGATAGAAAACACACAACTCGTTGGATAAAAATCATATACCATCGCAAATCATGAGAGATCCTATATATTCATTATCAACAGATGTTATTTCTGATCGCCAAATTTTCCCTGAACTGGTAAGATTTTGGCGATCAACATTATCACGTGATATGTAAATGAGTCTTGTCCGATCTGTTTCATTTCTTCATACATATTTTCTCTATTGTACTAGGTCCCGCTCATTTTATTCATTTATTTTTTGATTCCACGGAAAGGGTAACAAACCAGAACGAAATTCACTGTCACGCAATGTACAAAATCATCGATAATGCATCAATTATTAAAACAATCAAAGCTATTCACACCAATCAAGATGTGCAATATCTTTTCACTTTTTAAAATGAAAAATATCAAATATATGTTGATTTTTCTATAATTCAACGTACGAAGAGGGACCGTTAACATATTTTTAGGAATATCATCTTTTTAAAAAAAAGTTGAAAGAAAAGAGTAAGTCTAATGTTCAACGCGCGTGAATTTTAATATCTAAATCGTCATATTAGCTTTTTTTTTTTTTTTATCAATTTAACAGTTAAATAAATCTAAAAGCTGGTATTGTGAAGCAAAGTCCATTTAAAAAGTACATGCTTTTTTAAATGTATTTTTAAAGAAGTCAACAAATTTGATATAAATACTGTTAACATTGATCAAGAGTTCTGGATGGTTGTGACCATTAGTAGCCATTTTGAACAATCTGAAGCATTTTTTCTAATAATAAAAATTTGAAAATATTAAAGGTAGAGTTTTAAAAATAGAATTTGTATTTTCATAGAAAATACTAAGAGGTACCATTTGTTGATTTACAAGATAATTCTAGACATGTAGACATTTTAATCGGCAGTTTAAGGAAGGTTTTTTTTACACAGAGATTTTTTTTCTAAACACACATTTTCACATTAACTGTTGCAACATTGGAACACAATCAACATTTTACTCCTGAATATACAAAATGTTTAGGATAAGTTTCGGGAGCAGCTATGGTTATTTTTGCTATTTTTACTTGACGACATGCGGGAAAGTCGGCATTAACCGTGGATAAACTTGTCGTAAGCTTAACAAAAAGAGGCTTACAGCGTAAATAACACTCTTTGAAAAAAAAACCCATGTACATATATCATCAATGATCATCATGCAACCAGAGAGAGAGAGAGAGAGAGAGAGAGAGAGAGAGAGAGAGAGAGAGAGAGAGAGAGAGAGAGAGAGAGATATGATTAACTTATCTGTCTTTTCACATGCCTCAACTACAAATCAATGTAAATGTGTAGTCTAGATGTGACTTTACATCTATTTTTCAAAATTGAGTTTGTAGTTATTACGAGCAAATCTTTATAATAAATAAATGATTACAGGCAAAGTCCCCCAGGGAGTTGGAGGTCATCTCTACGCCAATGTTATGACAATGGTCTTACATCTTAAAAATATTAGACATGCCCTCCTTTCAGCCTATTTTTTTTTCATTTTGCTCAATTCAAGATAAAATGGGCGTTTGGTTGCACTATGTATCATGGTAAGCATCTTCATTTTGTCTGATAATTAAATTTCACCTGAATAGCTTCTGAAATGAAATTGAAATGAGCCTCAGATCATTTTCATACATGTACCGGTATGTATGTTGATACACCAATACATATTTACCTATGATTTAATGTGGCTATTGTATAATTTATCAATGAGGATAATTTTAATAAAAGATGCGTTTTATTTTTATTAAAAATGTTACCTTATGAATCAAGACATATTCCTTATGTTCGTAGAATTATATAAAAGGATTTTCATAATGATTTTCTAGTAATAAAACGCACTTAGCTGTAGGTGATGATATATTTTTCACTATAGTATTATGATGACCAAGAAGGTAGCTCTATGTTACGTTTATAAAATAGTTGACGTAAGAGAGAAGAGGATGTATATTTGCTGTCGTAAGTGGTTTGAATTAATTTTGATATTTAGTGCGAAGCATGCGCGCCTGGTCTAAAATTTGTGAAACCACACACACACACACACACACACACACACACACACACACACACATTAATCATACGACTTCACACGAATCACACTTTATGCAAATATCTTTGACCTTTGACACGTGCACTCTAAATTCAAATGAATAGCATCCAATACCATTAATTAGAGTAGACGTTAATAGTGAATTACAGAGGTTTGTAATCTATTATGATTTTGGATAATGATGAAGATGATGATTTATCAATTATAACATTAAATTGTAAAATATAATTTTAATAAAGTAATGAATAATTCACCCGGTGACAATACGTTTTCTTATTTCCATACTCTTTTACAAAAATAAAGATGATTTATTAAATGGATATATATTAATAATGAAATATTACATGGGGTGTTTGAAGAGAAAAACAGTAACCTTGACATTCTTTAAATCGGCAGAAAGAAGCTGAGTATTAATTAACTCCAATACTGCCCAGTGCCGAATTTATGGGGGGGGGGGGGCGCACCCCCTAAAATTGTCAAATTAAAGTTAAATTATACTACTTCTGGCAAAGAAAATAAACAACTTGTGGGTCTTAATTATCACCTTTTTTGAATCTCATGGGATTTACTTTCATCAGAATGATTTTAACTATGTACTATGAAGATACCCCGTGAGTTCAATGTTGTAGAGTATAGAAAACCCATTTTAGTCACGCTCCCCGTGGGTTCAAATGTGATCAAAGAACTGGTTAAACTAGCTAGTGTTTTTAACGATTCTACCATGTTTATTATAATACATTATATTAGTATAACAACTCAACATTCAGGTATATCGACGACGTATTATCAATTAACAATTGGTACTTCCATACTTACGTCGATTCGATATATCCCAGTGAACTTGAAATAAAAGATACCACAGAGTATGCGTCATCTGTTTAATATTTGGATATTTTACTGGAAATGGACGTTGATGGTAACCTAACAACAAAACTATATGATAAACGTGATGACTTCAATTTTTCTATATTCAACTTTCCTTACTTTTGTAGCAATATACCTTCATCACCTGCATATGCTGTTTTTGTTTCTCAGTTAATTCGATACGCAAGGGCATTCTCTTCGTATGAACAGTTTCTAAGGCGAGGCAAACTACTGACAAACAAGTTGATAAAACAGGACTATCAACAGTCATGTTTGAAGTCATCTTTTCGTAAGTTCTATGGTCGATACAACAACCTTGTAAGCAAATACAATCTTCCACTGGGTCGCATGCTGACTGACGTTTTCATACTAATTGTTAGACCATAATTAATCACCTAATTGTCTACGGAATTTTCCGGGTTTTTTCCGATTACGACAAAGAGCACACGGCGGGTGTGACCGGTCAGCAGAGGATGCTCACTCCTCCATGGCAACTGATCCTTTTTTTTAAGAGGTCCGTGTTTGTTCTGCTCCTGTTTTGTAATTTTCCTTTGGACTTTTGAATTTGAACACTTTTCGTTATCACCACATATCATTATAATGATAATATGGTTATCTTTTCTAAAACTTCATTTACATATTCCCATTGAACTGTTTATTTCAACTGATTAATTTACAGCCATTCCTTAAAAAAAGAAAGGGAAATGTTTCTTATATGTTTGCAAGGCAGAGGCTTTTGATAGGATTACTGCAGGTTTTAAATCTACGTTTAAATCTAAGTTTGATCTCAAATCCTTAGAATTTACTCAACTAAGAATGTACTCAAATTGCATTTCTCGAAACATATTTTCACAATTCTCTATTGAGTTTAATATTTTAACTAAGCCAGGTCAAGAGTTTTCATTGTCACAAGTGGCTTCCGATAAATTGTCTATGTTTTTTCATTCATTTATATTTACATTTTCCAGTGTCCTTGTCTGTGGTAACACTACGAATCGATTTTGTACTATACAGTCCAATAACTTCAAATGACATATTGTTTGGGCACACGCGGGGTTTAATCGTACAATTGCTGAAAAAAATATATAAATATAAGTAATAAGGAACCATTCTTTGAATATTATGAGGTGATAATTTCGGTCTGGGCGTGATCAAATCTGTCATAAAGCCCTTCGGGCTTTATTGGATTTGATCACGCCCCGACCAAAATTATTACCTCATAATACTCAAAGAATGATTCCTTATTCCTTAATTAATGAAAACAATCGTCTGATTATGTTTTAAACAGAGAAAATCGGATTTGATTAACAACAATCATAAAATGTTGACCATTCATTAAATTTTACACTTTGTTATGTTAAACATAGAGTACATATCTTTATCATATAACAAACAAACAACACATTAATTACACCATGGTTACCTTAAAAATCATTAGAAAGTAGAATCACTGCACAGTTTTTCCATTTAACACGGACATTTGAATTAGTTTGTTTACAGTTTTGTAAGGGAAATAACTGTCCCAATTTTATTTGTTTATAAAAAAAAAATATTTATCAATCATCCACAAAATATTGCATATTCCCTGATAATTGAGTGGAACAGATCTAATAATCGAAGATTACAGATACTATTTAACTGTATTCATGATATTCATGTCATATCATATTTGAGATTTGACTTATACCCTGTCCTAAAATATTCATGCAGCACATTTTCTTAAATAATTTGAATACATCAGAGTTCAAACGATGTTCATTCAATAGTATGAAAAATCCCAAGATTTCTCCTCTGAAACATCCCCTCTGTCTTGTCAGTTTGAACACACGGTTAAAAATTAAACGTTTACGAGGATTTTACATTGAAACAAGATGAAATACCCGGATGATAACGCTTAAAAATTGTGCAAGGTATTCCGAGTGACTTCTAAATGGAGAAAAGATGTCAACATTTCCCATCATAAATCTCTTTAAGAAATCTAATTTCGTTCCTGTGTGAATTTTTCCGAGTGAAAAACGATAATGTGTCAATTAAGATATCGTGGATATTCCATTTCATCGATTTCATTTGCACTTCTTTCACAGGTATTTGTATTTTTATCTAAAATCGTCCAAATGTAGTGCAAAAATATTTTTGGACAGACAATAATTCTGCTTTTGACGGAACTTAATTTTTCACTCAAATTGAGTAAAAAACATGACTAATGAATAACGAGCAATGCAGAGAAAAAAACTCAAATATTTGAGTAAAAACTCAGACTTCAGTCGGAGATTTGAGTTAAGATATTTTTCACAAATGGAGCCAGGAGCCCCCTGGCCCCCCACCAGGTCTTTGCCCTGGATCCACTCCCTCCAGCTTCAAATCCTGGATCAGCCCCTGCCAAAAGGTGATATTCTTTTTGTATAAACATATACAGTTATTATTTATCTTTATACTAAAGTTGTAAAGATTATTTTATTTTTACCGCTTTTAGTTTGGACACGCCCTTCATGCAATTTATATACTATGATATCGGAAGATGTAAAGTCATTCTTATTGATAAGAGCATTAGTATCTATCAGCTTCCAGTTTACTTAACAACCAATCATGTGAGTATATCTCTTATTATTTGTATTTCCAAAATTATATTTTTCGAGAGAATTAAATTTATTTTTTCATTTTGAGTTTTTTTTTATATCATTGCCACTTTACAATTCCTTGTAATTAGTGGCGATAATACTATGAGTATAAGTTAATGCCGTAATTACTTATGCTTATTATCAGAAAGTATGCAAAGTGTCTCTCATATATTCATTGTTGAGTTGTATTGTACAAAAGTGCACCTTTTGAATTTTAGGAAGCTTTTCCAGACCATAATAATCCTAGTTGTCATGATGGACTGTGAATTTGTTACATCTCATATCACTAAAAAAGAAGAAATTCAAATGCTTGTTCTACCGGTGCAGCCAAATATTATCGCAACCGCCGAGGATCTTCGACGCTACCTTCAACAACTCAATCAATATTATATGATTTTCTCCAGACCAAGGTAAATTATTATAATTAACCATCTACCTTGAGTGTTGGTAGACAGAAAAATGGACATTTTTGAAATGTTCAGTACTGTACAAGACGTAAAATATGAACCCTTTTGTTTTATTGAAAGGTCAATTGTGAGACAGGCAGCGCCAAGAAGTAGCATTAATACAAGAAAGAATAAGAAAAGAGCAACAACGGGAAATTTAAGACCAATATACTTTTCATTTGCAGGTATGGGCGGTCTGTCTCAAATCGAGTCTCAAAGATGGTGGATTCTTCATAGGATTTTTTTTTTTTTATGATTTAGCAATATGAATAATTCAATACTTTTACAGGCTTATAAAAAAATCTTATCAACAAATGCATAACAGAAATAAAAATAAACCAAATGAATGTATTATCTACTTTCACATTACTGACATCTGTATATCAGTTTAAACAATGTATATAATTCTTAAAAAAATATTGATTGTTAAACACTAAATGTAAACGTACAGGCGTACATGCATTTGAATAATACCAAAATTCATGTGGATTTTTCTTAGATATCTATCTTCTGTAAAGTTCATTTGTTTTTATATGTTTGAATGAATTACAACAAAAATGGTCTTGCTCAATAAATTCTGCACAAAACAAACTTTGAATATCGTTTTTTTTTCAGATAAAAATCATATGAAATATGTGATTTTTATACCGATGGCTTTAAACATCATTTGATAAAAAGACAAATACAAGTCATTTTGTAATTATTAAATTAAAGGGAAAAAAGTCAATATTTCCAACGAATTGCGAAATGGTTTCCAATATGCTCGATTTAATTCAATCTTCTAAGAAATGAAATCTAGTGTACTTATGCAAATATACGCACAATATTACACCACAATTAGTGTTTTCTGTTTGTTGAAATGGCTTTTTTTTTATCATTTAGAGTAACAGGATAATGCTTATTGAGTCATGTTTGTTCGTTTAATTTGTTTCCAGATATCCTACAATGAAAATTATTTTCGTTTTAAGTAGTTATGTTTTGCATGTACTAGCACTACTCTTTATCTTAACCTTTTACAAAAGAAAGGGACATAATATGTGTTTCCTAATCCATATTGAATTCGTTCGATTAAAATGTGTACATACATTCTGCATTTAGAATACTATTTATAGTTAAACATTGTTTATTTGGATAATCAAACTATTACTTTCTCTTGATTTACTAAGTTTATATTGAATTGATTTTCAAATGCACTTCTTCTTTGGGTTATTTGATATCTAATTTACTGTGAAATTAAAATAAAATGGGGAATGATAAAATTGTTTCTTGTCGTAAAAATAATCCCAATGAATCTGCTCCATTATTAAAGCGCCTTTTTTAATTATACGACAATATTAATGTTTGCATAGCATGTATATACTATAGAAAAAACGACAAACATTCAGGAAAGTATTTAGAGTTAACAAAAGACAAAAATGAAACAGTCCTTTTCATTACCAATGAAAAGTAATCAAGTTACAATTTACAAGTAAAGTAATGACATAACAGTCACTTTTCTTCATATTACATTAAGCAATATTTACATTTTCCACTGTCTTTGTATGTGATAACACTACGAATCAAATTTGTAACGCATAGTTCAATAATTTCAATAATGACGCAATCGACGTACTATTTTTGGCGCAAGTGGTGTTTGCATAATTATACGAAATGAAAATAACGTTAAACGCAATCGTGCAATTGCATAACATAATATACGTAATTATATAATATTATGGGGCGATTTAAACGGTCGTGGCCTACTCAAATCTATCATAAAGCTCTTCGGGCTTTATTGGATTTAATCACGCCTCGAACATAATGATCACCTCAAAATACTCGAAAAATGATTCCTTATTCCATAACTCGATAGACTGAATGGCTTAGGTTCATTCTCTGCAGACATTATCTATCATGAATAATTCTTGGTCATCTTACATATATTGTTAACTAAAATTACCCTCCCACATATATGTAGTCTACTAATTTTAAATTTGAACCTTACTTGAAAGGGTTTAAACTTGATTGTAGTTTAAAGTAGAAGTTTAATATAAAGTTGTTCTTACTGGTCGCCGGTTTTGAATATTTGTAAGAATGGGCAACTGACGGTCAAACATTTCTCAATATAGAGCGACCATGAATGAGACCTTAACAATATTCCAAAAGGTTTAAAATGTGCTCTTGACTTGTAAAGTTGTTTAATGAAAATGATATAAGTTTATTATTGAATATACGGTTACATTATCCCGGGTAATAATGTTTGATAATTTCTAAGAAGACACTCAAAAAGTTTGTATGGTCAAATTTTTGAAAAAAATCCCTGTCAAATGCCCGCAAAAAAACCGAAGATTAGTGAAAAAGCCAATATCAAAATTACAAAATTTACTGGAATTAAAAGTAATTTGGTATGTAATTAAATTTTAAGTGGTATCCGACATTGAATTGTTAGTGGTATCGGGCATTAAATATTTTAGTGGTATCTAACATCTACAGATATCAATGTGAATGAGTGTACATCATATTTAAAATTCAATCAATGTTTTAAGAATTCGAAATTAATTTTCATTTTACCAATAAATGCATCAAAACTTTTTCTAAAGGCAAGAGGTTAATGAAATCCAGCTGGTTACGAACTCATGACTTGGACCAACTGCTGATGCTAAAATATATTTTGCTACGCTGTAACACAGAAGAAAAAGTAGTAGTTAATTAAGTGGGAGTTTTTTTCAACAAATATTTAATAAAGGGTGCTGATTGTGTTAATAATTGACGATGAAATGGTTTTCTGACAGGAAAATAAAAAAAGTTTTGCAGTTTCCCGAATCAGATACTGACGGCATGCACAAAAGCAATGTACATGTATATATTGTATAACAATTAAGATGCCATTATCAGTTTCTTTATATAGCGCATAAAATATTTGAATACTAGACCTAATACTATATAACGACAACAGCTGATACAAAATACAGAGAAAAAACAAAGAGTGTGACGTAGATATCATCAACTTACATTTTATCTTTGTTTTTATCAATCAACGCCCTTTTTTGTCGTTCATCTTTGTACGTAAGTGATATGAGATAGTTGTACAGAGTCAGACATTGATACTGTCATAAAAACATTTAGTTACAAAAGCTATTTGGCATCTTATCCAGACGGTATGTAGATATTGCTTTTCGGTAATTGAAATTCACATTTCAGTTAAAGTTTTTACCTTTCTTGTTTTAGATGGTATAACATTCTACATATTTTCTTTCATATTAAAAGATTAACTTTTATTCTTGCAACTTGTAGCAATATTTGTTTTAATTTTCAATTTTTGTGCAAGACTTTTCATCATAAAGCTTGTATCCTATCGGTAATTCGATCTATAATTGAATTAAGCATTAAATATTAAATATCGAATATTGAATTTTCAACATTGAATCACGAATGAGCTTTATTGGCTTCTGTAAAATTATTTTGAGTTTTATATAAAACACGATTACAAAGAAGTGTCAGAGAGAGCTTTTTTAAAGCATGTTTGCCATAAGCGTGTTGTACTATTTTATAATTCTGTTGATTAGAAGGTAAATTTAATTTAATTTTTGTACATTACATTTAATAGAGTGTTATTACTTGTTTAATAATGTATTGCAGTTTTTTATTACTTTCAGAAAGCATGTCATATTATGCGGATGTTTTAATTATGATGCTTGAAACCGATGAAAAGTACAACGTGTCATATACCAATCTTCTGTACGTATAAGTTCTTGTTCAACTAAGATTAGAATTAAGCTCTGTCATCTAAACTTCTATAGACAGCGATTGGCATCATTAAAGATGACGAGTTGATTGACGGAATGTTTTTTCGTTGCATTTTCTTTTTCATTCTGTATACAGGAAATATTTGCTCCCGTTTTGTTTTCACACATTCAGCCCTGGTTGTCAGCGGGCGGATATAAGACTAGACGAATTCAAATGTCTAAATTATCTCTCTTTAATCAAAACTGTTTCGGCGAATTCAGACGGGGTGAAACGGTTCGCAGGTGTAAAAAGTCGAAATAACCACAGGGCGAAATATATATATATAAGGGTTGGGGCAAATTACAATGTTAAGTAAAGCATTACATTACCATTACTTCATGAATTTGGGCATTAAATTACCATTACTTAATTTTCTTGTAGTAATGCATTACATAATCATTACATGAGTAAAGTAATGCATTACCATTACTTTATGAACAATTGATAACTTTCTAAAAAGTAAAGCTATATAAAGAGTTTTTGCAAATGTTCAAATATAAAACACAGTTTAACATATCTACAGGTTCATGTTCACTATCAGATTCAAATTTAATGACCTATACAAGACTGTTTTATGATCATCGAATTTTCAAAGGTTTCATCTGTCTCTGTGAGAGAGAGAATATTTTCAAATGGGTTATGATATTGCAAGTTATTTTCAAGCTTCCAGAGATCATAGCTGGACAGTGCACTCATTTTTGCTTTTAAAGGTGCATTTCTGTCCTCTATTCTATTGGAACACAGGCAAAGGAAGGAATTGAAGTGTTTAGCACTTCTCAAAACAATAGATTATTCTGATACTTAGATTATCCTGAGGGCATTTTGTGTTGTTGACATATTCAGTAAAGAATTTATTGAATGCACAACTAATTGGAGTACATATTTCAAATGATTTGAAACTCTTAAAAGCAACACTCTTAAAATTGTTATTGAATTGTGTTGTTATGGCAAGTGATATTGACAATTTAAAAATGGATTTTAATTTTTTTTTGATAAAGCAACTAAAATATTTTTATCTCAAGAATTATTTCTTTCTTCTTTAAAACAATTTTAAAAATGATCATGAATAAATAAACATAGTATCGCAAAGTAATGTCATGTAGTGCTAGCATTGTCCTAGATTTTGGAAAGTAATGCATTACATTACCATTACTTGTAATACTAAATTTGTGGCATTACACGTTACTAGCATTACTTTGAAAACATGCGATGCATTGCAATGCATTACCACTACATTTAGCATTACCCCAAGCCTTATATAAATAAATATAAAAATATATAATGATAACCCTATATACAGTATATTTTGATATAAATAGATTAAGTAAGTTTCTCGACAAAAGAGGGCACTTAATCAGTATGTTACTGGCATATCGGGTCGGCAAAGCGATTAGAAGCTGACATCAGTATGTTACTGGCATATCGGGTCGGCAAAGCGATTAGAAGCTGACATCCCGACAATTTTCTATAGACAATTTTCTATAGACAGTCATTCAGAAACGTAAAATTATTCGTATGTATATCTGCTAAACACTTTTGTACATGCATACAAAATGCAATCTGTCCAGGAAATGAAAGCACGACAAGTAGGAAAAAACACACGTTGTACAAATCAAAACTTGAATTAAAAGCCTGTTAACAAAGCTTCATTGTACAAATAAAATAGATTAAATGACAAATAATGGCTTATAACACCACGTTTTATTACACACAAAAAAACCCGGCCAATTCTTAGAAACAACATTCAAATTAAGTGTACATGCGCGGCATAGTTATCAGAAGTATTAACGTTTTTAATCTATGTAGCATAACAATGTTTATTGTTATTTCAGACACAGTTGTCCAAATGTGATTCCTAATGAGACATTTAGGATGCAGCTTTTATTTCCCGCGGTATGTACGTTCTATATTTTCAAGTAAAGATAGGGACATAACAACTCCACAAGCCCAAGAAGTCTACAGAACTAAGACAATTTCATAACTATTTTTCTACTTGACTTTACTAGACAAATTGAATGCACTTTTATTAATATGGATGTAAATCAAATATCTAATTACGTAATTTCCCCAAAACTGTCCACGAAATTATGTCAATACAAATGAGACTTTTTAAACTCAAACTTACCACTTTCGCTCATGCAAGTCATAAAAAATATCAAATGATACAGACCACGGCGCTAGCATAACTACACACCTTTTTGTTTTCCTAATATATTCAGATGAAATATCTACTTTAAAAGAAATGAATAATCCATGACCAAAGCAATTTTTGGGTAGAAATAAGTCCTATGGAATAAATATAAAAAAAAATTTAAAGACTCAAAACAATTCATTCAGATCGTTATTCATACTTGACAATAATATGTTACCATACTGTTGTAAATTGATTTCTATCACCGAATTTGGCCATTGAAATATTCTACATTGTTACATTTACTAATAACAAGTAGAATAATCTCATAAATTGACTTAATACGTCACATTTTAACTCAAGTGTGTTTTTAAATGGTTATTTTGGTCATTTTCGCCGGGCTCATTGCGTAAGCAATGGCCAGGCTATAGTTACGGTGCACGGTAGCGGATGTTGATTGAACAACCGTTGAAATCGTTCTCAGCACAAAAATGTAGTACCAACTTAAAAGAGAAAGTTGAATGTATAACATGCCATTTGGTCATTTTAAGTATAACGTTACAGCTGATGCATTTGAACATCACATATTATTCTTCTTCTCTGTAATATTCTAAAAACTTCGAGTTTGCAATGTCAAGTTGCTGAGCGACGAAATACATCGTTTACAGTTGTAGCCTAGATTATCTCGTTATCAAGCTGAGAGCACATGTGTAGTCAAATTGTTGCGGGAGTTGTTTTAAGAGCGTAACTATACAACATTTAATCTTAGTTAGGGTGTTAAATATCTGACCTTCCCAAGATTGATTAAATTGACGATATCAATATAAATTTGTATCATACAAACATGATTATAAACTCAGTTAATTCATAAAACCCAATGTGTCTATAATGCCATATCACGAAAACGTTTTTAATAAACATAAAATAAGCCCGGATATATGTACTTTGAGAATTTTGATTTTTAATATATATCAGAAATGGATTACAATTAAAGAAACTGTGATATCAAATTGTATTACAAGAGGACGACCTTTTCTATCTTCTTTCCTCATCCAAAGTGGTCAATTCACCCAAGCCCCACCCCCATTCCCAACTCAATAAAAGGGTACTTGCTTGTCAATATTATTTCAACAAAATATCACAATATGGATAACTACACCCCAAAAGATTCTGGTTTTCAGATTCATTACTTTGATATAAGATGAGGTTTGTCTTTCCAAATGAAGCATTTTTACAATTATTCGCCTTGAAATAATTCAAAAGGAACGGTAAACTTTTTATGTTTGAAATACATTATCTTGGCTAATATCATAATTAATGTATATCATATTGATTCTAAATTCAACCAGCACACATGATTATCACAATAATTTTCAGATTGTGTTTACTTTTGTTCTGGTCGTTTATAATAACCAAACGGGACACGGATTCAATTTACTCTTTGGCAAGCCAGGTTATCTGTTGTAAGTATCAGTTATTTCATACACTAAAAAGTATGTTATTTATTGATAACTATTGATTGCTGTTTTTAATGACCAAACCTGTTCCTTAACTGGTCATTGCCAAAGTTTACACAGAGTATTTGGGTTACTGCAATTTATGCTTTATAAACCGCAAAGCAGTTTTGCAACGAAGCGACATTACTTCGAACTTGAATATTTGTATGTACTGTAAATTCCTTATCAAACACGTGGAATTGATATCCGCGTAAAAATCGCGAGAAGGAGTCCTCGCGAATTTAAAAATCTCACGTTTATTTTTCAGACAGTTTTGAGCTATATGAAATTATAACAAAAAATGGTGCCTGCAATTTTATATTCTCGTGATTTGATGAAAAACAGCGGAATCGAGAAATTAATTACTCATTGACAAGTAAAATAAGGAGTTTACAGTAATTATATGAATAAAGATTGTTGTTCGATAATGTAACACTCTACAGATTGGTGAAAAAAATAAGACAATTATTTTTCAATATACATATACAACTAAATCACCTAGAGTTTAATCATAACGTTAGACATGTCTCACTGGGGAAGCTGGCAAGATTCAACTTCTTCGAGGCAAAAACAAGTTATTCATACAATGCATTGCTGGTTTTCTTTGTCACAAACAGCCCACTGGACATCTTTAAGCGCTCACATAGATTTTTTTACGCGGCAACATATGGAACATTGGCACATCTGTGCACCAAAATCATGGTTGAGTCTACGTATGCCTTTAACTACCATGGACCAGATTATCTAAATGGTATATATTTTGAATATCATGCAAAACCAACACATCAAGAAGTTTGTTCAACTTTGTAATCGATCCAAATGTATGTTTTTGCCAAATTGACTATATTTTAGGTCTTATTGCTTTGGTTTCCATGTTGATATATGGTACTGGATATCTACCAATTATTCTTGGGATTTCTTTGGAATGTCCTTTAGGCTATCTTGCTGCAACATTGTTCTCATGGATCTACACTGTCGAATTTTTCGTCAATGCGTTCTGTCGACAAGAAAACACTGTACGTATAAAGCTTTCATAAGTTCTAGTTTCTGTTTTACCAATTCAAAGAAATATTTTTAAAAGTAATTAAAATCACGACACTTTAGCCTGCACTATCACTGCTAGCATTGTAATTATTTGTGGGTATTGCATTGTGCATGTAACCAAAAATGAAAAGCAATATGATGCAGTTTACAATGCCTTGATTCCTTATCTTACATGCAAGAAGGCTCGATGTTCGTGGGCCATTTTTAGGCTATATTTAACTCCTTTAGACGAAGGGCCCTGTATAAAAATATAGAAAAATATTCAAATTTTAAAGTTAAAGTGTTTGGATTTTTTTTTTTTTACTTAATATAATAGTTTACGGCTAAGAATATTAGGTTTAAAAGTTTAAGGCAGATCCGATAGTTAATACATGTATGTTGACCATCCAGCCTCCGTAATTTGCCAGTTTTACAATTTAACTTGAAACGTTCGCTGTAGAATTAAGACTATGCAATATTCATTTTCATTATATATAGCTATTCGGTGTAAAAAGGAAGTTATCTATTTTTTTTTTCTATTCAAGGTATCATATATTTTGTTATTCACGTCCGTCCTACCAGAGATCGTCTGTTTTGTATTCCTCAGCGTCGGTCTTCCATTGCAACTAGGAATTTCCCTTAAAAAAAGGTCTAGATGCAAATCAAAAAAGACATCAGATTTTCCGGAAAATGATATCTGCCATAAATCCATAGAACATTCCTTCCAATGGACCTATGTAAAGAATCTTTTACGGAAACCTCAGACATCTCCGTAAGTTTATAAACGATAACTATATATGGTTCAAGGCGATACCAATATGGTTATCAAAACAAGCAAAATGTTTTATTCTGAAAATTCTTAGAAAATGACTGTCAATATAGTACATTCATCAGCGATTTGGAATTTGAACGTGTAGTTTCCAATTTTATAACCAGTATAATAAAACATTTTCGGTATTTTTTTTTTGTCAGAACACACAAATATTTTCATCAAAAGGGTGTGGAAAAGTTAAAAAGTCTCTTGAAGTGCGTGCTTTATGTACAATCTAATGGTATGTATTTTAAAAATCAAATTTACATTTAAAGGAAATGAGCTTTCCTCACTTGTGTGTCTTATTTTTGGGTGACGTTAAGGAAGGGTCTTTAATGGTCGTTGTAGTGTATATTGTCTTATTTGTTCTTATAAAGTTCAAGACAATCATACAATGTTACATCAATTTATTGAATTATATGCTGTAATTTGAATGATACGCCTCATGTATAGAATATTGTGTTCAGGCAATTATACAAATTCACCGTATACAACCCCTAACGCGGGGGAGTCGACAAAGAGTATGGGGGAGTCGATCCCAACGTATGGGGGAGTCGATTTTCTCCGCTTCGGAGACGGGAGGAATTTAGGTCACGCATTTTGTGGGTATTTATAACAAGTATTTCCAAAAAATATATATCGCACGGAAGACAGCGATAGTCAAACTTTGTGTTGGTCATTGGTCCTTGTGTTCTATGCGTCTAGTAGTCTCAAACACTTCGAAACTAGATGCTGTCATTAGACAGTAATACCCGCACCAAGTGTTTGCCTCTAAATAACACTCTCTTGTACTAGTTTTAGTCAAAAAGAAGGCCACATGCAATATGTTACAATTAAATGATCTTTGTCTGAAGTTATGTACACAACAGAGGTGTACAGGTTGCATCGGGTACTAGTTTTACCCAGCTCTTTGGTTAGATGGGTTTCACGTGGTGTACATGCATATATTTTCTTGATATGCAGAATAACAGGATTAATTAACACGAATAAATGTTTCTTTTGTGGTGATCAGTTAAAGGAATTCGTATTGTGCTAATTGGATTATCATTATGATGTTGACAAATATAGGTAAGTATAATACAAGTAGAAGCGCAATATTATGAGACACCGGTAATATACAAAACAGTTAAGTTTTACTTTCACTTTCTAAAATGTGATCTCCCTTTGCCAGCATACTGTATCATCATCTTTATTTAGATAAGCTTATCAACAGTTTCTGTCATTTTAATTGCAGAATTTTTTATTTTTTTCATCATATGAGTTATAATAGGGAGGAAGGGGAAGGGGCCGTAACCGTTCCCCATCCCCAGGATATGTGGATTAGATATACGTCTTTAGTGAGAATGAAGGCATGCTGCAGCTTTTTTTCCATTATACCCCCTACCCCATCATCATACACCAGTAATAGAAAAAGAGTTAATGACTAATTTTCTTTTATTTTAAATTGCTTAATATTCTTTTTTGTCAAGAGATATGTGGTATGTCAAGATTTATGACTCATGAAAATTTGTGCATTTTAATCCTGATTGTTAACATACATGTATAATTATATATAATAAAATACATGTGATATTATACTAGGGATCATGCAATCAATTGCAGAATTGCCAATCGGTTATTTATAACTAATTTTGACTGCTTGATTTTTTTAATCATTATGAAAATAAACACATTTCTAAATACATGTATAACATATTATCAATATTTTTTTGTAGATTGAGTTTGTAACTATTTAGGGCCCCACTCTGCAGATGCCCTATAGTGATCATTCTGTCCAATTCTGCTGATCATGTCAAGATACATTCAAGACAAATTGGCCCCTGCCCCTTGGGTCATTCCCCCACCCCCCGGAGTTGTTTTTAAACAACCCCCCCCCCTCCTCTGAAATGGGAAATGATAATACATTTTATTAACTGTTGAGATCCCCACCCCTAGACCATATTTATTCTTCCTCCTTGTGTCATTGCACATCAATTGGTACATGTATATAGGTTATGCCCCCTTTGAGATGCCCAGTGACTTTCCAGAGTTGGAACTAATCAAGTAACCTATCTTATTCATATGTAGTGTAATTCCTAGCCCTAGCCCAATGTTGACCCTGCTTTGATTTTTACAGCAAGCTCTAGGCTTTTGTTGACTGACATTACAATTTCTACAATTACATATAACATTTTGTTTATCTTTAAGATTAAAAAGCAATTTCCAAAATCTCTTTATGTACATCTGACATCATACTTATATATTTTTAAAATATCCTCAAAATCATCAAAATCCCTACTCCTAAACCATATATATTTTTGTTTCTTGAACCATGACCATGACTCAAGGCAAATCTTTTTTTGTGGTATTAGTAGGCCATGGCCTCTGGGGGTCACCTTAACCCCAACCCACCCTTCCAAAATCAGAAATGATCAAATAACTTGAAAAAAATGCTTGTGATCCCCACCCCTAAAGCATAATTTTGTATATTCTTCCTCCTTATGCATCTTATGGTACGTTATTTCAATCACAAGATATAAGAGGAGGTCCAGGAATAAGGTTTTTTTTATGGGACGGAACATCATTTTGCAGATAGTATTGACCCTCAGAATCAAATTTATATTTCTAAAACCTTATTGCATATCTATGGCTCAGCCCCTGCTATATCCCTATAGATGATGTGACTATTCATTAAATCATGAGAGGAGTTCTGGGAAGTAGGGGGTTTTTTTGGAGTGATAAACGTCAATTTTCAGCTACTATTTAACTCCCTGGATGAAATTTGAATTTTTAAAACCTTATTGCACAACTAAAGGACAGCCCCTATCATACCCCAAGATATGATATGGCTATTCATTAAATCATGAGAGGAGTTCTGGGAAGTAGGGGTTTTTTTTGGAGTGATAAACGTCAATTTTCAGCTACTATTTAACTCCCTGGATGAAATTTAAATTTTTAAAACCTTATTGCACAACTAAAGGACAGCCCCTATCATACCCCAAGATATGATATGGCTATTCATTAAATCATGAGAGGAGTTATGGGAAGTAGGTTTTTTTAGGAGTGATAAACGTCAGTTTTTTGCTACTATTTGACTCCCTGGATGAAATTTAAATTTTTAAAAACTTATTGCACACCTATAGGACAGCCCCTATCATATCTCAAGAGATGACAAAGCTACTGCATAAATTGTAAGAAGAGTTCTGGGAACCATATTTTTTTGGCAAAAAGAACGTCATTTTTTTATGACCACAGGCCCACGTGATAAAAACAAAAATTCTGAAACATGATTACACATCAACATGACACCTCGCATATTCTAGAAGATCATTTGACTACTGCAAAAAGAAATTGACGTTTTTTGAAACCAGACTTTTTGTAAAAAAAAAAAAACGTCATTTTTCAGCCATTTAATGACCACCAGGACAAAATTGAAATTTCCGAAACCTTATTGCGCATCTATAAGACACCCCAAAACATATTCCAAGAGATGATTTGTCTACTGTTGAAAATGTAAAAGGAGTTCGAGGAAGAAGGTTTTTTGTCAAAAAACGTCATTTTTTACCAATTATTTGACACCCAGGACTACCAGAGAATTTTTGAAACTTTTTCACAAAACAACATGACACCCCAAATCATACTCCAAGAGTTCAATTTGCTGGTTTATAAGATGTAAGAGCAGTTTGAGAAAGTAAAACGTGACAGACGGACGGACGGACGGACGGACGGACAGGCAGGCAGATGGAACAGGGTAACAACAATATACCCGAACTTTCTTTAGAAAGTGCGGGTATAATTATTTGGCAGATTTCAAATTCACGGTAATCGAGTGGTCAAAATATGCACGATTTGTAAAATATTCGACTTGCACTGGGTTACAGACAGTTGAAGCAGTCGAACAAATGATCAAGCTTGTAAGTGCAATAATCAAATCGTAACAAATCTTTTGAAAAATAAATAATCGGGGCATTTTTCAGTTCAGATGTAACGGTAACGTAGGGGGGGGGGGGGGGGGGGGGGGAGTCGTTTATCGGAAAACACAACGTACGGGGGAGTAGAAAAATAAAATTTAATGTACTTTATCGGGGATGTTCAACTTGGTTTGACAATATAAATACATTCACACGAGGTCTATAAAAGTCGACTTTATCTCATGAATGAATTGGTTTCAATTATTCACAGATATTTAAACAATAATAACAATATCGTTAAGAACATGTACTACTCATATTATCCATTGAATTTCGTATTTTGTTTTTATTTTTCAGAAAAAGATTTAATTAAAAGAAAATGCATTTATCAAATGGTATTTCCCTCTATTTCTTAAGAAAATAGACAGTTACGCCACCCAGTGAAGCGAACTATGTCTGAATGCATTTATAAATTATTGCGTGACCTAAATTCCTCCCGTCTCCGAAGCGGAGAAAATCAACTCCCCCATACGTTGGAATCGACTCCCCCATACTTTTTGTCGACTCCCCCGCGTTGGGGGTTGTATACGGTGAAAATGTGAACAACAGTATGAACGAAAATGTTTAATTTGAATTAGATTTTCGACTTTCCGCAAGAATGGTATCAGTAATCACAGTGGGACTGATAATCACCTATAAAGTAAGAATTATTTCTGAATTTCCTTAAAAATAACCTACGGTACAATTCATATATAACCATTATATATAACAGTAAACAAATTTAGCATCAAACATTTTGCATACAATTCATAGATTATTTCTTTGTTAATTTAAGGTTTGAGATCTCTCTCTCTCTCTCTCTCTCTCTCTCTCTCTCTCTCTCTCAGTTAAATGACAGATAATTTTTATTAAGTTTTTTTTGACAGATCACTTTCATCGTCATAATTAACGTCTATGACATGACAAGGTTTCTCCAGGAATCCATTATTTGTCAGTTTGCAGAAATTGGTATCGATGCACTACCGACTGACACAGATGGCATATTAGCTCTCAGAAAATTACTTTTTATCGCTTATAAATTTGTGATCACTTTCAAAGGTCAGGTTATTTTTAAAAAAATATATATTTTGTATTTATTCATGAAACCAAGGAAAATTCTCTAAGAAAATATTCGACAAATTTATATTTATAAAACATACATGTATTTTAATAATTATACAATTTTTAAAAAGCTATTCTCGATATTAAAGACAAACAAACAAACTGTTATATGTTGTAAGATTTTATTACTCGCCATTTTTGTTTTTTACATTTGAAGCTCTCTCCCGTTAAGGATTATAACTGGGCCAATCTTATTGTTGAATCCAGATTTGTAAAATCTCTGACAAACAAACATGCATCATAGCTTTTATACTTTTATCTAGAGTTGCATGGGATCACAGGTGCTTGTTGACTGGACCCCCCCCCCCCCCCCCCCCCCCCCCCCGGGACCGAATTTTACAGATTAGCCCAGGGGATCTACTCGCATATTACTAAAATAATCTTTAATAACTGTTTTAAAATATATCCAAGTGGATAATTAAAAAACCCCACCAAAGACATTTAAAAAAAAAACCTTTCCCCCTCTACACATAAACAAGTGCAGAGGCGGAAGGGGTTGTTTTTTTATGTTTGGGTTATTCTGTAAAATGCGGTCCGTTGAGGGGGGGGGGGGGGGTCCAGTCAACAAGCACCTGTGCATGGGATAAAGTGGTACATGAGTTGGTATGTATCAGCACTAGAGGTCTGATTCCAACTGATGACGATGTGTACAATTCAAAATCAAACATAGGGAACAATAAAGTTCATGTAACACAAAAATAAACTGATTAACAAAAAATGTAAAGAAATCAATTATCAAATAGCTACCGGGCATTAAGTAACTTATGGTATTTTAGCAGTACGTACATGTATATGAAAGGTTTAAAAAGATGAGTGTTTAAGTGTCAATAGATGTAAACAGTATTTGGTCGCCATATTAGTTTCTATCGCACCCCAGCTGCTGGGGCATATAAACCGATCGAGAAAGTTACAGTCTGTTGCTTTCCGACCAAGGCTTTCAGGTTGTACGGAATTCTAAATGCATGAACAACACTTTGTATTTTGTGAATAGATAATGAAGGAAACTACAATCTATAAAAAATAAAGAGGGTATATTCTTTGAAAAAATCTCCAAGGTCTCTGCATTATCTTGCACAGATACACGTTGTGCTCCCTTACTTCGCGTGTACATCAAACACGTGTATCGTTCACACAGAGTGCATAACGTCTACATCATTTATAGAAAGGTGGAATTAAGGCTGTGTGGAATTTGGAACAGTTGTCGAAATATAAGAAAAGTTTCTGTTACAATTAGCGCAAAATCCGAAAAAGTTAATTAACATAATATCGACAAATAGTCCGAAAGATTAAATTTCACACTGTGACACGTCGTGTTTTGAATTTTCATTAATGAAAATAGCCTCGTTGATGTCCACCTTCATGCTTGCACGGTATTGGAATTGGAATAATTGCAATGTCTATATCGTCTGTTACAACGAAAAATACATTTAGATGTAATAAAACATCATACTGTTTAATAACATAAGTATTAAAATTTATATAAATGTATAAATCCTGATTGTTTTTTTTTTTTTTTTACCTTATTTATAATTAGAGTGTTTCCTGATGACCATGGTTGTGTGCTTTGTACTTAATCTCATTTTTCTGAACCAGAATCTCATAACATACAGGTAAATAAATACAGGTAATCTATCTTGAAACAAAAAAAATTCATCATATATATATATGTGTACTCTGTCTCGCACTACCTATTAGTCTTACATTTCAGTACATGATCCTCATTTTTACATTTGATTACAATCTAAATACGTTCACCTGTAATACATTAGCGCTATTGAAGTCGTGTGTTCCAATGCGTTATTTCATCTACAACAAATTCTTATTTGATTTTAATGTGCATATCACTTATTATTTAGAAACAACCTGTTGTCCTTGTACAAAGGTTTGTCCCCAAAGCATCTAACTTCAAAGAAGGAAACGTCAAATCCCAGACTGATGGTAAATCGAAATATAAATTATAAAACCAAATTATAAAATAAAAAAAAAGTTATTATTCGTATTAGAATTTTACTGCATGCATGGTTTTGAATATTTTTTCAGTGTGGAAGTTTCCGGTACGCGGGATATCAAGTGGGTCATATTGGAGGGGGTATGTTAAAGAATACACCTTCTATCTTAGCACAAGATTGTCTCTTAAACCTTATGAAATATTACAGGAAATATTGTGTAAATATTATAGGATTATAATATATCTGCGTCCTGAAAAGTCACAAAGCATGGTATAAGATTTCAATTCTAAAAAAAATCATTAAAACTCTTATTAAATTTCTCATGTTCCAAACACAATTTCTGTCTTAACGTTTATTGAGCTAAAGAAACATGTATAGAGTTAAACAAAATGGTGACTGTGAGTGATCAGTTTCTTATAATGTTGTATTTTGTGATCAGTTTCTTATAATGTGGTATTTGTGGGGAAAAAATTAAAAGAGACATCGAGTTCAATTTATTGTTCAGGGTTTACGATTCAGTGCTTCATGACGATAATCAACTCCTTAGCTGTGGCAATGGTCGTTGCATCGTGGGAATATTTTGGAAGATATCTGCTGGACAAACTTCTTGATATTATGTGAGTTAATCACAGCCATACAGCTTTTAAACTGAAATCTTTCAATTTTTCTTAGACATAAAGTGAAATGTATTTGATTTTAAATATTATTTTTTTATTATAGGATAATACTTTCTACAGTCATTATAGTGTACGTCATACAGTTTCTATTGTCCAAATTTATTTTCCTCCAGGAAAGAGGCAATTATTTGGCCATTGAAAACAGGTTATGTGATTTATTTTGCAGTCAACAATATTTAACTTTCCTCGAATTTCCAAAGAATGTCATTGCTAAAATAAGTTTGTTAACAGTATAGTTTCAATAAAAACAAAAAAAATGTTCTTATGGAGGCTGAATGGTCGACATGTTCTTCATCAAAATCTTAAACATGATATTTTTAGCTATTAATTGTGATTAAATAAAAAAAAAAAATTTCAAATATTTTTGATTTAAATCTTGAATATGTTCCTATATCTTTATATCTTCTATTCAAGAAGATTAATTTATTTTAAAATGGCCACGACCATCTACCTTCTCAAGCATAATAATGAACAATTCCTTGTTATCGTTGTAGACGACTATTCTTTTTATTCACCTACTTCATGTTTTTCTACTACATCTTCATCGCCATTTTCCATTCCATTTTGAGAATTTTGTCTTCTGTGATCTTGGGGATGTTTTTTCTACCTCGCATTGACTATAGTGTGCTTCCAAGAAGATTTCAAATTGTAGATTTAGGTAAATGATAACTTTTTCTATATGGCTATATTATTCTGGCATATATAATTGGTTTTGAATACTATACTCATCTGATAATAACTTTGTTGGTATCAAGATTGTTTTTTAAATTAATAGGATTTTTCGCATACTGTGGATTTTTGCACTTAGAGAGTTACCATACTAACCCCGTTGCATTGGTGTTCATTTCCATATTGCAAGCTGAATCTCAAAACTCACGGACAGAAAGGGGATATTATGAGAAAGGCCATGGAACGTGTATTGGTAATTTGAAATTAATGTTTGTATAAAATCGATTGTATTATCGACTTATCAAAAATCATAACAATATTTGCTATATTTTTTAGCTTATATATATAACATATACTATTATAAAATAGTGTAAATACCAGTATAACAACATGAAGCAGGAAACATTGCTTTCTTATGTCATTTTCACTTAAGTGCATCGTAATTACGGAACATATGCAAAATATATTTAGTATTATTCCAAGACGGCAAGTTACATTTTTTTGCTCAACTGTTATACTGTTAAAAGTAACAAAAAAAAAAAAAAGGAACATTTCGTTATAGCATCACACTTCATATATTGTATACGTGACACAATTTAGATGTGATTTAGTGATAATGACGTACGAAAGCAATATTGGCGCCTTATGCTTTTATCTACTTAAAGCAGTCATAATCTTAACACACGTACGGTTGTCAAAAGCAATACCTCACTAGACTTGTACCAAAATACGATATATACATGACTTTGCATCTATACATAAATGTTTCACAAAAGATGATTGGTTTCAATTTGAAAGTTAGTTTAGCGGCATAAACTGCGAATCTTAATGACAATTTCGAAAATAGTTAAATTTGTAAAGAGGTTATCAATAAAAATGAATCGTTGATGTTTGCTTTTTTATCTTTTAATTGCATCCGCTAGCAAAGCGAGAAGCTAGTAACACATTTGATGGGGATAAAATCTATATACATGTATATAGTATGCATATTCAATATCATAGAATGTAAAGTGTTCTTTATACATCTTTTCTGCACACAATTCATCTCAATTCATAACTGTCGATCTTCAGCTCATTTTGGTAAGAGAAAAATAAAAATAAATCTATTAAAACGAATGAAACATTAGTACAAAAAGTATAAAAAAATTATTATATTGTTATTGTAAATATAATTAATCGCAGATTCCAAAATATAATTTACTTAAAATACAAAGCACCTCTACATATTTTTGTGTTTGTTTTCAGAATGTGGTCCTTCAAAGGCCGAGAAAAAGATAAACAACAAACGAAGAAAGGCAAAATGGCATTGGAACCTTGCTTTCACTCTTGTAAACAACCCAAGACTCTTGAATTTCAGGATTAATTCATAAATTGATTCTAGATAACAAATCATGTTTATTCCTTGAGATGTGCTTATACAGTATTATTGTAATATGTATAATTTGTTAAATAAAGACATAATGATTGTTTTTAATTATTGGCGAACAGTTTTTTGTTACTAGTATTTAAACTCCCTTCACCGATATAAGTATAAAAGAATATGATTTCATACAATGCAACCATGTTGATGATACTTGTGCTAATAAACAAAATGACGTCATAAAACAAAATATATTCTCAACTGTTTTTTTTTCTTTACCTTATGTAAAATTGACAATTAATATTGAATGTCCCGTTTTGTCAACAATTGGTAATATAACCTCTACTTAACAAATCGATAGTCGTTCTTCTTCGGATATATATGGTTCAGGCCTATGTAATTTCGATCTTTGCGACATACGCGTTCATACACCTAAATAATTTTTGATATTCTCAGAAGATGAATGATTTTTACTGAATATTTTACCAAGCGGCATTAATAACCATCTCAGTGTTGTTATTATTTCTTTCTAATCTAGCATCACACAAACGTTTCAATAAAACTCAAATCACAAAAAATAGATAACCTTTTTCATAAAGTATGGCTACATGTAATAATCGTTATAAAGTAATTTACAAAACGTACGAAATCAAATTTTCGACGAGAGACTTTTCAAGGTACGACAAATTAAAACTGTAGGTTACCAGTAACAATAATTTGTATCCTCTTTCGTTGAAAGTTAATCGTAAGACTTTTTTGTCTATAGGGTCAGTGTAGCGTTAAAGTGTCCAAAGCCCTGCCGTGTTCACAGTAGAAAACCGTCAGATTTACTGGCCATTTAAACCGGTTATTTCATATCAACGAGTCCTTTCGGATTAAATGTTAGTTATGGTCAACTTCTTTGAGGGATTGTAAACCCAAAACAAGCCCACTGAAACTTTTAACTGTGGATCCTGTAGGTGGAGAGACACTTAAGGTACGTACATCTCATCGAATTAAGGTGAACTGGGTTACTTGAGGAAAGCTTGGAGTCTGCTCCCTTATCTTAGTATATACATAGAGCACAAGCCGGTGTGACCGGTCAGCAGAGGATGCTCACTCCTCCTAGGCACCTGATCCTACCTCTATCTTTTTAGAGGCCCGTGTTGCTCTGCTTTAAACTTGTATTTCGTTTTATGGATTTTTGAGATGGTTGAAAGTTTGTTATTGTCATTTTTCATATAGTTATTTCACCTTTTATTCAATCGATGACTTATTTCGTTTCAACACCTTTTCAAATTTTACTGAGCAATAACCTTGTGACTTTATGCAGCATGATAAAACATAGAACTGATTTTAGTGTAAACAAATTTTGTAATAATATACTTGTATGTGTTTTTATAATATCTCTTTGTAAGTCAAGAGAGCATTATACAGTATAATCATTAACACCCCATGGTCAAAATACTTTAATTACAAATGTGCACAGCAAGGTCACTGAGAATTAGGTTACAACATACTACATCAACTGACATGTCCAGCCTCCAACCATCTGGGGGCATTTATTGACTCATCAGAACCAGGCAGGTGTTATTACATCTGCCAGGTTATGGATGAATTAAGCTCTAGCTGGGCTTCGCCATTTTCGCAATGCCAATGGCGATTTTTTTTCTTTTCAAAAAAGAAATCCAAATATGGCAAAAATCAATTTTAGGTGACTCCTATAGTGTAAAATTTTCTCCTTAATGTGTTTCGCTTTTCCAACCGTTTGTTCATCCGGTCAGTATGTGTTAATTCAATCACCACGTGCGCCCGGAAATCTCTGTCGCTTCAGTGCACACAGCTCTGGACATGGATAGCCCATGTTATTTATTGCTGGGAATGAATGTTTGTGAACGACACTTAGAAACAGTGGTCAATTCTTTTTTTGAAGTCAATCATCTTCACATTAAAAGTGTGAGATCGTCGTAATCCGAGAATGGGGCTAATTAAACTGTTGAACAGAATAAGATAATATTAAAGGTCAAAGATCTTCTAAAAATAATGTGTTCTCGGGTTTAGAATAATTGAAACAGTTAATATTTCTATTTTCTATTTTCTCTGAATTTGCTGTGTCCCCCCCCCCCCAAAAAAAAGATAATGCTTATATATGTTTTATGTACTATAGTCACTGCATACTCCAAAGTCGTTTTCTGTCTCTGATTGAAAACTACGCAACAGTCGCCAAACTAATTATGCTCTTGTTGCTTCTGTAGTGTGTCGAAATTCCAAATCACGTAATGAATGAGGCGTCTCGCTGTCATCTATAAGATTATATGTTAAGTATATGAAAGAAACCTACGTTTCTGCTAGAATTTGAGAAATATTTTTTACTGTTTGATATCTTGGATAAAAATCGCCTAGCTATATTTAGGTGTATGGGGCGAAAATTAAAAAAAAATATATATCATTTTCAACCAAGAAGAATAAAGAAGAATTAACTTAAAGTATGAACGTTTTCGTGTCAAATGCAGAGAGGTATCTAGATTGTTTAAGCCTCCACGGAAAAATTGCACCACTTTAAAAAATCATCAAAAGATCATATTTGCTACGTACGGTTTTTTTTAAAAAAGACTATTAACTACTTATCAGTTAAAGAATAATACTATTTATATCAGATATGATATAAAATAAGACAATTAATTAAAAATCGCATGTATATCCCCTTTTAAAACCAGTAAAACTTCGACCAGATTATACAGTACAGGATCCTTTTGTGTAAGGTACGATGTATGTCATCGGTTTACCCAGGAATCTGTAACGAAGTGTTCATCGACTTAAAACAAAACACCCAGAGGGCCATTTTGTAAGTAAATAGTTCAGACTATTCATGTGAAACCCAAGATACTCGGGCAACATGGGGAAAAGTTGATCATCAAAACAAGTAGGTCAAAATTCGTAACACAGCAAATGACGATTGAAATATTTCCGTTATTGTGATCAATGAATTTAAAAAATATAATATCATTTACTGGAAAGGGAGGGGTTATTGTCACTTTGTTGATTTTTCTTTAAAACAATTAAATGAAAAAATATCATACACAGAAATTTATAAATGTATTACATATACAATGTATATGTATTTACAGTGAAGTTCTGAAAATTTTGATTTTTTTCTTCTCCATTAACTAAATTTCTTTTTACAATTCTAGATTTTTTTTATTTATATGTCGCAAACCTTTATTATTCAATTCAATTATTTGTCCCATTTGAAATTAGCTTTGCGGGGGTATTAGTCCCATTAGGACAGTTCTAGTTTATATTTTACATTGGAATACTAGAATCTCGGGAGGTAATTTGCAGAGTGCAAATGAGTAACTGATTATTGTGGATTCTACGTTTTTGTATTTACATCCTTTGTTCCATATCATGGAAAACTATCATAGCTTCCATTTGGTGGAATGTACGCGTGGTTTTTTTGTGTTCATTTTCCTACAGCCTTATGTTAAACATTATGAAATGCCAAGTTCAACTTTTTAACGAGGACTTTATACACAAGCTGTTTAGCGAAGGATGTACTCGTATACATGTAATACTAGGATTTATTTCACATTTGGATCTTATTTTATTTTTAATAAAGTGTCAAATCACATTAAACAGAACATAATAAAAAATATGTTTAATATAAGCAACATTTTGCGAAAAAAGTCACTTGATTTTAACTTAATTTCAACGTCATATCTATACATATTTTCAACCAGATTTCAACACCATTTCTACGTTGAAACAACGCATTATTTCAACGTTGAAATGCCCGCTCGGGATCGATCCATGATATAACATAACGTATGAAAATAAATGAAAAATTTTAGCTGCTTTAGAAGTTTTAAAGATACAACCGGCGCAATGGTATCGAATATTTTTTTTTAACATTATTAGTAGAAAATGTGACGAACACAAAAAAAATCGTAGATATTTTAAGTTTTTTGCCCGAGATCTGACTTTAGGCAATATCTCCATAGTTAGTTGACCCTAGCAATAAAGTTAATAGTGACTTCTAACATTGTAATTTTAATTTTCAAGGTCTACTTCACCTAGCTCACAGTCATGGATTTTATTCTAGAGCTGTTAGAGATCCCAGTGGACACAAACTTCACCTATACATCGATTCTGTAAGTATATCACAGTTACAATAACTTGGTAGTATATGACAATGGCACAGTAATTTTGTAAGTATGACAATAGCACATCATCTTTGTAAGTATAACACAAGCTTAAGAATTTTGTACATACAACAAAACCAAAAAAGAAGATATTTAATATTTGGAAAATTATCAAGATACAAGTTGCATTAAAATAGTGAATATAAAAAAGGATAATTTTGTGCGTGACTGAATATTCTTTAACCAGATTACCGACACTATCATCAATAATAACCTATATTTTTTTTACAGGGAAGAATGTCCAACGATTTTTCCTCACCAGGAGTTCCGTCTCTTCTTACTCGTCCCAGCAGTAAGTCCTCTCTTCCATTCGGCGCACCTCGGCCGATTCAGGTATCTTACATCAAATGATGAGGTACGAATCTGCCGAGGTGTGCCGAATGTCCTCTCTCCCTTCTCATCAGAGGTTAATTTGAATAATAACCTGTATGATACGACATTACAAAACTTGGGCCATATATAGTAGGTTTATACAGACACAAGCTCGGAGCCAGAAAAATTTTCCAGGGGGATCTGTCGGTTATTTGGGTTTGCCACCGGGGAGGGGGGGGGGGGGGGATGGGCGGTAGATCCGCGCGTATGAGATATTTGTCTCTACTGTTACATACATGTGCTGATAATACATGTTAAAACAACTGTTACAATATTCTAAAACACAATGTTAAAATCTTTCCAGTCTTATTTTAAAAGCGAGCGCAGCGAGCTCCATACACAACGTTTACGAACGGAGGAAATTCGAGTTGAAATATGCACATTCTTTAAAGAAATTTTTATCAGGTAATGTAAAAAAAAATTTAAATTCCTAATAATCCTTTGCGGTGTATGGCAACATTATGGAAAAGGTATCGTTTCTAAGGAAAATTCTTACCTGTAAATAGCATACATCTTTTACGTTTAACAATAAAAATGCTTTAAAACACTAAAGTAAGCAACACATGATTATATTGAGAGTTACTCAAAAATAAACTTCCGTTTCTTTCGATGAGTTTGGCTAGTATCTAGACACTGTAGTCAGGCGATAGGTATAAGTCGTTTTATCATTTTCCAACCTAAATCTTGTCAAAATCGTTTTCGAAATCGGAGAACTTGTTGAAAACATAACGTGAACCGAGGACCTTTATAAATCCAAGATGGCGAGCTTAGTCCCTTTACTTTTTTAATGAACATTAAATACAGGTTTTTAACATAATTGAAACAGGGGTTTTCAGTGAATGTTTTTATTGCAATACACAGAAATACACATAAGATTACCAATTGCAATCATTTTTGTCTTCGGGAACAAATATAATAAAGAACTCAACTATCCAACAAAAGAGCCCCTGTAGGGCAAGTCTATGGATATGTGTTGTTCTTGCTGCGCTCGCCCCAACTGTCGCACCGTAAGACATATGCTTTCCGTAAAAAGGAAAAGAAATAGATTTAGAAAATCGAATCAGCAACCCACAAACTTAAAATCACTATGTATTGTCATGCACTGGTCCATGCATACGACTTACCTGATGCCATTATACATGTATATATTGCCATAAAATATTTCTGAAAATGCACTATTTCTTAATATATAAAAGACCACAACCCAAAGTGATGTCATGTATATTTAAAGTGAAAGGACTTATTACCATTCTAGATGAGACAAAATTTCGATTATGAATTACCGCTTTACTTTCAGGTCATATCAACCTTGATTTTGGCATTTTCCTCACGACGAACCAACCAAAAGTTAAATATGTTAAATGGACGACCAGGACTCATATTGTACGTTATTACAAATAAATACATAAAAAATATTTTCTAAATCATGAAATAAATTTTGATATGTTTCATTCAAAAGTCGTAACGAAAATGAAACTCTTTTTCAGTCCAATGGATGTTTTGAAAAGATCTCATCGGTTTTCCTACGCGGCTGCATTTGGAACACTAGCCCGTCTCTGTGCTGGCATCGTGTTCGACGCAGAGTATGCTTTCGATTACAATGGACCAACATATTTAAAAGGTTTTGGTTTTCTTCAACTATAATTCAGTTTAATATGAATTATTTGTTTTTTGTAGACGTTATACCCCTTTTTTAAACTTTGATTAATGTCTGCAATGACACATAAACCTTATACGCGTACAATACATGTATTGTCGATGTATCTAAAACGTCTTTGGTTTTTTTACAGTGTTATTAGCCCTTGTCTCGATGTTGATATACGGCTTAGGTTACTTCCCCTTGTTTGCGGGAATAACCATTGAAAGCCCCGTGGGATACTTTATAGCCACTCTGTTCTCTTGGGTTTTTACGGCAGAATTTTTTGGCAATTATTTTTGTAAACAACCTATGGAGGCAAGTATTTCGGTGATATTTACGGTACGTAAGGTTATTTTGGTGCGAGAGATGTTGTGAGAAAAGTTATTATTTATGTTAGTTGTTTTGACGAAAATTTATAACAAAAAATGTATGATGTACATTTTAATGGTAATGGTTACACAGAGACTTGTAGTATAGTACATTTGATTTCGTTTTGATACTTTCTTCCAACATCCTGTTCTTTCCGATACCGAATAGTTATTCAATTAATGTCAACTGAAACAGGCGTTATGGTGGTATTCTGAATTAAAACTGATTAAAAAAAAATAACTCATGACATTTCTATTGTAGATCTCTTACTTGGTTCTTGTTATTGGGATGCTTCCAGAAACATTTTGTTTCCTCTATCTGAGCTTCAGTCTCCCGGTCAGATTTGTGGTCTCCATTGCAAAGCCCAAAAAGAAATCCAAGTTAGCTGTGGATTTTGAGAGCAGCGATGATCTATACGAATCCATTCGGAAGTCTTATCAAGGGATACACGTCAAAAAGTTGTTTAAAAGACCACCACCCGCTCCTTCGTAAGTCTACGCTTTTTGAATGCTCTTCCCCGAGAAAAGAAAAACAAACTTCTGCTTTATCCATGGAATGACATGAAAATTAGTTCTAATTTTATCTCATGCCAGTAATTTTTGTTTAACATACGGAAGGTTGTATTTCTCACAATGGCATATTTGAGTGAAATCCCAAACAATTGTATGTGCTGGCATATTAATATGAATTAAACAATGATACGTTTTATTTTATATACGAGTAAAATGTTCTTCATTTACAGTTTTTTTTTTACATGTGCAGACCTCCAGATGGAATAACACAAAAGCTAAAATCTTCTCTACAAACTTTGCTGGAAAAGATTTTCTACAAGCGTACAAAAGGTAAGCTAATCTTCCTAGGCTTAACACCTTGTTACGAATGCTACAAATCAAACACATCGTCACAGAGACGTATACCTGGTGTCCTATTATGTGTTGTGGTATCGGTTTGTGTAGATTATACCTTGAGGGATTAAACAATCAAAGATATAAAGATAATAGAGAAATATGCACCGCATAATATTCATTTTTCACTTTGATGAAAAGATTTTAACTTTAATCATAAAATCCTTATAATTCAAAATATAAAAAAGAAACACCTTAAGAGGGCTCGGTGGTCATGACCATTTAAGACTGTATTGATCTCCTTAAAAAGAAGAGCTCTATATGAAAATATAGGAAAATACCCAAATTTAAAAGGTAAATTATGAGTTTTTTCTTTACTAAATACTGTGGAATCATTTCAATTCGTGGGGCAAATTTTCGTGTATTTCGGTTTTTTTGCTTATTCATGGGGATGTAATTTCGTGGATGCGTCAGTTTTCAGTTTTAGTAAGAAAACTAACTCTTTCAACATTTGTTTTCGTCGAGGATGTAAATTCGTGGGGTAGGGCTACGCACGAATACCACGAAAATTGAGCAACCACGAATTCTAATGATTCCACAGTAATAGTTTGTAGCTAAACAAATCATAACTTAAAAAAATTTGGTATATCTGATGGTTAATTTGTTGACCACTGAACCTCCTTAAATTGAAATACTGAAATGAATAATCTCTCCATTTTCTTTAGGTTTCCGGTATTCAGCTAGGATGATAAGTGTAATGGCTGTTGGATTTATTTTGCTGTATGAGGTATGCTTCTTTTTTTGTTTTTGTTTTCACTTAAAATATTTTTGTGAAGTCATCTTTTGTTAAACCGAGTCCAGAAAATCTCTTATTGTCCTACACCCGTTCAAGAAGTTACTTGTAGCTGTCCAGTAAGTTTCTACTTACTAGTATTGGACGGATACAAGTGATAAACTGATCTGCTGTAGATAATTGGGGTTAACACAAACTCACAGAAACACAATAGGAGAGAGAAAACCCCCCAAAACTACTGGTTTCTCTAATTTCCTGGAAATTAACCAGTTTTCACGTGCAAAATGCGTAGAATACCCATGAGACTTCAAATTACAAACCCGAACACCAAGAGTAAATTCTTGCAAAATCAAAATAACGAATTTTACATAAATTCACTCAGTTGAAAGTGCTCAATCAACATCGTCCTTTTTTATGAAATTGGATCGGAAAAGATTTCTTAATTTAATATTCATAAATTCATGTATTAACACTTTGATCCTTCGAAATCAACCCATTCTCTACCGTTGTTTGTACAAAAACGACGAATATAATTATATGCAAGGTTTCGAAATATGTGCACCTTTGTGCGAGCTTTTTCATGGCGTAAAATGGACTAATAGGACCGATGCAAAAAACCCTAACTTTTTATTTATATAAATAGAATTCATCGTCTTGACAAGTGTTCCTTTATTCAAATACAGTTTATTTACATACCCAAACGCAAAATGGTCTATTTTTGCCTTCTACTAATTGTTAACTTTGATAGTATTAGGTAAATGAAATGGAGCAGAGCGATTGTAAAAATTGTTCATAAGCATTGAAAAGATAAAATGTTTAAAGTAAGCTATAAGCCGAAAACTGCCTTATCTCAGATATTGTACTGTGCTCGGCACTAACGCGCCTCGGACTGTCCAATATCTGACAGAATGGACAGTTTTCAGCTTATTTCCATCACATAAAATAATGAATGACACTTTACTGAACTATTAACTATTAAATAATATGCCATATATGTAGTATCTCATTTCGATTTTCTTAATTTCTCGATGGTTGTTGCCATTTTTAGACTATATTGGTCTCCTTTAGAAGAAGAGCTCTATAGGAAATAAATACGAAAATATAGGAAAATACCAAATTTAAAAGTTAAAATGTAGGAATGATTTCTTTACTAAATAATAATTTATAGCTTAACAAATCATGTCTTAAAATTTCAGGTAGATCTGATGGTTAATTTATTGACCATCCAGCCTCCTTAAAGACATGGAGTTTTTATTTATTTTTACAGAAGACATTTTAAAGATTCAATATAAGGATACTTTCAAATTGTGATGATTTTGGGATAAGGAATTCTCATGATAAGAATAACTTTTTAGTCGATTTTTCTTTTATTTTTTACGAAGTGTGTTTTGTTATAATTATAATATTATATATTTCAACAAATTTCAAAGAAAAGAACGTGTAACATAGAAATATGAATTTGAAATCTGACTTTATTACACAGGAATTCAAAACAGTACATGTTTTGTAGGAAACTAATAACTGAAAATAAACTATTCAAATATTTTCATTCAATTCGGTTTTTCACTTGCTTTTTAAAAAAAAAAACCGTTCACTTGTTTGGTATTTTAGGTGACTTTTCTGCTGTTTATTACGATATATGAAATATTCGAGTATGCGGAAAAGGGCATGATAGCCAATCTTAATGCTATTGGAAGACAAGAACAGACGGGAGAAGACCCGACTGTCACAAGCTTTAGAGAGACCCTAATTGTGTTATATGAGCTCGTAATAGCATTTAGAGGTAAAATATTTCTACACTGTTAAAAGCCAAAAAACCACGAGTAATAAAATTGTATGAAAAATGAGAGAGGAATAACTGATTTGTTACATATATTTTTATATTATATGCTTGCATATATTAATTTTTTTTGTTTAAGGTTGTTTCTTGACATCTCTGATGATAGCATTTACCATTAATGTTATTTTTCTTCTCCACTATATGACGTCATACAGGTAAGATATCTTTGATATTTTAAAACTATGTAAAGTTTATTATCTTATTCTGATATAATATTATGGAAGTTCCTGGTATATATCTTTATACTCTGTCGCAAGATATCCTGGATTCACATTTTGCTTAATTACTCGATATTTATAAATACATCATGGTTAAAACGATGTTCATTCAAAAGTATGAAAATTTCCAAGACTTCTCCTTTGAAACGCCCCCTCTAGCTTATCACGTTTTAATACACAGCTAAGAAATGTGATGTCTACGGGGATTTTATATTGCAACAGACCCGGATGATAACGTTGAAAAATTGTGCGAAGTATTCCGAGTGAGTTTTAAATGGAAAAAAGATGTCAACATTCCCCATTATAAATCTCCGTAAGAAATCAGTTACGTCCCTGTGAATTTTTCCTAGTAAAAAATGTTAATTTGTGAATGAAATTATCTTGGATATTTTGTTTTTCATCTATTTCAATTGCACTTTTTTCACAGGTATGTGTATTTTTATTAAAAATCGTCCAAATAAGCTGCATAGATGGCATGGGACAGACTTTTTTCAAATAGATAACAGATGGTTACTGTAACGTATATTTTGTATTTATTTACATGTATTGGTAAATGAATATACATGTAAAAGGAAAGATTAAGGTTTAAAAAGACGGACAAATATATTAAATATGACTTTATTTGTTTCAGGAACAATTTGCTTTCATTGTACAAAGGAAAAAACAAACATCTCACACCGAGAAACAAAAAGTCCAACGCCAGCCTGATTGTAAGTTCAATTTAATTAACGTAGGTAAACTGTTCAGGGTTGAATAATAAGGAATCTACTATTCTCTTCGAATATTCGAATATACATCATCAAATATATACATATTCATGAGGCAGATTACTAACCCATAAAACATTTAAAGTTCTTCAAGCAATATTTGTTTTAGCCATAAATATTTATGTTATCATTAAAAAAAACAATAAGAATTCATATGTGTAATACATAAAAAGACAATATACTAGTTATCTAAGTTTTAAAAAAATGTTTTTCTAATCAGTGTAATCCAATATATTTTTCATCTTTTGTTTACAAGGTTGGAAGCATGAGATATGCTGGGTATCAGGTGGGATACATTGGATGGGGTAAGTTCAACAATTGTGTTAAGATATAAATTACTATTGTGTTAAGATATAAATTACTATTGTGTCAAGATATAAATTACTGTTGTGTTTAGATATAAATTAATATGAGGATTGTTATATTTAAAAAAAAACCCCTTCATTTTTTGATATTTTAATTAAAGTTAACATCAATAACATACTAAGTAAGTATCATTTTTTGGTTTGTTTAATTCATTCTTTTCAACTAATTAAATTATATTTTAGGTTTCTTCATCCAATTTTTCATGGTGCTAATAGTTTCCATTGTGATAGCACTGATTGTAATATTATGGGATATGCTGAAAGATTTTATTTTAGAACAAGCCATGAGGTTATGGTGAGTAAAATTTAGTCTGCGACTTCTTTTATTGCACAGATTTTTCTCGGTGATAAAAAAAAAACTCATTGCATGGTTTCTCAGTTCCAGTTTATAACATTATTAATCGTTTGTAAATTCTTTAATACATGTTTAAAATTATGCATATGGTAATGTTAAAATGGTCTAGTTACAGACGATTGATTTCTTGTTGATATATACCAGTATTTAGTCAGTTGTAAGTGAAAATTTAACGCTTCAGTCTATGGACATAATGTCATTTTACAGATTATTTGATTTCGCTCAAGATTCCACTTCTTATATATTTTTTAAAAAGGACATTATATAATCATATTAGGAAATTAAATCAAACTTATATTTTCTTATATTTTTTTTTTATTTCAGGCCTGTTTTGTTAACTTCCTTGGTGTTAAACATCGCCCAGCTAATACTGTCGAAGTTTCTTTTCCTACAGAAACATGGCGAAATATTGGCTATGGATAATAGGTGAATACTTTATTTATATAATAGTTTTATGGTCATTAGCTATTGGCAAAAGCAAGTCAGATTTGATTAAATCTGGATAAGTTGCACATTTAAGTATAAGTTAATGAGATTGAGGGTCATCAAATTACTGTTAACCACCTTCAATTCGCGACAAATTTTCCGGATTTTAACTGGTTCGCGGCGACTTAATTTCGCGATCAAGTTGCAGATCATTATCTTAACAGATCTACTCGGCATATTTGAGAATTATACATTCGCGTCGAGAAATATACGCGACGACGAGGCTTTGAAAACCACGCGAATATTTCTCGCACACGAATTAAAGTTGGTTTACAGAGAGTACCCGTTTCTTTACTCCATATTCTAACAATAATTTGTTAAATTGTTGTTGTCTCTGAAGCCGAGTATTATTAAGTAAAAGCCTTGCATTTTATCTCAAAATTCTTATGTTTTCCTATTTTGTTATATACAGGGCTTTTCTTAAGGAGATTTATATTGTCCAAAAAAAAAATCAAAACACTTAAAATACACGGTATATTTTTACATATTTGCAAATGTTCTGTTGATGAACAGAAATACGTGACGATATCAAGAAGAATAAAAAGAAGAGAAAAAAAACCGCATTAATTTTTTGTCATTTTGCATTGTTAATTGCAGGCGACTCTTCTTTATCTTCACATACTTTATGTTCTTCTACAATATCTTCATCGGAATTTTCTCCTGTCTGATGCGAATCATGAAATCCATTATCCTGGGAGCTTTATTCCTCCCTCGACTTGACCACAGCACCCTTCCTAGAAAATTCCAACAGATGGACCCTGGTAACTTACTTAAAATTTTATAATGCTTTGTTTGATTTTTTTTTCAAATATCGCTGGATTGTCATATATCTGGTTAAAGATAAAATGGCATTGCAGTGTTATTCAGCATTCTATATGAAACATGTTTGAAGCTCCCCCGCGCCCCTCAAAATGTTTCAAATGGTTTGCGTGGTATAATTTCAGGTTTCGATGCATATTGTGGATTCATGCATATCGAAAGTACTCATACCAACCCCGTTGCGATGGTTTTCATTAGCATTCTACAAGCAGAATCACTTACTTCATTGAAGAACAGACACAACCCATCTCATATTAATCCCCTGGGTATGTCTTTGTGTTTAGACTTGTAAGCTGTATTGCATTATAGAACTTTTCATGCAGTGTAGAACGCACGTGCATGTATTGTAGTACATGTAATGATTTGCACCCAGGTGTATTACGCAATGTTGCTTTCTTATAAAAGATGGTAAAGATTGATTTCATATAACCAAATTAATACCATGAAGTTTATCGCTTATTTTAAACAGTTTATTTAAAATGATAAACTCTAATGGGAAAAATTTGTATTTTTTCTTTAAGAAAACATTTTTTTTTAAAAATTGAATACAATTTAGTTTGAAATACAACGTTTTAATGTAAATTTATTTAGATATCGTTAAAGTTTGCTCTCCAAACACGTCGTATGATAGGTTGTGATGTCGTAAAATAAATGAATAGCGATTAAACAATTACATAAAATTTGCTTTAAAAAGAATTCCCTGGAAGATGAGTAGATTGTTTTTACCTCTTTGTTGAAACTATAAATGATGTATTTTATCGTAGCAGAAGACAAAGAAATGTTGGACCGGAAGAGAAGGAAAGCCAAATGGAAGTGGTTACTCGCGTACACTCTCGTGAATAACCCAGAAATCTCCTTACAACGAAGGCTGGTCTTGGCAAAGGAGCGAAATGAGAATATAAAGGAAATCTTCCTCTCCAGATCCCATTTGTTCACAGAGGAGGAACCAACGAAAATTGAGATGGATCAAATCAAGATACAGGCCTAGGAGGGGAGATTATAGCCCAACAGGCTAAATTATTGCAGTCCACAAACTGGTGTCGCTAAGATGCACGAAAAAGAGGTTCTTAGTAAAGTGTTCAAGAATAATACACGTAAGGTTTTTTAAGATACTGTGATAAAAAGACGTTCAATGCATTATCCGAGTCTAATAATACGGGTGGAAATTCTAAATTTTAAGTTTAAATTTTTTGTTTTAAATTCATTACTCGTTTTATTCTTGGTATTACTTGTCAAAGTTTTAGAAATGAAATACTAAATATAATTTGCAATATGCTTCCCCCCAGTGCAAAAGTTTCTTAATTTTTACGTTTAAGTATAGTACTAATTGTCTGAAGTTTTCCCAATTTTAATGCCATGTTAGCTCAAAGGTATGGTCCCTTTATTATCGATAAAAGATGAATTAGTTTATAGGTACATAGAACGTGCAACAAATTATTTTACATTATGCTGAAACAAAAACGAAAATACTCAATTGACTAAATCCTTGAGGAATGGATTTCATTTGTAAAATAAAGTATGATTTTGTCCAATTTACGACATTGATCTGTCTTTACATGTTTTTTTTCTCTGTATTTTTTAATTAACACATGTGTAAATATTCTTTTTCGATTGAAATGTTACTTCTCTCTTTTAAATATTAAATATATTTGTACAGCGCCATTTTTGTTATTTTTGTTGTTTTTTTATTATTATTATTTTTTTTTTGCAATAACAACTTATTGTCGTACACAACAATGCAATCTCCGTAGATTGATAGATAATGCTACGAAAATAACGTCTTGTTCTCATAGTGTATATATAGCTTACAGTTTCATTTTTGCTTGCATATGTTTTTTCCCTTGATGATTGTACAAAGAAATATTGCCTTATTTTATGTACTTGTAACTCTATCAGTATTAGTATATTTACTATTTTGTTATAATACTTCATTTTATATAAGCGGATTGACACTTTTATTTAAGTGAAAACAGTCTTATTTAATGTTATAATTTGATTTGTGGAAAACTGGAACTCGATGTACTTAATAGATCCTAACCTCAATAAAATTAGATACATGTACTTTGCTATAACCCGATTTAAATCAATTGCGAGTTTCAACGCCTTATTTAAATATATCATGTAGAATTCATTGTAAGCTTTGGTTTTTGTTAATATCTTTGATGGAAATTTATATAAGGAAACAATGAACGCTGATTAAGCACTCAGTTTCAAACAAGTATTAAGTATAGTTAAATGTATGCTTATACGTAATTCTGGTACCCCACTAATCGTTGATGTTCTGTTGACCCCAATTCTATTAGTTTGTGTCCATTGGTGCAGTAAAAATTGAAAGTTTGAAAGTTTAATTCAGAGGTCATAATTAAAATAAGACTACTCAATCGTTCTATTATTTCTTGAATCCTTAACGTTTCCATGCAGACAAGTCTGCGTAATGATGAGAAATAATCCAGTTACTTGTCATTGGGTCAATTCCATACCACGCTGGTAAACACAAAAACGTTTAAACAGAGCAATGTCTAGCAAACAAACGTATCGACCGAATTTAAATCCCACGCCCTAGGATTGCAAAACCGATGGGGGAACATCATTCCATCTTCAAAATAAAGTTGAAGAGTCACAATTAAAGAAGGTGATATAAGTAGAGAAGAGGAATAAATGTGAAACTAATGTGACAGGTAGGTTGCACCTGCTTATTGTTTATTCAGAACAATCGATTGTATCTTTACTTAACTTTAAATGCATGCCTTTTTCTGTGAATGTTATTACATGCAAATACTGACAAAAGAAGGGGACTTTCTGTTAAGATATATGTAAATAAAGTTTAAGAAGAGGTCGTACATTTAAGATATTCACATTCAGGTCATATTCATTGATGACCCCATGACTCCATTTGCCACGGCTAACCTGAACTTAATAATGACCCTTTGTAATTGATTACACATTTTAAATGTCGGCTAACGCTTCAGAAAACCAATGGATCGGGAAATTTTCTTCAAAGGAATAGGGACACGGAATACGAACGATGAACTAAATAAATACGTGTAGTAATTACAAGGTTTTTATCAGAAATATTGGTCGTAATGTAAACTTTATTATTATTTGTTTATGATAGATTAGACATCAAAACACATTACTTAACGCAGGAAGGGACCGTTTCCATGACACATCTTTCAAAAAATTCAAATGGAAGACTAAGCTATCGAAAATAAACCGAATACATAGCGCGGGCGAATCAGATTGATGTCTGGAAAATAAAGTTTAATCAAACAAGATATTAAACATATGCATGCTTCCAGAGCTAAATAGTGATCTTTCTCGTATTTCTTGAAACCAAATTCTCAAATCGTAGTCAAAAATGTTCATTATTCTAGCAACCATACATTCGTTTTAATATGAAGCGCAAAAAAGTTGGGAAAATTTTCTATATGAGGAATGCCAAACATATTTTATAAGGCTGGATGCTCAACGAATTACCCATCTGATGTACCTTAAAATTTCAATTATGATTTTAGCCATAGTTTAAACAACATGTATATCATTAGTAAAGGAAATCAACTTTAAATAGTTTACCACATTTGTTCTTTGTTTCGAGGTGTTTAGTATAAATTCTAAAATGACCTCGACCTCTTGAGGTGGTACATGGGACATATGTTCATAATAATGTGGATTAAAGTACATTATAATTAAAATACTTTCACCGGTTTAGAATTTTCAAATTTTACAATATTTAACCAAAAAATACGTTTTAAAATTTTTTGGAAAGTAAATGATTTGAAAATCCTCATCGGGAACCGAACTCACGACTTACAGATTCGTAGTGAACACTCCTACCAACTGCGCTACGAAGGTGTTTTGGAACTTTTTATAAAATTACACTTGATTTTATTGTTTATTTCGATAAATAGTACGTCACAATATGGAGGTGCCCCATTCCACCTTAATGATGATTGTTCTAGCATTATATATACGAACTATTTAGTTGGTCAATATTCTCTGTGTTTTTGTTTCAATATATTGATGATTGTAAAATTCAATCTGTTGTCATTTTGGGGCTTTATATCAGAAAGTGGTAAAACATATTCAGTTTTGAAATTTTTAATGAAGGGGTTACCGTTAATCTACGATTTTTGTGAGAATTCGTTGATACGGAATCAAATTGTCTAAATGTTGTGTAATGTCATTTTCAAGATTTCTCTCCTCTCATAATCATGTCGTTCATTGCGGAGCTCCTAGGGACCTACCTGCAGTTTCCAGTCAACACAACTTTCACCTACACGGTCACTCTGTAAGTATACATAACACCTTTGACATACTTTTGTTGTTATCTTTACCATTCCACATATCACTAGTATCGTAAAGGTTACACAAATGCAAGCAATGAGAATTTTCAAACACGATTCAGACACAACTATAAAACAAAAACCCAACACATTACAGTCATGTTAAATCACAAAAATAACTCTCTTTTGTGAACTTGTGATAATTTGAATAAATTTGTGAACATGATAAGGGTACGTGTAACTACGTGTATGAAAGTAATGAATTAACGACAGCTGACTAAGCGTTTCTTGATTTGTGATGACGTATATTCATAACAATATAATCGGACATTATGACAACTACTAGCACCACAATCTCTTTTGCTGACGTAAGTTTGACGTCATCAATAATATGTTATTGTAAAATGTAACACCTTTCAGAGAACCATGTCCTAGGGTTTTCCCACATCAAGAATTTCGACTCTTCTTGCTCATTCCAGCGGTAAGTCGCCCCCATCCCCCCATCCCCCTTTCTTGCATAATTTACATCAACTCAGTGTCCATATAATGACCAATGGTTTTCATACAAATTTATTTAAAATTGGGCAAGTTTATTAACGATCGTCTTCAGACAGTCGCCCCGTAAGCCCCGCTTTAGCCTCTATAGCCCATGACTTTTGGAAATACATTTGTATGATCTAATAGTTTCATAAATTAACCCCACTTAATTTCAGATTTATCGGAACCATGAAGACTGAAATACAATTGACGAACAATTAATTAAATAAGTTCTTTATTTATTGCTAGTGTCTTATTACTGTCAAAGAAAAAAAGTTTGTCCCCTTGAAAAAATATGAACATGAACAAAGCTTTCTCTAACCTTTAGGCCATTTCTACCTTGGTTTTGGCATTTTCAACAAGACGAACGAATAAAATATTACATATGTTAAATGGACGACCAGGACTCATATCGTATGTATTTTAATTTTCATAATTAAACATTTAACAGTATCATTTTTAAATGTATCAGTAATTTAATTTTATTTCAATATTTCTTAATAATTTTTTTTTCATTTTCTTTTGATTCAAACTTTCTGGTCATTGTCAAAACAATTTTACAGCCCAATGGATATTCTTAAAACGTCCCATCGTTTTTCCTACGCAGCTGCATTTGGAACATTAGCCAGGCTTTGCTCTGACATTGTTTTTGATTCGAAATACGCTTTTACCTACATTGGACCAACATACTTAAAAGGTTTGAACTTTCAGACATTAGATCAATAGCATTTATCTTTGTTTCAGACATGCATGTTTTAAAAGCTTGTCAATGGCAATATTATTAAATGAAATATTTGTCTATATACTAGTATTGCAATGAAAACATTTCCATTTTAGTAGTATTCACAAATATCAATGCATGTGCATTGAAAAGCGTGTGGTCTCTTATTTCAGTATTCATAGCCCTAGTCTCGATGTTAATATACGGCTTGGGATACTTTCCATTATTTGCTGGACTTACCACAGAAAGTCCCCTTGGATACCTAGTAGCAACCCTTTTCTCCTGGGTCTTTACGGCAGAATTTTTCTCAAACTCCTTCTGTAAACAACAAATGGATGTAAGTGATCAAAAGAGTTTAATAACTCATATAATTATTGTGTATGGATAGCTTTCAATTTTCAAATATAGTTTTAACACGCGTATCCTAATTGCAGTTCAGGTGATAATTTAAAGCGTTAATGTCTTTGCTATTTTAAAACATTTCTTACCTATGTATTCCTGTGGGAAATAACTTTCCATAATACACATCAACTGAGACAGGTGCCATCCTCTTATAGAGCTCTAACAGAAACATTTATGTGGTGTTGTAGATTTCCTATTTGGTCCTTATTGTTGGAGTACTTCCGGAAATGTTATGTTTCCTCTATCTCAGCTTCAGTCTTCCTGTCAGATTCGTTATCTCGATTGCAAAACCCAAAAAGAAAACCAAACTCGCAGTTGATTTTGAAAGCAGTGAGGATCTCTACGAGTCCATACGCAAGTCCTATCAAGGGATCCATGTCACAAAGTTGTTGAAGATACCGCCACCCCCTCCCTCGTAAGTCCACGTTCAGTTGTATTTCTCCACCCATAGATTGTATTTACAGGGGAATATTCGCCCCCTTTTATTTACGCCCATTTCGCCCTTGCTGGTCAGATGGCGAATTTAAGACTGGGCCATTAAAATTTCTCAAATTATCTCTCTTTAAACACAACTTAAATGCGAATTTAAGACGGAGCGAAACCGATTGCAGGTGCAGAAGGGCGAAAAAAACATTGGACGAAAATAACACTATAAACAGTATATTATCTAAATTTTAATTGGTTAGTTGAAACTCTTTTACTATTGGTATATAGTTGTTATGTCATTTTTATTTCAAATCGCTTTTAAAATACACATGTATATGTACTTAAAAGTCTCAGCTCTTGACATACATTTGTTAAAATGTTGTCTGTGAACGACTTGCATGACTGTTTTTTCCATTTATTTAGATTTAATTTTCAACTAGAATAAATTAAAATCTTTCGTCTGCAGACCTCCAGAGGGAATAAAGGAAAAGCTTACACATTTGCTGAAATCCATTCCAGAAAAGATTTTCTACAAACGGACAAAAGGTGTGACATACTAGTACATGTAATGTATATAGCAAATCTTAAATTATTAAATTATATTGGAACATATATATATATATATATATATATATATATATATATATATATATATATATATATATATTTTTTTTTTTTTATTTATTTATCTATCAAAATAAGGTTTCCGTTACTCGGCCAGGATGGTCAGTGTAATGGCTGTTGGATTTATCTTGCTGTATCAGGTCAGTTTATGCATCGAATCAGGTAAGATAACTTGATTTCAAAATATATATGTAACAGCTGTGTAAGGAAGCTATTAATAAATAAAGCTAAATTCCGGTCAAATACAATTGCGCAAAGTTAATGAACTATTTAAACTATCTGCAGTCTAGTGTGATTTTGTAATGCATTTTGAGTGTATTGGATGTTTTTTTTTTCATATTTCAGGTCACATTTTACCTTTTTATTGTGTTCTATCAACTATTCGATTACGCAGAGAAGGGTTTGAGCGCCAATCTTGATATTATTGGACGGCAATCAACAACAGGGGAAAGCCCTGCTGTAACAGACCTCAGAACAGGCATTAATGTGTCATATTATTTCGTCATAGCCTTTAGAGGTATTCGTTATGCTGTATATGTCAGAACCAAATATCCAATCCGACTCTCTTAAAATGAATAGTTTGAATTTAAATTTAAACTAGTTATAAACTATTTGTTTGATAAATGTATGCAAAAGAATGTATTTTAGGCTGTTTCTTGACTTCGATAATGGTCGCATTCGCCATCAATGCTGTTTTTCTGCTTCACTATTTGACCTCGTACAGGTTCGTATTTTCTTATATCACTTTGGAAAATATAGTTTTATAATTTGGCATCATTATTTATAGATTTTCTTTGTGTTATAATATGCATTTGTATTACCAGTCATTTATACAATGATCTTCTTTGAATTGATACCGGTATATTATTATGGGACAACTAATTAAGGTTGGCTGATTTAAAAATAGTTTATCTAAAAGATATTGAATTTTGATGTTTTAGGGAAAATTTGCTTTCGCTGTACAAAGGAGACAATAAGCATCTAATACCGAGAACCGAGAAGTCCAACGCAAGCCTAATTGTAATTATATAGATATATACCTACCATTGCGTTCTTAATTCATGCATGCATGTAGCAATAACAATCATCTTTTATATAGTTTACACACACACACACACACACACACACACACACACACACACTGGAATGTAATAGGTTTTATGGTGTTGTTTTTTTTTTTATTTTATTCTATGTGAATTTAATGCAGACTTCTCTCTTTTGTTTATAAGGTTGGGAGCATGAGATATGCAGGGTACCAGGTTGGCTATATTGGATGGGGTATGTGCACTGATCGAGAGTGTCCTATAAAACAATGACAATATTTTGATTATTATAATGATAAACAGACTCTTTATTATATTTTTTGTGTAGATGCATAGTGATCTATTTTTTAGGGTATTTCATCCAGTTTCTTTTGCTGTTGATTTTTTCCGTTGCTATTGCAACGGTTGTAACCTTATGGGGTATTCTAAATGACTTTATTTTGGAACAAATAATGAGATTATGGTGAGTGAACAAATTATTTAGCCATTTACTTCACCCTCTGCTATATGGCCATAATCTTGTACAGTTGATAACAGGTTTAAAAAAGGAAAGATTAACAATTTTTACTTGTTTTCTAGTTATCGTGAGGCCAGTTTGTTTGATATTAACACTTAATATATAATTTCTTTAGTATTAAATCAAAAATTTAACGCTTGAAATAAATGAGACCTTTATTGAGTTTTTGATAAATATATACAAGCAGTAGTCTTTCTTTTCATTTCAGGCCCGTTTTATTGACGTCCTTGGTGTTAAACATGGTTCAACTTTTGCTGTCCAAGTTTCTTTTCCTGCAGGAAAACGGCGAAATATTGGCCATGGATAACAGGTGATAGCTCTCTATACATTACAATGTACATCTAGATGTAGCAGTCAATTTCCATTAGCTGGAACGGTCAAATTGAATAATCTAGATGTAACTTGGTCACTTTCTGCAGCACACGAACAATGTAATAATATATACGTGCACGTTTAGTAAAAATCTCTATTCTTCGACATAACTCAATGAGAAATAACCGCTTGAAATACTTAACATAAGATATTTATGCTACATGAAAGGTGCAATCATCTTCAAACTAATTTAGGATGACCAGGATAAGCCTCGTTTTTAATTTAACCTTCCGTGCATTTCTGTTGAATAAAGACTTCTTTAAAAATTGTTTTGAATCACATAATTTATCAAGTAAATAAACATAATGGGATCAGTCAGTAGAAATTACCTACATTGTAATATAAGCCTTCTCAAAGAGACATAGAGAACTGCTCATTGTCATAGAAGGATAAACCGTAAGAAAAATTACAATAATTTAAAATCATATATAATTAAGAACAGACGCACAAACCAACGACATGTGAACAACAAAGGAACACTCAGAGTGTTTATTTAGTATTAAATTGTATCTTTGCAGGCGCCTCTTCTTCATCTTCACATACTTTATGTTCTTCTACAATATCTTCATCGGAATTTTCTCCTGTCTCATGCGAATCATTAAATCCATTATCCTGGGAGCTTTATTCCTACCTCGTCTCGACCACAGCACCCTTCCGAGAAAATTCCAACAAATGGACCCCGGTAACTCTTCTTATACTAGTATAATATTCCGAGGTTTAATTAATAAGTCGCAAGTATTTTTGAATTGTCAAAGAACTTTTCTTAGCTGAAGTTTGCGTTGCGATGCTAATCAAACATATTATGTCAAACAGATTTCTTTCGTAATTACTGTTTGAAATTATTTTTTGCTTACCAAATTTCAGGTTTTGATGCATATTGTGGATTCATGCATGTAGAGAGTACTCATACCAACCCTGTTGCTATGGTTTTCATTAGCATTCTACAAGCAGAATCACTTACGTCATTGAAAAAGAAGAAAAGCGACAACATGGATAGTATTCCTTTAGGTGAGTCGTTTTTAGATTGATGTTAAATTAAATGGTTCATACCTTAATAATAAATTGACTATGTAAAGACACGTGTACAAATAATGATGGTTAACCTTAATGAATTGCTCATTGCTGCTAGGGTAGTACCATGTGACAGGTAAAATTGATTTGACTGTACGAAAAATGCAACGCAGCCCGCTCTTTTTTCCAGATGACTGATGTCACATACTTATAAAAAGTCTACTTTTAACTGATTCAGTGATCATATAAGTATTGAAATTTCATAAATCGCCTCCCCCCCCCCCCCCATGTTAATTGTGTATCAGGAGTTATTTATTTACCATAATGTTTTGTTATATGTAATGTGAAATTGATTAGAAGTGTTTGTAAACAAAAATCTTTACTTGACAAATTTAACTTTGATTGTAGATGAAAAACAAGAAATGTTGGACCGGAAGAGAAGGAAAGCCAAATGGAAGTGGTTACTCGCGTACACTCTCGTGAATAACCCAGAAATCTCTTTACAACGAAGGCTGGTCTTGGCAAAGGAACGCAACGAAAATGTGAAGGAAATTTTCTTCTCCCACTCAACTTTGTATTCTGAAGAACCATCGAAAGTAGACATGGGCCAAATCGTCATACTGGAAGAGAGATTATAGCCCAACAGCCATAGATGTTTTCTGAAGCAGTGTAAACAATCATCACCTCTTCACTTTACCATTTCAATAAAATACACATGAAGAGTATTAATAATTTTTGACTAGTACACGATTTGAAATGCAGTTGGGATACCAATAGTATTTATATTCCTCCGGAATCAATACAGTATTCAATTAAATAATAAAATGCTTTCTTTGGTGATTTATGCGGAATATGAAGGTGGCGACATTGCAGACAAAATACATAACCTGCGTTAGCGGGTTATGCAATTTTTTTCTGCAATGATCGCTACCTTCATAACCCGCATAAACCACCAAAGAAAGCATTTTATTGTTTATATTTACATCTTTCTTTTAAGAAATTAATAAACTGATTGTAAAAAGTAAGTAAATTCACTTAATTACTGTTAATGTTCATCAGTACGTTGGCTAAAAGAAAAAGCCAAATCGTCTCCTATATGGGAATTTGAGGAATTTGAGTCTGACATCATCATGATTATTTCGTGCAGTCCGTGATTATTCTTAGGTCTCTGTAGGTTTCGACCAATCGATAAACGGGGCGTGTCGATTTCAGTCTGGCTGTTTCTATAGAGTTATGAATTAACTATAAGTTTCCGTAGGAAATAGAGGGAATCATACTCGGTAGATGTAAATATATATTCATAGCCAGTGTGATTAATACTAAAATTCATAATTGCTTATGTGTCAAGATGTCAACAAAGAATCTAGAAACTGAACAGAAACTGTCTCCATTGCTTTATAACCATTTCTGTTCGTATATTTCAAAGGCATGAATATAATCGTGCCATGTATCATCGAAATAAAATCTTAATATTTAAAATAAAAAGAAAATGTTCTTTTAACGCTTTCCCCAATTACTTTTTCAAATCAATATGATACACTTTACTTGCAAACCTTCCTACACTGTAGAACTGACGAACAATGGCTGATCAAGTGGTCATACCGAAAGAAAAAGTAAAGTATACGTCCAACAAGTCGGCCACATTTACCATATAGTATTAGAGCAATATAAGCTGCAATTTCCATATCAGTATGCCTTATTATAAAATTATTATATACAAATTAAATGACCAAAATAAATTATAGTTTATAACCTTCTGATGACCATATTTTTGTGGGGAAAATGTGTTTAGTGGCTCTGATTGAAGAAACATTACTTATATTAGTTTTCTATGTATTCTATACTGCATAACATCTTCAGTGGCGTAGCTAGGATTTTTTTTAGTGTATTCCAAATCGGCAGGGAGTGCAGGGGGCAAAGCCCCCAGAAAGTCTTAAGACCTATGCTTTGCAAAATTCTGTGTATTCATTTGCGTTTTTGAGTAAAGGGCGCTACGCCACTGATCTTCCTTCTCACATATTTTAACCAATCAATTCCAACCAACCAATGCAACCCTCAAAAAATTGTTTGAATCATATTTATCATAAAGACTTGCATAACATGTAAAGCTATCCTTTAACTTTTTAAAAATACAGAAAAAAAATCAGAAATCAAATTAATAAAATGAATATGAATAACCATTTCACTAAAAATAATAAAATCCATACAAAAAAAAAAGAAAGAAAAAAAGATTTCAGACATCAAAAGGATTTGTTTAATATAAACTTATCATGTATATACAACATATAGTAGTAATCAATAAAAATTCACAAGAAGATCTGCATTAGGGTCTTGACAATGACTGACCAATATTTGACATGCTTTGCTCAAGATACTGTAAGGGTCCCTGGGTATTGTATGGGGGAGGCTGTTGCTGGTGGGGGGTGGGGCCTTGTCGTGACATCATCATGTGGGGGGACTGTTGAGGGAGGGTCTGGGAGAACTGTCCTCCCGACATGGCCGAAGAAGACAGCCCCATGTGAGTCTGGCCAGGCATTCCCCCACTCCCTGTGTAGGGCCCCGGCGGTACAGCATGGGGGTTATACTGCTGCCCCCCTGAGGGTCCAGACATTTGCTGCTGGGCTTGAGAGGAATAGAAGGCTCCTTTGTTCACACTATTTAACATTGCCTGCCATTTTTGTAGTCTTTCTTGGTGCTTTTTTATCATAATATCCTTTCTCTCTAACTCTGCTCGCAAGTCCTCTGTTTCCTGCAAAGTTTAATATATGCACTATAGATGAAAATAACAGATAAGGAAAAGTTGTCATTTTTTATTTTAAAGACTCACAATGAAAGATTCAAAGTAAGGTACGACATGATGAAAAGTACTGGTAATAATATTGAAATACGTAGTTGCGTGATATTTTAATGAAAAAAAAATTGGTAACCAAACAACTACAAGCATACTAATTCACACAACGCAAACCAATTACCAGTATTAAAAAACATATTACTTCCAAAAGAAAAAGGCTTACATCTTTGATAAACTGTTCTGGCTTCTGCTTGGAGAGAATCAAACGTTTCTTCAAAAAGAAAGCCTCTGTCTGCCTTGCAAGTTCTAGGAACTTCTGCAAACTCAATTCCATTCCTGAAAATTTTCAAATTAAACAATGAAGTTATAAAAGGTGACAATGGTGCATGTACAGCTTAATTGTTACTACACATAGAATATCACACTGTTGTTTTTATCTTGGTCCTTGTATCAGACCGAGCAGTTGGTATCGGCCCGAGCCCGAAGGCTGACAACATCAAGACTATTGGCTAATACCAGGGATGAGATAAAAATAGTGTGATGTTGTTTTATACTGTAGATTACTTATTAATTGCAAGGAATTAATATCTATGCAAAATCATGAGAAGCAACATTTAACAGATTTTAAAATCTTGCTTTTATTTTTCAGAAAAATGTAAACTAAAGTCTGTCCAAAGTTATTTTTGCCACATAATTTCTTAAATCATTCTACATTTATAAATACCTCTGGGTTCAGACAATGTTCATTCAATAAGTATGAAAAAATCCCAAGATTTCCCCTTTGAAATGCCCCCTCTAGCTTGTCAGGTTTCAATACAAGGCTAAAAATAAAAAGTCTACGGGGATGTTGCATAACAAAGGGGATGAAAGAACCTGGATGATAATGTTGAAAAATTGTGCGAGGTATTTTAGAGTGACTTCCGAATGGCGAAAAGATGTCAACATTTCCCATTATAAATCTCTGTTAGAAATCTGTTTTCGTTCCTGTGAATTTTTACAAAGGAAAAATGATAATGTGTGAATGAAGTTATCTTGGAAATTTTTCCTTACATCAATTTCAATTGCACTTCTTTCACAGGTGTGTGTATTTTTATTAAATATCGTCCAAATGTGCTGCATAAATATTTTGGGACAGACTATATAATAAATGAAAATATGATTAAAATTTGGTGTCCATGATTTTAAATTCCCGCGATTTTGATGCAAAACGGTTGAATTGCAAAATTAAGTACGTCAAGCATAAAATAAGAAATCTACAGTATATCATATATCTTAATCAAAGATTTTTATTATCAAATTCAAATATCAAATTACGTCACACCAATTTTAATTCTGATGAAGAAAAGAACAATTGAAATTAAATTTAATGAGATTTAAATGAAGAAATTATTATAAGCAAAATTTTTAGCCGGTACATAAAGAAATTTAGGAGGATAATTATATTTTTTCTACTTTTTCTGGTTTTATCATTTATAAATTGAAATGTTTTATAATAAGAAAAATAGAGCAGAAAAAGAACATAAAATAGAACATACATGTAATATCTTAAGAGGAAGAAATTTAAGATAATTTCATTTACATAGTTTAAATACGAGCGTGCGGGTCCGGTGAGCAAGAAATTAAATTTATGTCTAAGTCAAGGAATATCAGGGTTGATAGAAATGTTATAGACTGGTTGAGACAGCAACCGGAAGCTGAGGCTGTATCACTCTTGGGGCTGATATTTCTGTCTCAGCCTGTCATCAAGTTTTCACAAGTTTACATTACCTGTCTTAACTTCATCATAGTCTTGCACATTAAAATATTCTTGAGAGGTTAAACTTTCTATACAGTTCTGAAATGACAAATAAAAATATTTAAATTACTATACAAGGTGCATAAAAAATCTATTTATTCAAGATAATATGATGTCTGTTTTTTTCAGCGACTGAATCATTTAGTTCAAGAAATCATAGAAAATATCAGTCAGTGGTACAGAACATTCAGATCTTAACTATGCAGGCATTTGTTAGTAAAAATTGAAGTGTATATTTCACCTCATAAAAATGTTATCTAAGTTTTTTTTAAAAACACATAAAATAGGATTGGAATGTATGCTTAAATGACATGCGGGCATACACAATTAACAAACTTTTTAATTTACCGTGCTAAATATTATTTACCTGAAATGACTCCTCTAATTCGTCGATTAAATGCGCCGATTGTGGTTTCACATCCTTTACAGCCGCCATCTTTTGTCCCTTTTCGTTGCTCAATCATTTCGGTCCGTATTGTTGGCGTTTCTATCTTTCTAAGAACAACATAATGGATATTCAAAATCATCATTTAAAAGCTTTGTAAGTTTTACAAAATTACAAAATTAAAATATTTTGAATAAATTTATATTAAATTAATAATCTAGGGGATTTAAAGTTCACACCGAAATAGCAACAGGGCGAATATACTGTCTCACTTTTTATGAGGAGGTAACCAGTAAATATGAATACGTATAATGACCCAAAGAGTTTTCAAATGTCGATGGGGCATGAATATTTTTCACTTATATTTCATGAAAACATTCATTTAGCTTGAAAAAAAATAATTCGTTTCATTCTAAAAGATATTTTCTTTATTAAAATTATACTGCATAACGTTCTGATTTCAATATATTTAGAAGATTGTTACATAAATTATGAAACATTTTTTTGACGGTTATTATGCATACCCTTAAATTTGACAGTGAACTAGCTAATAAGGAGAGAATGTAAAAATAGAAATAAAAGTGCAGAACTCATACGATAAAACGTTATTATTTCTATTGATAGTGATATCTCAATTAGTCCTGAAAATGTTGATGAGTTATTTTCATTTGAAATCCTTATAGTCGACATTTTTTGTGAAAAAAATAAAAAGCGTATCAATTGGCGCTTACCAGTTCCTAATTTTATCCCATGCACGATGTAAACAGGAACAAGAAAACATCTGAAAGTAAGAAAATATTTTTTACAAAAGCATTTGGTTTTTAAAGCTTGTAATTATCTGTTATGCACTCCTTCCATATTCAGGTAAGACTGTTTATCACAATAATATGCACTGTGGTTATTTTCATTGAGTATTTGACATTAAAGGTTAATGTGACTTTGAAATGGTGAACTGTTAATTATAACATACATGTACATCTTTTCATGTCCTACTTATATAATTTTATACCAATTTGTCAGCAGGAACAAAAGATATAGATGACAAGACATGCCGCGTTCCAACAGAAGTCGTAGCACTCAGTGCGGCAGAGATGCCCATCGGAACAGAACACGAAGCCGACACAGGTCCTCCTCACGCAGGAGTAGCCGGCGTAAACTGAAGGAGAAGAATTTCTGGTCCGCATTATGTAGTATGGTAGCCATCGTCATCATGTGTACTTCGTTGGCTGAGCCACGATGGATCTCCTTACACGGGGGAGGTTGTCGGCTACGTGATTGTGCCTCACTCGATCACATCGGAGCCTATCAGTTCTTCTATAGTGGCCAGTTTGTAGATTCGTATGATTTTGATTGTCAAGATGGAATGACAGGCACTCACACAGTTTACAAGTATGGAGAGGATTCATTTAATTGTAAGTCATCATTATTAGGTCTTTCCACCTTTCAGGTGAAAGACCTTTTGTATTCTTTATGTTTTTTATTATTATTTTTTTTCTTCTCTTGTTTTCCAGGGACAGCTTTTTTATTTCAATAGATATTGTAACAATTTTTTCTTTATTTTACTGGCCATAAAAAGTTATGGTAGCAAATGACCCTTTGATTGATAACTCCCAGAACTTACAAAGTTATTGCCCTTGTGTATGAAAAGCTTGTTATCGCTACTCCTCTGAAATCATAAGAGATAGAGACTTCGAACTTTTACCAATGTCTCTAGTACACTTAGAGGGTTCTTCAATCTATTCTTACTGAAAGGATCTGGGGCCCCCTTCTAGTAGTTATTGCCCCTGAAAGTATTTAAATTTCCATAAAATCACTTCCAACTTTATTATTTATCATAGAGACTTTGGACCACTTGGGATGAAAGTGTCTACCTTGGCCGAACAAAATGACATAAAGGTCAAAGGTCAAGGTCATTTGGAAATCTGTTAATTAATGAGTTTATATATCTCTTTTGTTTAGGGTGGTATAGAAATTTTTTTTCATGGATGTAGTAGGACATCTAAAAACATTTTTAAATATAGCCCATTAGCCCCTACCTTTGAATAGTTACAGAGTTATTGCCCCTATTGTACAAAATGCTTGTTATCGCTACTCCTCATAAACCATTAGAGGTAGAGACTTGAAATTTTTACCAATGTCTTCAGTACAATTAGAGGCTCCTTCAATCTATTCACACCGAAAGGGCCCTAGGCCCCCTTCTAGCAGTTATCGCCCCTGAAAGTTTCTTAATTTTGTTAAAATCACTTACAACCTTAAAACCTTACATCGTAGGGCCATCAGACCACTTCAGATTCAAAATGTTGACCATTACCAGTCAATATGACATAAAGGTCAAGGTCAAACAAAAAAAAAATTGCATATTCAAGTTTTTGACTTTTTTTTTATAAAGTAACGCAGAGAAAATATTTCATTAATTATATTGAAACAAAACATGAAAAATAATGAGGTGGAAAGACCTCTAATTGTTCGAGAACAATTAGTCTACTAGTTATCATTAAATTTTCTTTGTAAAATGTACTTTAAACTGGGTCATTTTAAAAAATGAGTGTAATGTTAGATATCAACAACTATCATAGTCTGTCCCAAGTTATTGCCTCTGTCACTTTTTAATGTTTTTTAATTAAAATAACAAACCTGTCAATGAAGTACAATTCATATCGATAAAAGGGAAAAAATCCAATATTACTTCATTGATATATTGTCTGTTTATCCGTGGAGAATTTCACATGACTAAAAACAAAAACCCTACGGAGATTCAAAATGTGACATATTTACATCTTTTCTCCATTCAGAAGTTCTCGCGCAATTTTTTAACGTTATCACCCGGGGTACTTGATTTGGTTTACAATGCAAAATCCCTGTAGACTTTCTATTTTGGATTGTGTATTGAAACCTGACAAGTTAGAGGGGGCATTTCAAAGGGTAAGTCTTGGGATTTTTTCATACTATTTGATGAACATCGTTTGAATCCAGAGGTATTTAGAAATATACAATAATTTAAGAAAATGTGCAGCAAAAATAACTTGGGACAGAGTATAGACAAATATTTACAAAAGCTAAGGTAAATTATTATATTTCAATTTTTAGTAATGGACAACTGTGTGACCCATAAAGCTGTGAAGCTGATTAAGACCATCATCTCCTTCACCTTTCTGGCCATGCTGTGCACACTGTGTGCTTTTATCTTGGATCTGGTGGGACCCACACAGCGGTCCCTGAAACTCATACACAGAAATGCCATCTTTAGTATCATAGCAGGCAAGTTTAATTTTGTTTTGGTCTTTTGCATAAGTAATGTGCATATCAACTGTGTCTTCCACTTAATGATAATCACTTAATACACATTTCTTTTTTGTTATACATGGAAGATGTGATTGAAGCACAAATGTGCATGTATTGCCAGAGCATGTAATAACATTTTGATTCAGCTAGTGAACAGATTGAAAAAAAAAAAAGCAATAAAGGAATTTAAGATAGCAAAAATACTGAAACTGATCAAATGTCAGCACAAATTGTTCAAAATAGTGTTCATTTTTATTACCCGGTAAATGAATGTTCTCTTGGTTTTTTTTCAGTGATTCTTTGTGTGATCATAGACTTGTTCTGCTACTGGTTGGTTTCCGAGGTGCTCTTCCTGCAGAAAATGACAAAACTCCACACAGGAAGTAAGGTGACCGTGACTTTCGACATCAGTTTCTACTTGATTGCAGCCGCGGGCGGGATGGGAGTGTTTGCCACCGCATTAAACTGTTTACGCAGATACCCAGTGCATGAGGACGACCAAGCGCATGCTCTTTTGGAGGCGGAGCACGCCATTGACTGTGTCCTCCCAGAACCCAGCAGTGGTTTGCCGGACAACCACCCCCCTCCTCCACCGTACTCTGCCTAACATTGTAACACTGTCAAACAACCCTGTGAAAACTTAAAACACCCCCTCCCCCAAGCAGATTTATCCCTCATTTCGGTGTGCAGGTGAATACATTGATAACTGATTGAAAGGTTTTTCTGATAGTTGTACTGATACAGGCTATGCATTTATTTCTGGTTTTTTTATACAAAAAAATCCCTATTTTTCTACTATATTTGCTGTGTTGAAATCTGTAGTGGTTTGCTTGATATCATAATTTGTTGTAGCTTTCCCTATACACAGGCACCTAATGTACAGGTGACATGACCCACATAGTCAACTACAGGTTTTTTTCAGAATATTTTAAATTTATCATTCATTTGGGAAAAAATATTGAAAGTGTTTGTCCTTAATGAGATAATGGTTGTATTTTAAAAATGTCAAAGATGCTAACATATTTAAATCTTTATCTTATTACATGTACATGTAATGATAATGATAAAAAAATATTATATTGACATATCGTAGTGTGAATTGAATATTCAAAAATGGCATTTTCCGACCCACCCCCAATAAGTTATGTTCATTATCAGAAAGACCAAAAAGAATTAGGGATGGGGTTCACTTGTCAAGTGCCTGTGTTCAGAAGCAGACCTACTGCATAGATTTGTTGTTGTTGTCTTGTTATAAATAGTACATCATTATAATTACTGATTTATACCCTGCTCCAAAGGAGGAGGGATGTTATTATATTTAAATCTCCCATGCCATTCTTTTGTTTTTGTATTTATGGTCACATGTACCAGTTCATGTAGCCGAAAGTTTTTGTTTGAAATGTTTCATTGTTTCATCATTCTGACGTGTAAGAATTTCTCAAGGCCTTTTATTTTTAAGGCCCTTTGCATGATAAGGGTCAACTGTGAAAAAATATAGTCTCAAGAACTGGTTTACCCCCAAACACGGTGTAATGTAAAGGGCATACTTGATTTAAAAAAATAGAGAAATAATACCAGCTTTATCATTCCATGAAAAATAGCCGAGATGAGATTTTTCTAGGATCCTAATGGTTTTTGAATTCCATATATATATATATATATATATATATATATATATATATATATATATACTTTTGTATCATATTGAGATCTGAGTTTAACCTTCATTGTCCCATTTTTCTTATTAATGAATATGGCAGTAAAATGATAGATTTGGATATACATTATATAATAAAAAATGTGATAATATTTCACGAATCACCAAAATCAAACGTTCGAGGCAAAATGTTACCAATACCCGCTAACACGAAAATAACTATCATTCTTCAATTGGTTTAGAGAATAAAAAAAAAATTAAAATTTTTCATCAAAAACTTCTTTTGCTAGCAAAGCTTATGAAAGTTGTACATGTATTAAAAGCACACAGATATTTTACGCATCAACCTTTGAACCTTTAACACATTTGCTCCTGCAAGAGGGCGATTTCAATTTTAAGTCTGTCTACAAGAGTATGCTTTTTCCTTATTAATTTAGATTGCTCATTGCCAGTGATTGCGTGTATGATTTCTATACAGTGTATATGTACTTGTACCATTTACAGAGTATTTTTGAGATTTTTTCAGATTTATTTGAAAGGATGAAACTTGTTTTATTGAAAATAATAAATTATGTAATTTTCCGAAAGGTTCTTTTAATTTGTCATGAGTGACTGCTTTGGTTGCTTGGTATCAATCATCAAGGTTTAAATGTTCTGTGTAACAAAACTCACGCAAAGTGGGAAAAGTAGCGTTTTATTCATAATTGTACACATTGCTTCATACTAATGAAGAAAATTATTTGTATCAGTGCACAAACAGACTTAAGGTAGTTGGGCTCTGTAATTAAACCGTTAATATCATCTTAAGGCTGTTGCTTTAGATACTCTACAATTTCTGCCAAAGCTTTATGTGCATTTTCGTAAAGTGTGACGATTCCTATGAAAGCATGGTCCATGCTTTCCCAGTGACGATGTTTGACCCTCACCCCTAACTCTTTCAGTCTTTTTACTAGCAGAAAACTATCATCCCGCAGCGGGTCCATTTCTGCCGATAAAACGTATGTATTTGGAAATCTCTTCAAAATCGTGTCGTCAGCGAGAAGAGGCGAGAAGTGAGGATCGAGAAAATACTTATTTACTTTCTTTGCTAGAAGAGAATTCCTGTGTTTTGGTTCCGACTCTGTTGCATCGCGTAGAGAATTCGCTTCTTTCTTGATCCACCTACACGTTGTTTTTGCTTCCAATTCTTCTGACCAATGAGAATTCTCTAGAACTTCCCCGACATCAACAGATTCCATGCCGAGGGCGTAAGCAACGTAAAACTTGACCATTAGCTCCGAAGAGAGAAATGTGGGTACATTAGATCCCCTGTGTTGTTTGTATGATGGCAATTTAAAATTCATTGCTTGTAAAGCAGGATATATGAGGACCATGTTCTTCACTTTGGGAAGATTGTCTGTTTTCGTGGACGACGACAGTAATTTTATCATCATGACCATGGCTAAATTTCCTCCAGCGCTGTCTCCTAAATAGATACATATAATTTTTATAAATTCAATTTACAAAATCATAATGTACGTAATTGAGACAATAGAACACTATTTCTACAAGTAATGCATGCTTTATCAATCTATCAGACTCGTTTCCATTAATTTGTCTACGCACCCATCAAAGTGATGTTTTCTGGATCCATGCGGAGTGTCTCTGTATTTTCTAACACGTGACGAGTGACGACGAAACAGTCGTCTGGTCCGGCGGGAAAAGGGTTCTCTGGCGCTAGTCGATAGCTGTAACAGATAAACAGATCTACAATATTCATTCGGATTTTGAAGGCAGTAACCACTGCGAAAAATTATATGTGGGTATAAGTAAATGTTTTCTTCCATGTAATAGTTCACTACCTTCAAAGCTGCAAGAAGCACCCAAACTGAACCAAAGTAGATACAGTCGAATAAAATTGCTACGTGGTTACAATCAATTTGTTAACACCACAACCCAACCCCCTCCCAAAAAGACAGTTAATATTTCACTAATTAATACAGAACATTTAAAGTTATCTTTAATCGCAACTCGAAGTCTAATTCTCGAGCCTTTCCCAACATTTTTCCGAGCTCAATCGGAAAGGCTCGAGATGTAGCGTGTAATATTCATCGACTTGTTATTTGGGCTTACAAACTTTATTTTAAAAAAATTCTACACTATAAGCTATACAGTCGACGCGGAGTCCTAGAGGTGAAACTAAATAGTACTGCAATGGTTTGATACCGTTATAGTAAAACAGTTCTAGGACAGTATAGTCTTACCGGACGGAAACAATGACCATTTTATCCAGCCGCGTCACAACTCTAAGCATTGCATCGTATGCCTCTAGAAAATAAAAAATAATCACGGTGTCAGTACAGAAACATGCACACAGTTAATAGAATTTTTCCAATTGCAATCAGTCTTTATGAAAGTTACGTCTCCGAAATTGACCTTTAAAAATTGGTAACTAAAGTCAATTTATTTTCTTTAAATGTATTTAAATCATACATGTATTTACTTGTAATGGCATGATTTCGTCTCATACATGCAAGTTTTTTTTCTACAAATAAAACGCATTTGTGCTTTTTCGCCAAAGAAACCCTCGCTTGGTGTGTGAAAATGGTCTTATTTCGCCATGAGGGTTGACATACGAACCAACTTTAACTGATCATGATATACGAAGTCTGTTGTTGCATTTAGTAAAATAAAAACAATGATGAGAGGTTGATTAAGACTCTCACCCCAAACCTCCCAGCACCAGCCCCCGCCGTGAAAATAGATAACTCCTGGCAGTTTGTCGTCACTCGCCTCTTTGGGGCGAAAGATCCGGACAGGAACTCCCATCATTTCGGTGTCTTCTGTCTTTATAGAAATCGAGTACCCAGTTTAAATGTTGTGATTTGAAAATATCAATAAATGTGGATAAACTCTCTCTCTCTCTCTCTCTCTCTCTCTCTCTTTTGTGTGTGTGAGATCTCTCTCTCTCTCTTGTGTGTGTGTGTGTGTGTGTGTGTGTGTGTGTGTGTGTGAGAGAGAGAGAGAGAGAGAGAGAGAGAGAGAGAGAGAGAGAGAGAGAGAAAACAGAGACAGAGAGAGTTGACAGAGAGAGACGTAGAACCGTTTTAACAAGACCTTGGACTTTCGGTAGGACTTAACTATCTATTTCTTGCATATGAATATGTTAAAAATGACGCTGGTTTCGAGTGATATATGCATTTATTGCGAAGTCGTAGCTCAAAAGCCAGACAAATATCTTGTTGATTTCAAAGAGCCAAGACTGAGTGACCAGCAACGAAATAGACAGGCCTACGTCACATTGCTGTTTGACACAACTACCCAAAGTCCAAGCTCTTGTTAAAATGGTTCTAATATATAAATTCAACATGCCAACAAATGAATCGGATTTACTGTGTGTCGTGTATTTAGCACTTCACTGAAAGTTCATTTGCAGATAGAGCGATATTCCTTTTGATGTAAAATAAAACAAACTACAGTGTACAGAGTAGGGCAGAGTATCAATTTTTGCATGCATTACATAAAATGATGTAATTCAATTTGGTATTTATTGACATTCTTTCATAATAAATAAAAATATTCTTCAGGAAAATACATACTTTAGTAGTAAATCTCTGCATGATTTCTATTTTAAGACATGCAGACTCAATAAATTGTGTCTTATGTTGAAAATGAAATGGAATAAATTCATACACGTATAACTACATGTTTTCATTGTGCATAGAACGTACTTAACATACCTTACAAGTACCACTTAAATAAATGTGGATACTTACCACAACAGTGTCCTCTGGGTATGAACGAGATGGCGTCTCTACTCGTGACATCATCATCTCGTGGCCTTTCACAAAACATAGCTTGAACTTTATCTGGAAGTACATTCACATATTCCAGTGTCTTTGCCTGTGGTAGCGCTATGAATAATATTTGTAACGTATATTCCAATACATTTTCATTAATGACGCAAATAACGCGCTGTTGGGTGCGAGGGGAGGTGCATAATTACCATGATTTCTAGTATACGAAATGGAAATGACGTAAAAATGCCAATAATTCTACATTTAATCGTACATTTGCTAAAAATCATATAAGTAATAAGGAATCAATAATTTAATGTTATGAAGTGTCATAACCAAATTATTATCAGATTTGTGAATGTTTAGCTGGTACATGTACATATGTGATGAATCTTACATAGAGCCATTTTAACAAGAGCTTGGACTTTGGGTAGTTGCGTCAAACAGCAATGTGACGTAGGCCTGTCTATTTCATAATTGGCCACTCAGCCATGGCTCTTTGAAATCAACAAGATTTGTCTGGCTTTTGAGCTAAGACTACGCAATCTGTGTATATTTCGCTTGAAACCAGCGTCCTTTTCATTTTTTGACGCAAGAAATAGATAGTCACGTCCTACCGAAAGTCCAAGGTCTTGTTAAAATGGTTCCAAGTACATGCAACACTGTTGTGTATATTAGAGGTGGTTTTCTTCGAATTCAGTTTTAGAATAACTTGACTTACCCAAGTTTGCAAAATCCACCACACCAGAAGGAGGACTCTCCTCTTGTAAGTTTCCTCTGCCTGCGGAGGCATTGGGAACGCGAAAAACTTGTACGCTAGAGTAGCTGTTACAGCAGCCACTACCGCTAAACAACCCTCCAAAATAGCCATGGCACAGAACTATAATCTGAAAATGATATCAAAAGAACGTGAAGATTTTGACGATAAATCGTAAGCCCATTTTTGTGCAAAATTTTTCAACTGTTAGGAAGCTATATATATATATATATATATATATATATATATATATATATATATATATATATATATATACACACACATATGTAATTGACAGCAGAGCGTGACGCAGAATGCCTCTGCTTTTAAATCACTTCCCACCATGACTTGGCGTCTTTAAATTTACGTATACGTGGATCGTTCTAAAATGCTCAGGTAATATCATGACATTATTCCGTCAGAAATATTTGTTTTCCAGTTTTATTGTGTTTAATTTTTTCTAAATAGTGTAGCGGAACGAGTTTGAATTCATTCGAGGCAGTTTTCTTGATGCTCTACACGAAGTACCAAGGTGATTATCATGTAAAAACGACAAGATATGATATCATGATACATTTAATAAATTAAAAAAGAATGACAATAAATAATATGTTATATATTGATTCTATAAAATTGTTTTTTAAATTCTTCATTATATAGAAACGGTTTTAATATATATATATATATATATATATATATATATATATATATATATATATATATATATATATATATATATATATATATATATATATATATCAAACTTTAAGTTCTTTTTAAAGTTCTGTTGGGGGTCAATATATGATGCTACTCAAAATGCGAGACAATTCATGCTACTGAAAATTTATGCGAGACAATTCGTCAAAACTGTCAATTTTATCCGACGTAGATTCCACCAATATTAACCATTTTCCCCAAAGGAATTGGACTTAACGCAGTGGTTATACATGTATAAAATGGGCATCTAAATATATATTGTAGTTTTTGGTCAGTTATTAACATACATTTTTCCTCTAGCATGGGGAGCGGAGTGGACCGAAAACCCTTCGCTAGCGAAGATGATTTTCATGTACATGCGCCCCTATATATATTTTTCCTACCCCTCAACCCCCCTCCTTCGCTGCTACACACCTACGTAAGCACATGTACATAAGTACATGATGTTATACTAATTTTAAATACTAATCTGTTAGTATATTTTACCTGAACCGACCTTCCAGCATGTACTTACAGTAAATGGGGCGTCAAACCCAAGATTTGGTTATCTCTGTACTGTATGGCGGCCCATTCTTGTACTCAACATGCTCAATTTTTATCAATTTTTGTTTATTGATGCTTAGCTTGCAATTCACACAATTCTGTCTTGAATATCATGGGTGTGTCGTTAAAGCTATACACGCTATAATTTGCGTCAATTTTGAATGACAGTGAAAACGCATGTGTTTGTTTACTTGTAAAAGTTACCTTTCTTCTGTAAATTACAATGCTGAATTCCATTTCGTTACAAAGATATTGAATTTCAATAGTTTATTTTCCTGCCAGAGAAGTAATGCCTTTTCATGAATATTGACGAAGGAAGTGTGAAACCGACCTCATTGAGCATGTCCGCGGGAAATCAGGTGGCCTTTATTGTTTGCCTAATTACATATCTGTCTCGATTTTGTATATGCTTAACAGTTGTTAATTTGAAATATATAGATATATTATGAGTGCAATACGTTTGTCATTCATGATCCCCTTACTTTTGCATACTTAGATAAGATAACACTCACACGAACTAAAAATATCCCTTAGGGGAAAACACATAGGCCTACGTCATTGTTTAAGGTGTACATGCTCACGCGCTTGTGTTTGTGTTTTCTTTTGTTCGTACTTGTATGTAGGACAAATTTATGCTTTACTGAAAAAATTATATCCTTTCCTTCGCGGAACTATAACAACTATGAAGGTGCTTACCCTCCACCAATTTTTGTATGATAGTCTAAAATTAGCTGTCGATATCACGTGATAGATTGATATTTATGAGGAATTAAGCATTACTTTCCTGGCAGGAAATTAAAATAAATATGTTTTATTGTCAGGGGCGTCGGAAGGTACTTCGTATTGGGGCGGCGAATTTGGTCGATAACCGGGGGGTTGGGGGGAACCGAATTTGATTTGAAATGAAGATATTTTACGATGTATCTAATTTTTCTTAATTCAAAGTTACATTTGTTTTTTATTGTCACTTATTTGATGGCACTATAAGAAACAATTGAAAGCAAAATTATAGAACTTAATGTTTGTTTACGTTTGACGACGTACACATTCAATTAGAGATGCATGCATAAGCATCAATTTTGATTCAACTTATCATTCTCTGTTGCGCATAATATAAACGTCCAAAAATGGATAACCGTGAATCCCATGCTGACACAAATTCTCTTGCGGAAAGGTTCAATACAGCTGTAGCGTCTCGGTGAATTTGCAGGATCAGATAAATTTTAACCCTTTTCGAAATTTATTTTGATTATAAGATAGTACAGCAACAAAAAATTATGACTTTGTGAAACTAACCTCGTCAAAATGACCGTAACTAACCATAGATAGAATTTAAACTTTGTTTCCAAAAAAAACGTTTTAGAAACTTGAAATATAAGGGGTGATAAATACATGTTAATCCCTCCAATGCAGAAGTAATACGTTAGTGATAGTTGTATAAGTTGTTGAAGATATATAAAGATATTTTTACTATAGTTTCAGTACTTTGCACAATGGTTGATATGTTCACACGTTGTAATATTCTGCGATAGTTAATTATTTCAATTCATTTTATTCTCTCAAACCATTAACATTTAATGGTACATGAGGTACATATAACATATTTACGTTAAATAGTAATGTCAAGGGTCTAATAAATCATATATAATGTTATAATACAACCCAGTAATACATGTGTCAATAAGTATAAATAAGAGGGAAAAAAATAGTAATAGTAGAAAAAGTGGTAGAAAAAGTGGATGATCGTGTAGAATACAGAGTTTAATTGGTATTCAATACGCAAAGAGTAATAATAAATACTAAAATAGTTTAGGCTGGACAGCAGACTTGCTCCTGGATGTTCAAAATAAAAGTGCTTAATTTTTTCAATGTTTTTGTGTTCGATGTCGTAAACAGTTCCCTAAATTTTAATGTATTTGGTTTGTGACAATACCTGGTTGGAAGAAATTGTTTACGTAAAGTTGAGAGGGATTTGCACTCGAGAATAAAATGAAATTTCCGCTAATCGTAAAGTTGAGAGGGATTTGCACTCGAGAATAAAATGAAATTTCCGCTAATTTATCAATATTACAGAGTGTGCAACTCCTGTCATTTAAAGGAATTCCATAACATCTACCGGTTTCATTCGGTAAACGGTGGTTTGATGTTCTGAATTTAATAAGTGGTTTCCAAAATTTGTTTTGTAAGAATGCTAAAGTATTTTTCAAATCCAAAATTTTGTTTATAAATTTTATATATTTGAGTTGATGAGTTATCTATATCATTTGCGCATTTCTGTATAAACTGGTCCTGTAATCTTTGTTTGATGGCAGCAGAAATCCACTTAGTATATGTTGCAGTACATTGTTCTGTCCAGATATTAGAAAAACCACAAGAATCTAAAATATGTCGTATAAAATCAGTCCATGGATTTACACAGTCATTATTGTACATATATTGATTTGCTAAATATTTGTAAACAGTAAACACAATATTATTGTCTTGACCTTGGATCATTTTTGTCCAATAAGTTTAAATCATTCGAGAATATACAGTGACATATAAAGGATAACGACCTGATTCACTATAGACCATATAAGATGGCGAACTACTTTTCAAATATAGAACATATTTTAAAAATTTCAAATGGATTTTTTTCAATAATATCTATATTCTCGTAACCCCAAAATTTCACAATCATAGAGCAAAACCGGTACTACTACTTTGTCAAACAAATTAAATTGTTGTTCTATATGTAGATTAAAGAGTCTTATTTTTCTAATAATACTATACATAGATTTCTGTGCTTGCTCGACTAAGTGCTTTTTGGCTTTACAAAAAGATCCATTTATGGAAAATACAATACCCACTCACAATTTCAACAACGTTTAATAGTTATAGTAAGAAATATTTTTAGGCTTAGGGCCTTTTGAAAAAACTAATATCTTTGTTTTTCTACATTGACATTTAGTTTCCATTGGTAATTCATTTAATGCTTTCTGAAGATCATCAGCGGTCTCAGTCATGATAACCGTATCGTCCGCATAAAATAACAGGCAAAGTTTCAAGTATAACATCAACTCATTATAACTTACAACTTGTTATTTATCATCAAAGCTATATAACATATATTCTTTATTTCTTTAATGCCAAACCTATTTAATTAATGCCCTGTTAATTGTCAAGACACGCCAGAAACAGGTGTATATATACACCCACTTTTGCTTGTGTAAACATTAGAGTTCACACTTCGCCGTTCCATTGAACGCAGATCGCCGTTACCATCGCCGCTCCAATGAACACAGATCGCCGTTATAAAATTTCATTTCGATCTTAATATCTAAAAATAAAATCATTTTTTGGCAAAGGCCGCCCCTGTTCCGACGACCTTGATTGTTAAGAATTTAATATCTTTGTTACGTGATTAAATTGAGCATTATAATTAACAGCAAAAAGGTAACTTTTATAAGTAATCAAACACATGCATTTTCTCCGTTATTCAAAATTGACGCAAATCATAGCGTGTATAGCTTTAAATTAAAATAAAATATCGGGATCGAAGTTCGACATTAACATTAACAAAAACGAAAGTAGAAACATGTGATGATGTCCACTGTTGCTAAAAAAGAAATGACAACGCTTTCTTCGGATGACGATGATTGGTTTTATGATTCAATATCTAGGTATAAATATAAAATAAGTATAAACTTGAAATGATTAGAATCCCTCCCCTCTCCTCAACCTACCGTGACTTGTTTAGCTAAATAGACGATGCTCTAGAGTTTGGCTGATGATGGGAACTAACGCCTTTAGTTTTTACAGTGTCTCGGGTCGGCGTCCAGAAGGCGTCAGTTCAAATATCAAGACGGGTCTATCTCAGCCAAGATTGATAAAGCTTGTTCAAGTTGTTGATTGTAAAGACGACTAATGTGGACTTTATGCACTTTAACACATACTATAGTCTGTCCCAATTAAGTTGTTGCTTCCATCACTTTTTGATGATTTTTAATAAAAATACACATACCTGTGAAAGAAATACAGTTGAAATCGATAAAAGGGGAAATATCTAAGATATCTTCATTCAATCATTGACATATTTTCATTTGCACTCATAAAAATTCACAGGAACGAAAACAAATTTCTTACGGGGATTTATAATGGGAAATGTTTACATCTTTTTTCCCTTCGGAATTACTTGGAATACCTCGCATAATTTTTCAACAATATCATCCAGGCTATTTCATGGCTGCAAAATTCCCGTACACTTTCTATTTTGGGTTGTGTATTGAAACCTGAAGGGTAGAGGGGGCGTTTCAAAAGAGATAATCTGGACATTTTTCATATTAGTGGATGAACATACTTTGAGCACAAAGGTATTTATGATTATTGAAATATCAAGCGAAAAGTGGTGGAAGCAAAAATTTGGGACGGAGTATACATGGTGAACTATTATATAAATTTGCTATTTGCATGGTGAACTTTTTGTCGCCAACAAGCAAGTATGTTACATGTAATTTAATGCCCATGTGCAAGATGATTAATATTGACATACACCAGGACTGCGTTTTACAAAAGAACTTACAGCTTATGACCAAATTAATGAATGCTATAATAATAACGCACTAATCAATGGCTTTAAAATGTATTTATGGAAATTATAAAAGGTTGTAAATAAATGGTTTTATATAAATTTTGTTAATTAACGATTATTTCACTTGACTACAAAATAATTACGACTTTGTCGAAAGACTAAGTTCTCTTGTAAAATGCAGTCCAGGCGTACTTTATCGATCATCGTACAACATATTGCGACGGAACATACCGGTATACAGATACCATCAGTACTGTCACTCTTATACATTATACTGCCACTAGCTAGTGAATTAACCTTATAGCTCAGTCAGTAGGGCCTTATTTTTATTTTCAAATGAAGGGTCTTAAGTTTGAGCCTTATTGTGGTCATTCTTAAAAATAATAAAGTAAATAACTTTGTACATTCCTTAAACTGGCATAAATAATTTTTTGGGAAATAGACTTATAGTTATATTAGTTTCTATTTCAATTATTGAAAGGAAAGTAAATAACTTTAAAAGGACATTGATATTAACAGTTTGTTATTTTTGGTTCTGTATTAATTGTATTATTTTAACGAATTATTTTAAATAATGTTTAGGTACAAACATCTCTACATGTATGACCTGCAGTACCCAGTAACAGCATTAGATTGGATCAATACAAATTGTAAGTTGTAACTATAACCTTTAACATTGTCAATAGACAGCTGTGTTTGAATACTACAGGCACAAGGTTTACTGTTAATGGCAACTGTGACATATTCTGAGTGAGTCTATATAGTCATGGAATTAAAAAAGTGTAATGGTAAAAAAACTAGAGATTTGAGAGCGCCCACACTGGGGCCCAGAGGACGACATTGTCATAATTGGTATGATTTCTTAATTAAAGGAGGTTGCATTAACATGATTAAGAGAGAGAGAGAGAGAGAGAGAGAGAGAGAGAGAGTAGAAAAAGGTGACAAAGACAGAGAATCAAACTCAATGATTTTACGGTCACCTGATCCACTCTTCATTCTTTTGATCCTTTAGGTACATACCTGTATTATACTCATGTTGCTGTTAAAACCTTTGGACCTCTTGATTTGCAATTCATTTATTTATTGCTGCTCATAAAGTACATGTATGTATTGAAATACAATCATGTAATTGAATATTAAATATCGATACAGTGTTCCTATTCTTAGTTCAAAAACCTTTACATCCTGCCAAAGTAATTCACATTACCAAGATGTGTCTATATATACATTGTAAAAAACCCAACCAGTATGAAGATCTTCTCTCCATCTGGAGAGAGCTATATATATTTGTTTTCCCTTAATTGGACTGAAATGTCACACATATATACAGATATATTTCTTTATAATGCATGTACTCCTGACTGCAACTTGAGATGATGTTATCATTGCACAATATGAAAAATTATGAACTATCAGTAGTTGATGTACATATAAATATTTCCAGATGTGTGTGTGGCAACAAGAGGAAGGACCAGACATGAAATAACAGAACTGAGTTTACCAGACAAGCTCTGTACATCAGAGGATCTGGTATGTACTTTATATCTTAACAAACTGTTAAGAATGTAAACATTTCTAAATTTTAAGGTGGAATAACACACCTGGAAAAAGTCACTCAAATTAACAGTAAATTATTTGATTATGAAAGATATAATGATAGATAAACTGTACATATGTCAAATAAGCGAAAAATTTGCAATTTGGGGATAAAAAATGAATATCTAAAAAATTCAATTCAGTAAGTAACAACAAAAACCCCTGCGGGATTTGAACTCGGGATGTACGGATCACAAGTCCGACACTTTATCCACTCGATTATGGAGTAAGTTGCATGTTGCCATCAATAAAATCCTTTTAATAAAACGAAATGTTGTTTCGATCAGAGGTCAGCCATTTTGTGATGATGTGTTATTCCACCTTAATCGCAGTACCGGTATGTATTGCAATATGAGTAATGTAAATTTTTGCAAAGCTTTTCCTTTTATGCAATGCTTGCCACCTAAATAAACTGAACCACCAAAGAATGTTATTGTTTAAGTTTGTTCTAGTATATTCAGACACAAATTACCTTATACATGTGGTACATAATACTGAAGCGAACTACAGAACTACATGAATTATTGACAGGTGAGATACTATAGAAGATGTGTAAATGTACATTTTCTTTCCATTGATTTTGTTTCATATGCAGGCCCTGTCCAAAAACAGAGATTTTCAAGTTGTGACGGGAGGGTTCAGCTCTACACAAATAAATGACATCAAGCACATACCCGATACAAGGTAACCACATACATCAAAGTTATACAAAATACAACATACAAAACACTGAAGTACACTGTTTGTTATTGAATATGATTAGTTCTGAAAATGTTGTTCATCAGTACTTAGTCTAGATTTGCATGTCTGAGCTGTTGTGACCTTCATAATTAACCTAAATGTTTGAAGCTTTGCTTTTCTGATGGGATATAAAATTTCTTACAAAGTGAAACAGAGCAATCATAATACAATTAGCAATAAACATTTTTTAATTAATGAATCTCTTTGAGATGTAACATGCAATCAACCCCCCCCCCCCCCAAAAAAAAAAAAAAAAACCAAAAAAAAAAACCACACACACACAAAAACAAAAAACCTCAAAAACTTGCAATAAACAATCTTGAACAAGAAGAAGATTAATTTCTATTTTCATTTTATTTTGTTTATTTAGGTTGATATGTACAAGCTCTGTCAATAATCATGGTCATCTAGAAATATGGAAGCTGGGTTCTCAAGAAACAGGTAAATATTCATCCAACATGACAGAGAGGTAAAGCAAGATAATTGATATTTTAAAAAAAAATAATACATTCTTAAATGCCCCAAACCCATGCACAGATCTAGGAAGGATGGGTCCAGACCCCCCCCCCCCCCCCCCTGGAAAATTCAGACTCATTTAATTCACATTGTAAATTTACCAAAAATATGCCTTGGATCCCCCCTGGCAAACATAATTATCCCTCATGCAGAATCCCTGTGGAAAAATTTTCTGGATCCGATCATGCAAACCTTAATACTGGGCAAAGAATTATGCTCATCTGTTCCATTGAATTTTTTTAACATTTAACATTTGATTGATAGTTTCCTTTGATTGATATAAAATTGATTTTGTTTTAGATTTAATCAAGTTAGAATCAAGATTAAACAACAGAAAACCTAAAGGGTATGTACATGTATAGATAATGATTTGACTGTGGTTTAAAATATTTCATTTGTTCAGATTTCTCTGTTTTGTATTTTATGTTACATGTACCTTGAGATTAGTTTAAAGATAGTTAGTATTGCTTGATGAAATGTAAAGCAAAAGGACTTTTAAATATATATTTGACCATTATAAACAGGGCATGCTCATCAATCATTGAGCTGAAAAAGAGTCATGTGATTTTTGGTTCCCATGGAGATAACCTTTGTTATGCTGATGTCATTGCTCAAACTATTTTGCAAGATACTACTGGTATGTATCGGATAGATTCTTAATGACACAAGTCAACTCTATATATGATAAAAACTGAAAATCATTAAGGAAAATATTCATTTATTCTTACTGTTGATTTTTTTTAATTTAAAAAAAAAATACTTAACAGACGGTTATATTTTTCAAATTACATATTTCAGACTTTTGTTGTGAGGGTAAACTTTCATGCATCAGAAACTTGGATGAACATATAGTGTGTGGCTGTTTTACAAGTGGACAGTTACTTATTTGGGACACAAGGGAGAAAACTCCTGTGTTAAAGGAAACAGAGTGTGATAAGTATGTGCAGTGGACCATGGACTGCTGTGAAACGGACATGGTTCAGTTATCATCTGGTGGAGACATTCAGTTTCGAGATGCAAGGAAATCTAAAACATGTAACATGACTCTTTCCAATAGTATAGGTTTCACTTCCAATGATATTGAGTGCCTAAAGATCTGCTTAAAGGTACAGTAAATTCATTAAAATATAACAAACTCTAAAGACTAGCTAATCTGACCTAAAAACAAACCTAGTGAACATAATATATTTATTGCAGCCAGTGCTTCGAACACACACTGCCTAAGCACTTGTGTTTTTATTTCAAGAGTATTTTTTTTTCAGAAACAAAATGGAAGTTTACATCAGTACTCGGTGTCAGGTAAAAAAAATTTAAGATCTGTCTTATATGAAAAATGTCACTCTTGTAGAACACCAGGAATAGTTTATAACTGTTAATTACATACAAGAAATTCTGAAACAATTGACTGGTTCAAATAGTGATAGGGAATGGTAAGTTAGGCAGAAAAAAATATCATTTTTAAAGGTAAATTAAGAAACAAGGTAGTTCAAACAGCTATTTGACTGGAATATATAATAGGAACAAAGATATAAACAAATACTGTAGATTCCTAATTAAACGCGAGGAATTCATACTACTGTAAAATCGCGAGAAGCAACCTCGCGAATTTTAAAATCGCTTTTATTTTCAGACACTTGAACTATAGGAAATTGTAATAAAAAATTGGTGCTCGCGATTTCATATTCTCGCTATTTGATTCAAAACAGTGGAATCGCGGAATTAAATACTCGCATAAAATAAGGAATTTACAATACACCTGGACAATCTCACCTGGAGAACATATACACACTAAGACTATCATGTTTACTGATATCAGTACATTCATTTGTTTCATTAGTTACATTTAATTTAATGCTCTAAAAGATTATGACAAAGACTTAATAGGTTATTCATATAGGTTATTCACAGATGTTTACATTTTCCAGTGTCTTTGTCCGTGATAACACTACGAATCGATTTTGTACTATACAGCCCAATAAATTCAAAAGACGTATTGTTGGGGGCGCAAGCGGGTTTACATAATAAATATTATAATATTTAATCGTACAATTGCTGAAAATTATATAAATATAAGCAATAAGGAATCATTCTTTGAATATTATGAGGTGATAATTTCGGTCGAGGCGTGATCAAATCCAATAAAGCCCGAAGGGCTTTATGATAGATTTGATCACGCCCCGACCGAAATTATCACCTCATAATACTCAAAGAATGATACCTTATTCCTTAAATAATGTCAATTAATAATTATATCATATCGTCTCTGTACTATTATAATTATGATAGATATGAAATTTAATTGGAAAAAAAAATACAGCTGAAACTTAATATTTCATGAACCTTATTGTTATTCTTTTACTAAGATGAAAGTATGCATTTTGCTTATTAAAGGAAATACGCTTGAAATATCATTATTTAAGTATTATCAATTTTATTGGAATTGATCTGTAAAAATGTAACTCCTAAATAATACCAAAAATAATCTCCAAAGTTGGCTGTATCTTGTTTACTTACCTGACTATAAATCTGTATAAATGGGGTGTTGCTAAAACGCGGAACGGAAAACGGAACGGAAAACGGGAAATGTAATATCAAGTTTTTGGCTAAAAGAGTATAGACTGAAAAGAAACGATTTACTTTGTATCATTTGTTCATATCTCACGAATGAGGAATAGAACATGGTTGTTTAACTGATATCATTATGAATGTTTGCATTCAATTTGCTTTATAGTTGAGAACGAAAAAGTAAAATGTACACACAATGTGATGAAATGTTAAGGAGGCTGGATGGTAAACAAATTAACCATGTGTCAGATTTGACATAAAAATTAAGATATGATTTGTTTAGCTATAAAATATTTTATTTAATTAAGGAAAAATCCATATATTTCATATTTCAAATTTGGGTATTTTCCTATATGTCATATAGAGCTCTTCTTCTATATGAGATAAATACAGTCTAAAAATTGCCACGACAATCGAACCCTCTTAAGAGTAAATTAGGTATATTTTTTTTACCATTTTTTTCTATGGTATTGCTGGCCTAACATTGTAGCGCAGTTAATTAAAGCGTTTGGTGCGTTTTTATGATTATATTATTTTATTTCGAATATGATGCAGTACTCACATCCACATTGAACTTTCAGTGTTCCATACTTGAATAATATTAACGCTATAAATGTATAGTATCATTAAGATCAAAAACACTACTGACGACATCTTTATGAAATCTTGCTGCATCATGCTAACCTGTCCTACTATTTAGAATAGCATTTAATCGAAAACAGCGTCATTTTATTGGATCAACAACGTTGTAGATGTGTCATGTTGTAATTTTTTTAATTAAGGGGTGGCAGTAAATACAAACTTTACAACCTGACAACTTGTAAATTTTGTTTTTACTTCCTCCCGGTAAATTCAAAAGTTTACATGACAATGACAGATGTCTTAAATTGTCTTCTTTCTTTCTTTCTTTCTTCTAATATTAATTAGTTCGGCGTTCGTTGTCTGAATATTATACTGTTAAAGAATACATAGTCCTAACTTGTATTCTTAGCAATGCATATTTGTTTACATTTGCCTTAGCGGTTGTATATTGTACAATACATTCGAAAAGCATGTACTATTAATTTTGAGGAAATCATACATTTCCTGAATAAATAAAATGTTTTCCGTTCAGCGTTTTAGCAACACCCGTATAAAATGTCCTCACTTGAAACATTGAAAATTATTTTTTAGATTAATGAGATGAATGTACATGTATATGTACATGTATATTCTAATATGAACAACTCTGGTATTGGTTTTTCAGGGTTTGATGGAAATGTCTACCTTTTTTCTACGGACTCTCCATCTCCAGTGTTTGTTCACGAAGGACATGTTAAAAATGGAAGTAATGACCTTTCAAAAGTGAAAGTTGTGACCCATTCTTGGCATCCAGCAGAAAACGTAGTTCTCTCTGCTGCTACCGATGGATCTCTTCACGCATGGCAACAAACTTCATAATGTTAATTCAGACTTTTTTAGAAAGAAAGAGGAAGTATTTTGTACACAAATGAACAAGTGTTGAAAATGTACAAGTACTTTTTTTCAGAATTGTTATCATTTGGTGTTATTAATACCAGTAGTTAGAATATTATATTACGTGTATATAATATATCTCAGGTTAAGAGCTTTCAAGTTTGTCCTGTTTAAGGACAAACTCCTCTTCCCAGGAGAGATGATGAATTTACTCTTTTATATTAGCTAGGGTTTTTCATGTTTTTAAAAGGTAAGATGAAACGAGACAATGAGCACATTTAGTTATACATACAGGAAAAAGTTCTACACAGCTTATATAAAAAGAATTTTATAATTGCTTTTTGGCTATTTTTAATGCTAGATAGCGATACAGTCTATGATCTTCGACTTTCACGGTTGATCTTTCTTTGCTCATGACACATTCCCTATTTAATTTCACTCACCTTCATGCTATTATCGTTCACCAACAGTCCCCTAAATTATACCGTATCTCCCCCGGCCGCCTCTCTTTTCGTAAATGACACCCCAGTTACAATTAGGAAAAAAAACCTTTATGTCTTAAAAAAAAACAAGCATGCATAACGTAACAATGTAGTAGTGCGTCTGTACATTTGTTGTATTGTTGCTAGAATAAATGTTTAATAAGATGTTTTGAAATAATGAAGTCCTTGGTTTTTATGTGGATTATTTTTAAATCAAACGTGCTACTCAGTGCCATACTCATAAGTATTTACATGCAACAACAATCGGCATTATTGAATTGTGTACGACCCGGAGACGATTTCATCATGTATCAAATTCTGACTACTATTTAGGCACAGTACATGCAAAATACAACACTCTTTTATAAATGTATGATGCTGAGTAGCACGTTTGACTTTTATCATACATGGCAGTAGCAATGATTTTTCGTGTGCGTGGTTAAAATCGCAAGGCAAAAAAGTAATGATTTAAACTGAAAATAGGAATGGTCATATCATAGCAGGATTTTCATCCTAACAAGCTTTTTAAAGTTTGGTCGAAGTAATGAATATCGTAGCCAAGCCTTACATTCCCAATCACCTGTTACACATAAAAGTGTTCGTGTGCAAACTTACAATAACATGTGGGACACCTCCATATTGTGACGTACTTCCCATCGACATAAATGATAAAATCAAATATGATTTTATATAATTTCTTTCTTTCCTAAAATTTTACCTAACAGCGTAGCGCAATGGAGTGTTAATTACAAATCTGTAAGTCATGAGTTCGAATCCCGCTGGCGATTTTATAATTTTTACCTTTCCAAAAATTTTTTAAAAAAGTAATTTTGATCAAATATCGTAAAATTTGAAAATTCTAAACCGGTGAAAGTATTTTAATTAAATATATATTATATTTTTATCCACATTAATATCGACAGGTGTCACTTTACAATATATTTTTATCCTCATTAATATCGACAGGTGTCACCGAGACAAAAGGAAAATCCCTTGTCTATGAACAGGACATAATTTGCTATTTATATATTCGACTGTCTTCCTCTTTCCCCGAAGTACATAATTCACAAGCATTGGCTTTTGTCTTCTATTTTTGATTTAAAAGAAAAAAGTAAAAAGGTATTGCATGCGTTGGCAAATAGACTGTGCATAGCCATTCATTAGTTGGCTAGTTTATTTTGGGGTTTGTGAATGTTAATGATGCCATTTCTCCCCTGTTTTCCTAATTTAGCTATCACTATGATTATCTGTGTGTATATAAAGTATATGCTATTGTATTTTGCAGATTTCTGAATCTGTTAATGATGCCAAGTCTCCTCCTGTTTTCCTAATAAAACTATCAATATGATTATCTGTGTGAATATAAAGTATTCAAGATAATAAGTACATGTATGCTGAGAACGACCTATTGCTGATATTGACCTTCATTGAAAAATAATTCTAAACTGTAATGTTTTTTCCCTAGTTAATGATTCTCCAAAATGTAATATTTATTATTAGAACCATTTTAACAAGACCTTGGACTTTCGGTAGGATGTAACTATCTTTTTCTTCCGTCAAAACAAGTTAAAAATGACGCTGGTTTCAAGTGAAATATGCACATATTGCGTAGTCTTGGCTTAAAAGCCAGACAAATCTTGTTGATTTCAAAGAGCCATGGCTGAATGGCCAACAAAGAAAAAGACAGCTAGGCCTACGTCACATTGCCGTTGGTCACAACAACAACCCAAAGTCAAAGCCCTTGATAAAATGATTCTATTTTATTGAAGATCTCATACGGTTTCTGTAAATAAGAAAATGACTAAGTAGATCAGAATATCGCTCATTAGCAGTGGAGTCATGAAGGGGAAATCAGGGGTGGATCAAGAAGTTAGAGGGGGCGCCAGTTTTAGGCAGGGGGTCTGGGGCCGCCTCGAGGCCCCAAGTAGGTCCACGGCAAAGCCCTGGTGGGGGCCCAGAGCGCGAAGCCCCCGGAAGCTCCTGGATTCTGCAGATTTTGTAGGGTAAAAATGAAGTCTTCTTATTTAGACTTTTGTAATATTTATTCTCATGATTATACTTAAAAGCAATAAAATTATTTACAATTTTTAAAGGTTTGTAGATTTAAGATTAGAAGTAATCCCATCAAAATCCTCTGCCTTGCAGAAATATAAGAAATATTTCGTTCCATTTTTATGGGGGTCCAGGGGGCGAAGCCCCTGGAAGCTCCTGTATTCTACGGATTTTGTAGAGTAAAATGAAGTCTTCATATTTTGAATTAGACTTTTGGGATACGTAGAGAAATCCCAATGCATGAGTTTCCAAAAAGTTCATCATTAAGACTCGCAAGTTGTACATTTTCTTTGCCAGAAGGAGTATGATTTAACTTTATTATGACAATGCTATAAAAATTGAAATTATTATAACGAACTTTTTGCAACCATAACGATATCAAATATTACTGATATAGTCAAAATGTTAGATGAAAAAGATCACGTGATTTTAATATCAGGACATAAAATAAATGAAGAAAATGATTCCAAACTTCATCAGTAACATTAATATTCATGCAGCATTTCTCTTGATAGCTGTTAAGTTGACCAAAATAATAATGTTTCTATGGATTCCGATGTTTTTAAGCATTTTGATAAGTAAGAACTTCGATTACTGGTAATTGCCTACATATATATTCAAACAGCGAATTTTACCTTTTTTATTTTTTAAACGCATTTCAGACCATTCATCGATACAGGCCAAACCGGAAGTGGTCATTCTCCAGGGAAACGGTGGGCAACTTACGTCACCAGGTTACCCTAGTAATTACCCAAACAATGTAAAATACACGTGGATTATAAAAACTGATGACAAAAGAGCTAATGTGACGTTTTACATTCAAGAAATGGATATCGAAAAGACCCCAGGGTTCCCCTGTGACGACTATCTAGAGGTAATTGTAACTGCGCCTGAAAGCAAAGAATCGGCGCTTTTTGTATATATGTTTATATATAAATTTGATTGCAAATCGATGTGATTCAATACAGATAACAGAAGAAGACCCATGCTGCTTTCGTTTATTTAAGAGATGCGGTAATTTTAGTGGCCATATCATGGCACGAAGGAGAGAAATTCGAGTGTCATTTATATCTGACAGGAGCCTGACTCGTAAGGGATTCAGTCTTTACTGGAAAGGTACTTCAATTGTTTTATATATCAAAAGCACTTGTTTCTGTATTAATTCTATGCTAATAGTTTTATAGTTAACTACTGAGTAAACTAAATTGCAGATAACGTCTGTGATTTTAGGATTAATCAATTATTCCTTTTTTAACAATGATGGTAGTGAAAATCAGCAATTTTGATATAATTACTTTCGAAAACTTAAACAGCTTCTTCAACTTCGAAAGCTTCAGTAACAGACCCGGTTTCAACAGCCGTACATTCAACTTTGATGACAACAATTGTCTTTAAGACAACTGTGGCCAAGAAGAGAAGTGTGACTTCTCCTTCGAAATTACCAACAACTATATCTACAACAACCTTAGGAACGTCTACAAGAACGACGGCAACGCTATTGTTAGATATGCCGACATCAACTCTTTGCAAGGCTTTGAAAATGACAACCAAAACAACCCCCTTGAGAATGTCAACAAAAATAGAAACCATCTCATTGTTTAATATGAAAGCGTCAACAACATCAACACTGTCACACGCTAAGAAAAATATCCTTGATTTTTATTCGAAACAACCACAAACAACTTTCAAAGCTGCCGCAACTTCGATAAATTCCGTGATAACGCCATCACTTTCAAATCCACAAACTCTTTCAAGTTTGATGACAAGAAATGCATTCAATTCAGCCACGAACTTGATAGGTTAATTTCACCATTTTCATTAGTTTTTAAGAGATACAATAATTCGAAGCAAATTGTGATTATTTTTTCGAATATAAAATAAGATCAATGTTGAACCTTCATTTACTTACAATTTATTCTCTAGATACATAAGAGACAAAAATAATGAGGCCATCATTTAAAGCTAATTGTAAATAATCCAATATCTGTTTGTAAACAATATCTATTTATAAAAGCGGTTTATAAAACATAAACTGTTCCAACCCTGTTTATACGTGTATAAATTCTGCAGATATATTGAATTCAATCCTAAATTATTTTTAGTTTTATAAAATAAGAGCAATGTGGAATCTACGTAATACCTTTATTAATTATTAGTATTCATTCTGCAGATAACTGAGTCTACAGCTGATAAAAAAAAATATTTGTTTACCTATATGATTTAAACAGTAAACAAAGAAATTCCAAGGAATAGAACAAACCAACTGCAGGAAACAAAACAAGCATTAACGATACAAGTTAGAAACCTGACTGTGGCAACGCGACCATCAAAACCACCGTCAACTGATACCGATCAACCATCAAAACAACCGTCAACTGATACTGATCAACTATCAAAAACACGGACAACTGGACAGCAGTCCACTACTCTCTATAGATCAAGAACAGATACCAGTAACAGGACAACATCGACGATCCTTATTTCATTTTCAAGTTAGAATATTATTTGAAAAATCACACATTATTATATATCGTATTTGTAGATATAATACAGATAATACCTTTTTCCATTCGTGTTTCAGGTTCGGCAATTAGTGTGGTGGCATTATTAATTTGCCTTGTTGTTTACAAAAGAAAAAGACGAAATAGGTACATATTAATTATTTTTAAACTTTACAATTTATTTATTGTAGTTTTTCATTTTTTTTTTTGGGGGGGGGGGGGGTGCCTTTGATATACAATCATAATGATGTATGATCATTATGTTAAAAAAGAGTCATAAGGGCATTGAGCTTTAACATTACAAAAAAAAATCTGTACCTTAGATACCGCTACAAATATGCAGCGCTAAAACTCTAAGCAGAAATTGACATGTAAATAGGGGTTTGGAATTCAGTAAAATTATATCTAGTTGGTTCTTTCATTACTCTTTTTTTATCTTGACAGCTCCATAAGTGCAATATGTATACACACGTATGGCTGTACGTCTGAAGGACCCAAACCGCGCGGTTATACAACTACTCAAACACGGCTAGTGCATGCAAAGGATTTCAGAGAATATATATTTTAATATCACTGATTAAGGTGGCTCAATACACATATATACTATGTGATGAATCTATGAAATATCTGTTTTATGAATATTATTTTGTCAGTTAAAACTTTATAATTTTTTGTGATTTATCCATAATTGATTTCCGTTTTAAGGGGCTATAACTCATGCAGTTTGCTTGAAGTACGACCATCACCTCCATCTTTCGATACATAATAAGTAAACAAAACAAGACATGGTATATGTTGCTCTTTGCCACCAGCGTGACATTAATTGTTACATAACATCGTAACATATTACGTAGAATTATGTAAAATAATATTACGTTATACTACAAATAATATTTAATTGAATAATGTCATTAATTGGTATTAATATGATGTAATTATAATAAATTTTCGAATAGTAATTAATGATAATAAACAAATATGAATTTTATTAATTGGCTGTATTAATAAACTGAAATCAAAAATTGGTTACGTAATATCGTCAAACAAATTCCTTGTCGTCTGAAAAACCGCTAATATGTAAAATAAATGTACATTTACGTTAAAATATACACATGTCATATCGATAAAAATGTCATTATCGGGGAAATTGTCGTGATTTGGGAAACATATCATGATCGGGAAAAACGGAGAAAAATCCGTGGACATTTCGGTATGCAATCCAAAGCATAGCAATCACGGACCTCTGGAAACCCTCAGAGGCAGGATCAGGTGCCATTGAGGAGTGGACATCCTCTGCTGATCGGTCACACCCGCCGTGTGCTCTTTCTCGTAAAAACGGAAAAGTGCATAGACAATTAGGTGATTAATTATGGTCTAACAATTAGTATGAAAAACGTCAGTCAGCATGCGACCCAGTGAAAGATTGTGTTTGCTGATAAAGTCGTTGTATCGACCAGAGAACTTACGAAAACATGACTTTAAACGAGACTGTTGATAGTCCTGTTTTATCAACTTGTTTGTCAGTAGCTTGCCTCGCCTTAGAAACTGTTCATACGAAGATCACGCCCTTGAGTATCGAATTAACTGAGAGACAAAAACACCATATGCAGGTGATGAAGGTATATTGCTACATAAGAAAGGAAAGTTGACTATAGAAAAGTTGAAATCATCACGTTTATCATAAAGTTTTGTTGTTAGGTTACCATCAATGTCCATTTCCAGTAAAATATCCAAATATGAAACAGATGAAGCAGACTCTGTGGTATCTTTTATTTAAAGTTCACTGGGATATATCGAGTCGACATAAGTATGGAAGTAACAATTGTTAATTGATAATACGTCGTCGATATACCTGAATGTTAAGTTGAAGGCCACAGTGAGTGATTTATGTTTTTTCACGTACAGGTTTTTGAATAAATTCTGTTTCATATGAATACAAAAATAGGTCTGCTAACAATAGGGCACAATTGGTACCCATGGGAATTCCAACAGATTGTTGGAAGACCTGATTTCCATAAACTACATAGATGTTGTCTATCAGAAACTCAAGCACCTTTTAATGTCAACTTCAGAGTACTTGTGTGCAAAATCCGAATGGCTTTTAACAAAATAGTTTTGCAAATGACCGATGACAAGGTAAGTAAATTTACGTGATCCATTTTTATTAAAAAAGACCAGCTATCAACGATGTTAAAAAGACGGTAAGTGTTATATCAAATATGTATTAAGCTCCATTTTAAAAATGTTCAGCTATAAATGTTATAAACTGGCGTTTTTTTTTTAGATGAAAATTGAATCCGGAAACATTCTCTCTCTCTCTCTCTCTCTCTCTCTCTCTCTCTCTCATTTATCATCCAAAGTTCTGAAGTCATGGGTTATCTGACATAAATGGGCCTTTTCGAAGAAATCCGTAGTATACCGGTTTTTGTTGTTGTTGAAGGAATAAATGTGCCACCATTAATTCAAACAATGAACGTAAGAAGAAAAGGTCAAAACGTTATATTATATTACTATTCCTCTTCAATATTTACAACTAAACATATTTTTTTCATTTTAGATGACGAATGCATGTATGTATATATGATAGATATTAGAAAATTAATTTATCAAATTTCAAAACGTTTTAATCCTCAAGAGTGCTTGATAGTCGTGGCCATTTTAGGATCTATTTACCTCAATTAGACAAAAGCCTCTGTATCAAGAGATAGGTTTTAATGCTAAAGAAATTTGAACGTTTTCTTTATTATACAAAAGTTTATTACCACAAACGTTTTAGGCCTTTGAAAAACTGCAGATAAGTAAGATCATTAAGATTGAAGGCTTACAAAAGCTAGCAAGATCGTATTGGGAGAGGGGCGGATATTTATTGAATCTACTTTGAAACTTTATAGATTTCGTTGCGTTGAAAAAAATTAAAGATAGACGTTAAATAGTGCTTATCAGTAACTATCATACGAGTAGGGTTATCATGCGTGATGGTTAGAATTTGATGTATTTATTTAAGGAATATTCTTTTCCTTGTTTAAATAAGAATCGAGCTTTGCTGGAAACTCGAGCTCGAATAATATAGAAGAGTTCATGTAAAATGACAATAGCGGTATGTTAATGGTCTCAATACAACTGTTTTTATTCAAAGCAAGTTGATATTATAAGATACACAACACAAAATGATAACGTTTCACGTTTGCAGATCACTGAAAGAAACATAGTTGGATACACCATTCTTTCGAACCTACGGCATAAATATGTAATCATTATCATCATCGTCAAAATAAAAATAAAAAACAAGTATGACAAATCTCTACTTATATCGATTGATAATCTCAAGTAATTAGTAAAAAAAAGATAACTTCGTAAGCAAGTGGACTCACAAAACATGAGTGATATATAATAAAATTTCGGTGCCATCTTAAAATAAAAGGTAAGTCTAATAGATAAAACAAACTATATGAAAACATAGTTTATCGTGTTTTACCAGCAATGTGCTAGAATTGTTATTATTCCATTCTTACGCTGATTTTTTTAATGCAAGATCATTATGACTATAACTGGTTCATAACAATGTTTTATTTTCCAACTCTTTCTTTTACCACGATTTTGTAATCAGATGGCAGTTCTACACCAAATCCCTGCATATGATACTCTAAATTGGGCTTCACGCCCTCTGGGAGACTTATTTCAAATCGCTGTAGAAGATTGGCACACATCAGTAAGATTTCTGGTTTGGCCAAAGTTTCTCCCAAACAAACTCGGCGTCCGGCTGAGAAGGGAAGCCAACTGTCTGGTTTGGCAGGCTTCATTTTACCGTTTTCATCGAGATAACGATGTGGGTCAAATTGTTCTGGGTCCTTCCACTGTTTAGGGTCATGGTGAAGCGCCCAGTAGTTGATAAGTACAGTGGTGCCTTTGGGGACATCGTACCCTCCTGAATCAGTAGATAAAATATTTTATTATGTGTTTAAATTTTCAAAATATTGTGTTCAAGTTTAAAACTTTCAAATGAAACACCCATTATTAGAGAAAAAGTTTCATCTTTTCCAAAGATCCCTGATTTAAAAATATTCAAATATTGATCATGATGAAACAGAGATGCCTGCATAATTGATCAAAATGTTTCCAGTCAATTGGATATATAAAATAAAATAATAGAATTTCAATGTAAAACATTTATTTATTCTCACCAACTTGTGAATCACAGATTGTCATGTGAGGGACCCCGAGGCCAAGAACATTTGAAAGTCGCATCGATTCGAAGAGACAGGCCTCGGTGTAATCCAATTTGCCTCTATTCTTCATGGTCGGCTGATTGGAACCTGCAGATGCTTGCAAATGTATTTGATGTATTTCTAAAGCTTAATAGTACTTTGATTCCATAACAAACACCTGTTTTGTTATTATGAATTTAACATTGGGCTAAATCTGTAGCATACTGTTAAACATATTATACATGTATTTGGTGTGTACACTATTTAGCGGAAACTGGTTTTCCAACAAGTTGACGTGGATTTGACTTTTCTTATACATATTTGCATGGCATTAAGTGATAAACTTGATTTACATGTACCAGACGCCGCTTTCTGCCAAAAAGTCTTTAGAAGGCTGGATGGTCGTGACCATTTTTAGACTTTTTTAATCTCCTATGAAGAAGAGCTCTGTATAAAGAGTAAGCAAATCTTCAAATTTTAAAACTAAAATATTTGAAATTTTACTTATTGATAGTTTATAACTAAACTAATTATATATGAATATTTAAGGAAAAACTGATGGGTAATTTGTTGACCACCCAGCCTCCTGAAACGAATCCACAGCTAAATGTCATATATTTACAGTATTTGTTCCCGGAAAATTGCTGAAACATTGATCATTCCATCCCTAAAATAGTCACACAAGAAAACGCAAAGTTGTTTCCTTGATAAAGAGTTACAAAATGATGAAACTATTCAATCCTCTATTCTTTCAAAAGATCACAAAAAATGATTTATATTCAAGAGCTTGACTTTTTTATAAACTGTAGAAATTCAATACTAATCATATATAATGACATATATTTACATCTACCGAGTATGATTCCCTCTATTTTGTTACGGAAACATATAGTTAATTCATAGTTCTATAGAAACAGCCAGACTAAAATATACACGCCCCGTTTACAATTGGTTGAAACCTACAGCGATGAAACTGACAGGACTGAAATCTACACGCCCCGTTTATCGATTGGTTGAAACCTACAGCGACCTAAGAAAATTCCCATAGGAGACGATTTGGCTGATGTACTGATGTACATTACCAGTAATTTAGTGAATTTTACTTACTTTTTTACGATCAATTTATTAATTTGTTAAAAGAAAGATGTAAATATAAACAATAAAATGCTTTCTTTGATGATTCATGCTGGTTATGAAGGTAGCGATCATTAAAGAAAAAATTTACATAACCCGCTAACCCGGGTAATGTATTTTTTCTGCAATGTCGCCACCTTCATATCCCGCATGAATCACCAAACAAAACATTTTATTGTTTAAGTAACCTAACGATCCCTTCAATGTTTTACACTATGCATATTCATGCAGATATTATATATATAATTGTATTACCAACAACTCTGTCAATTTCCTCCTGACATTTTGCTTGGTTTTCCGGAAATCGTGTCATGAAATAAACGAACCAATCCATTGTGAAACGAGTTGTGTCTACCCCCGCTATAGCAGAAAAAGAAAAAAATCCATTCAAATGATTTTTATAAGAAAATGATACACTAAGTAATAAAACTAAGACAAGGTCACTTAGAAAGTTCAACGACCCGACGAAAGATATTTCAATATAGAACCATTATTTATTTTGTGTAAATTCAAACCCAGTTATTTGCAAAAAGATAATTATCTTGATTATTAATATTAATTACTAAATATAGTTTTGGCATATATTATTAATATATATTGTCGAAGATTCAGGTAAAAGTTGTGCAGAAAATCCTTTTATAAATAGACAGAGTAAAAATACTAAAACAACGAACCAAAGAATATATCAGATATTGTCTGAACCAGGTGCGTATCATCCAGGATCTCCAGGGCCGCCTCATCCCCCTCATCCTTTGCTTCCTGTTTAGCGATCAACATGCTGTCGATAAAGTCCCTGTTGACTCCTGTAATTGATAGTGATATCACAATGCAGATTTTCGGGCGAACGTTTAGTAAGTAAATCAAATTTTCTTTGACGTCGAACGGGAGTTAATTCTATTTATTTTTTATATAACTTTTTCAATATTTTATTTATGCATGTAGCTTTCGTTTATATTTTGGGGTAGGTGTAGGGAGTTTGAGGGGGGGGGGGGGTAGAGATTGTAGTAGAGAATAAGGATTTATCACCTGGCTGGAAAGTTTCCACATGTTCTTTGAATTTCTTCCGTAATACGTTCAGCACTTCTTCTGACATTACAAGCAAATCCTTCCATCTGGCCGTCGGGAAGATGTTTTTCAGATAGGGAAATACGTCTTCCAAAAAACCCGAACCAAATTTCTCCAGCACATCATTGTCCAGTTTGATAAACCGTTTCACTTCCAGGTCATCTACAGAACGTCTAATGAAAATAAAGATTATATCAATTAAAAGATCATAAATTTATTTAATTATATATGATTTTGGTTTAAGGATAACTAAATTGAAAGTAAATAAAAAGATTTTTTTCCTAACGCGAAAATCCTTCATAAATTGAAAAAGATATTTTAGATAATATCTATTTTTTTGGGTACAAGTTATGCAAGTCACATAATTGTCTGGTTAAAACAGTCCAACTTATCTTAGAGAATAGAAGGAAATAAATTGGCAAGGGGCATGAAGAAAATTGATTAATTTTGATGTTAAAAAATACTTTGCATTTGATTAATTTAACCATTTCAAACCATATAAATCCGAAATGAAGTATGTTCTACAGTAGCTAGAGTTAGTTGTTACGTTGGATAATCTTCGGAACAACGTTGTCTTTATATTAAACATTGAAAACATATTTTATTCATATTTTATAAGATATTCTTGTAAAATGCTAATATACTAAAATGACAATTACATAAAGTGGTATATGTGTTATATACTAAGTTGTGAAAACAACATGTTATTGGTCTTTTGTTATTTATGCAGTCACAGTCGTTCGAGTTCTGAATAATTTTTTCCACCAAAAGTATGATCAGAATAAAAAGTTTAATTGTTTGTATCTAAGCAAAAGGTTTGGGGGAGTCTTACTTTTCTCCAAAACATATTGTGTACAGTTGATGAAAAACCATGAGATCCACGTATTCTTTAAAAACAAATGGTCCTTTCTCTTCAGCCATCTTGTCCAAAAATTTATTCATATTGTCTTGAATCATGTTCTCCAATAAATCTCCTTGAAGATAATGCCTACAAATTGATTGTATTTGAATAAACCAAATTCAGTAGTCATTTTCAAATAAATATTCATGATATAAACAAGTTCCGGTACAACTGACCTAAGGGCCTTTCCGGCTATTTTCCTATGGAATTTCCAGGAAGCTGAATAATTGCTCAGGGCTATATCCTTTCCCCCTTCTGTGAAAACATCACCTGAAATGACAGTTTTTAGATTTACTTAAAACTATTCGCATTTGCTTTAAATATAATTACAAATTTTAGCACAATTCAGCCTTTTCTCTGATATATTTGCTTTTTGTATTATTTTTTCAAAAATATTTAATGATTGTTGTAATTACTTGATTACATTTTACATTAAATTAACTCAAAGAAGTAATGAGAGATTAAAATGCATTAAATTCATGAGATTACAATGCATTAAATTGAAAATTAAAATTAAAGATACTTTAGAAGATATTTTCCCCAGTTTCTTCAAATTAACCCGAAGTATATACATGTATGGCGTATCAATACCATATGTAATTTTTTATCGATAAATGAAATTTTCAAAGCAAGAGATAATCTATAATATATCATTTAATGTAAAAGAAAATGCATGATAAAGAATAAAATTCTCTTTTTCATTTCATGATACCGCGGTCACGTACCTGATGGAAAGTGTGGTCTTCCAGCGAAATCAGCCTTCTTCTTTATCATTGCTTCCAGCACAGAGTTGATGTCATTAAGAACAATCCAGGTTTGGGGACCTTTTCAATATCAAAGAATGTATTTGTTATTCATATGTATTTTTCACATTCTTCTATGTGAAATAATTTTCGTTTTTGCTTGCGAGTGTGTATATGTGTAATTGTATGATATTATACATACCAATGGACAGTCGGACTATAGGACCGTATTCCTTTGCAAGCTCTGCGATTTTTAAGTGAACCTCGGGCGATGAATAAACTTGAAAACAAAAAGATACGTTCTTAACGCGTTTGTTATTCAAGATTGAAACGTGCTCAATTTCACATAGAACTTTTAAAAACATTAACTATGTGCTGTGTGTTATCAGGACAAACTTGCTATCTCTGTATGTGGAATGAAATTCTTTACTTTTATAGTGTCCAACAAGTGGGATACACCACGGCCCGGGTGGCAGACGATACCGCATCCGTTTAATGACGTAGTACACAAAAAGACCAATGCTCGTTCCCACCAGAATGGTCTGGATGTTCATGGTCAACTTCAACATGATTGGCTACTTTAATTCTTTATTTTGTGTGTTATTCTACAAGAGAAACAACTCCTTTTAGTAAGAAATACATGAATTTCTGTATAAAAGACTTTAGCTGGATAAACAGAAATTGGTTTTCAAAACACATTTGACGGGCCGTGCTGATTTACTAGTATATAACGGAAGCTATAAATAAGTAGTGTTTAAAATCAGACCATAAAAACAATTAGGTATCATAAGATTTTGAACATGATACAGTTGTTAGCGGTGTAAATCATTTGTACATTCTACATTCTTTGAAACATCGTTTGATCATGTGCAAATTTTAAACTTGACTAAAAGTCATGCATTGGTAATGCTTTTTGAAACTCCAGAATTCAGCTGGGTTTTTTTTTGTTTTTGTTTTTGCTGGAACTACACATGGTTTGTTAAAGTCATGAGTAAAACTCTTACATTAAAAGTTTTAAATCAAAGATTAGATTTCTAAATTTATCTATAATAAAAGTTTAGAAATCACTGAAACTCATTAAAATGTGAAATGCGTCCTTTATTTAACCTTATGTTTGTCATTATTCACTGTATGTTATTTTAAGCTTCATCCCACTTTTAAATTTGCAACGCGATTTAGAAATATATTTTTTTGAAAATTATACCTTAGCAAACAGTAAATATAATTCGCAGTGTAAAAATTTATCAGCATATTCACGGTATAACAATTTTCTTTAAGGATTATACATTAACTTTTAATTTTAAATTTTGCGATGTAAAGTCATAGTGTCGTTTGGCTTTGAAAACGGTGAAAACAATGTAATTTAAAACACTATCCCTTACTTTACTTGTTTTTCTGTGATTAATCACATGTCCAATTATGCTAAAAAAATTTTATCTTACTAAATTAAAAAAAATACATGTATATATACTTGTTTCTGAATAAAATGGGCAAGTTATTAGGCAGTTTGCCCCTTAGTTATATAAATATTTGGTGAAGTCTATTAGTAATGTTGACTTTATTGTCATTAAAAACAAAACACAATTTTATGAGAATATACTGAATTTATGATAATTTTCTACTGATGAAAAATAAGAAAACATTTTCTTTAAAAATGACTTGAACTTGTAAAAACATTTAATTGTACATCATTTTTATCTACTAGTAATATCAATGGAATTGATAAGGGTAACGTTATCAAGGACGTCATTTTGGGACGTAGGCGACGTACACTATACATAAGTCGATGATGATTGTACACATGTACTATGTACATTGTGTGACAATTATAACAATCACACTTTTTTCTCGACTTGACGGAAAAGGCCGAGAGATGGACAGCATATAAAATAGCATCTGTTTTTCTGATCCAAAAAGACTTCCGTACATAATACAGGGAAACCCTCCACAGGGAGTCCAAAGGACAGCATATAAAATAGCATCTGTTTTTCTGATCCAAAAAGACTTCTGTACATAATACAGGGAAACCCTCCACAGGAAGTCCAAAGGAAAGCAAATAAAATAGCATCTATTTTTCTGACCCAAAAAGGCTACCGTACATCATATAATCGCAAATGTAAATTTATACAGTTCAAAAAGCATATTACATAACGCTGGTCTACGGGCATCAACTTATAAATGAACTTGTTCAATTTTACCTACCTTATTCCTGATTGCAACACTCGCTTCGAAGTACCGTTTTCACAAGGCTTCAAAAACAGCTGAGATATGTTTATATAGATTAGTGCATGCGCAGAATAAATCTAGTACACTATATCTAGTTGAAAATCTAGTACGCCAACAGAGGATAGAAATTCTTCTAAAGAGTTAGTGTGTATAATGACACTATATCACGAGGAAAAATTTAGTCATTGTTTTGCACGAGCATAAAACAGACGAAATAAAGGCCAAATTTAGTGTTGATCGAAAAACACAATGAAGAGGATTTGTTTCTTATATAATTAAATTGAAAAGGGTGATAGTGACCTTCATGATGCGACAATGTTTATTATATTGTTCCTAAATTCATTGATGTTTATTCCGCATATATTACGTTTTAATGTGTATTTCATAGTTTTTATACCTTCTGCATTCATTCATTCATTCATTCATTCATTCATTCATTCATTCATTCATGTTTTAAAACCATTAGCTGGGAGGGAACATCCCAGCACTGAATTCTGTCAGCGTTGACTTCATATATTAATACGTGTATTCCATATTGATTTAAAATTCAAAGGTTTTTTCTCATTGTTTTTTAACAATTAGATTTATTACAAACACTGTCATGAAAAATAAGTTCATTTAAAATTTAATCTCTGCTTTTCCCCATACTTGTTAATACGACAACATGTAGTGGTCTGTGAAGCAATTAATTGTGTTAAAATATCAATTGATGAGTAGCATACGACAAATCTACTTGGATAGTCATGGACCTTCTGCTAGTATTTCAAGAACGTTAAATACTGTCTTTCCTGTGGTACATGTGTCCATAATGACGTGATAATAGTGCAAATGGTCCCTTTTTTCTCGTGTTCTTTGGTCATCAGTGAATACATAGAAAATGATGTGCACAATTTCCAAAACTTTTGTCTAGAGTAACCCGAATATTTTAATCTGATTTGCAATCTCAATTGATAGAAGAGGTCGAGAACCCACCAATGTACGTTTTTTCTGGGCGATTCAGCGGACAGTCTAAAAAAAAAAAACGTCTGTTTGAAATGGGGGCAAAACTATTCTCATTTGTATTTAATTCTCACCGTATTTCATTAAAAATAAAAACACATTTTCACAAATACGAAATTATGCACACATTTATGTACCTTACCAACACGTATATGGTTTAATTATCATTATTATCATATAACTGAATTATTAGCGTACATTTCAATGAAGAAACTAGTGTATGTTACCAATTTTTAAAAAGCGTCATAAAAGAGTTCATATTCAGGCACGTAGCATCGTCTTTGAAAGGGGGAGCAGACTCTTCCAAAAGACGAAACTTCCAAAAATCATGAAAAAAAATCCGTGGGGGGGGGGGGGGGGGTGCCTCATCCAAGCAAATAAAAATTCCAAAATCTGAAAAATCCTACATGTAATCAGTTGAGGGAGGGGGGGGGGGGACTCCATGATAATTCATTTTAATTATATTATATAACATTTAAAGAAAAATTTTAAGAAAAAGGTTTGCTGCGAGCCACCTGATGCTTCGTGCCTGATATTTCAATTATTTGAAACATGTTTACTAGGCTCTTTCTATTCTTTGTATTTATTGGCCTGCATTCAATGGATATATAAAATATTATGAATTGCAAAATCCAATATTTCATATACAATGAGGTGCACAAAAGAGGTATTTCTATGGAACTTCAATCGCGACTGAATTTTATCAAAAACGTATATTTCTTCATAAATAAAAAAATATTCCTTGCACTGTGTTTTTGATAGACAAAAAATAGGAAACATTAGTATTTTCATTTAAAGCAGCTGTCAAGCATGCTAAGTTTAAGCCATTGATAAAGAATTCGATCATCGATCGACTGTCTGCTCTCAATGAAATGAGTACTTCATAGGCAATTTTGTCACATATGATCCACCTATGTTATGCCTTTATATATTATATGAGGATCATATGATAATCATATAAATCAAATCTAAATGTATCGAAAATGTGTCGACGTTGAGCTTCACTCTCACTGACATATATACAGATATCGCTTATAGATAAAGGCTCACATGTACAACAAATTACACATTAATCTCTCTCTTTCTTTCTACCCCCTCCCCCTCTCTCTTTCTACCTCTCTCTCATTTATAAACCCAAGCTTCAGATTTGGGGTCAGTTTTGGATAGAAACAAGCCAGTCAAAGAAATATTTACATTTATATATCCTCAAATGTACAAGATGGCCACACATCATCCTGAGTAGCATGTATACAGTAAAATTCTACATTATCGGATGCACAAAAGTTCTAATTTAGCATTTTTCATTCGTTTAAAAACAAATGAGTAGGGCATTGCAGTAGTTTATTAATGTGCATGACAAGTAACACTGTATTGTACATGATGCACGTTTTTAAAGCACAGGAGAAACTAGTATTTTAAGGATGTTACTTTATTTTCCCATGAAAAAAATTAAGGTGAATTTCCATCCATATGGTACCGTATAAATATATATATTTTTTAGAATGAATATATATACTACACATAGCATTAAAAAAGAGACTCATTTTCGTCTTTGTATTATGTATATAAATTATATCAATAGGACCTAATGTCATTAGGCTATCGTTGAATTTTCACAAGACGCCATAATAGCGATTTTTGAAAACGATGAACTGTACAAGCCAATATTGTATGAAACCTTACAAGGAAACCGTTGATATGATATAAAATAGCATTTATTTATGACCGGGAAAGGCTTTAGTACATATTATACACCGTTATTTACCTTGTTTCTGTATGCAGCAGTGGTCACGTCTAAGTACACACAAGACCTAAAAAATACAGCTGATCGAGCTTTAATTCAATACAGGTAGAGCACGTAAAGAATAACTCTGGCACAAGTACCTTTTTTAGTTGAAAATCGATACTCTCTCATTCTTTCTATTTACCTCTCTCTCATTTATCAACCAATGTTCTGATTGTATATGTTATCTGGCATTAATGGATTTTTAAAAAATATTCCAATGTATACCGGGTTTTTTTTTCAGAAAATAAATGTGTCATCATTGATTTCAATCAACCGACTTGAGAAGGAAAGGTCAATACTTACAATTGAACATATTTTTTTCATTATATCATAACAAATACTCAGTTTGTAGATTAGTTACATATTAAAAATCCATTTCATTAACTTTAAACACTTTTTTAATTCTCAAAAGGTCATGATGGCCATGGTCATTTTAAAGCTATATTTACCTCGATCAGACAAAAAGCTATGTATCAAGAGATATGTTTAAATGCTAAGATAACATTTGAACTAGACTTCGAAAACAAAAACCCGACATTAAGTTTCAAAGTAGTAAGGTCCAGTTTGAATTTAACATGGAAAGAGAAAATGACATTCTTGAAGCTGAAAAGTTGAAAAGATGCAATATTGAGTCTACTATTGACACCTCAAATTGTGTTTTGTAAATGACTTCAACAAAAGAAATAAGACTGTACTTCTTGCCGCCAAGTACGTTTGGGGTGTTATGCAAGAATATGAAGATTAATTGCTTTTATAATCATCTACAGTTGCAGAACATTTATCTGATAACATGTATGATACAGTTGTGGTTATTAATGCAGCATATTGAAGTATTCATCAGTACTCATCATCCTGTGCAAGAACTCGTGTTATAATACTTTTCCGAATTTGAATCCTGGACTATCATATACTTATATTTTCATTCATATAATTAGCATACCTTGGTTGTCAAACTGGTTGATAGCTCACACACTCTAATAAGATAGTCTGTGTTTGGTATTTTATTTATAAAATACTTAAAATAGAAATACTTCATGCTCGGATGAGCGAAACGAAGGAGAAAATAAATCATCTGTAAGTTGGATTTTATTTACGGACTACTGTATAATGCATAGTTACATAAGTAGTAGTTTGTTTATAGTAAATAAAGAACCGTATAAGCATACAAAGGTCACCGACGAGCTACCAACCATTCGAACACGATTTTTTAATTTTCTGTGTATATCTTGATGAAATACATGTATATCAAATACCTATTTTTGTAGATTTTATGAAATGCTACAAATGTTGTTTTTGGAAATGCTACATATATTGGGCTTATCGCTAATAAATAGGCATGCTAATTGTACATTACGGCGAATAAACTGGTTGAAAGCTCACACAGATCTGGTTGATAACTTAAACACTCTAAATGTAAATCTGTGTTTGTTGGGTTTTTTTTTTTAATAAAACACTTATAAAAATACTTTATGTTCGGATGAGTGAAACTAATTGTACAAAATATGAGCCTGAAGAACGTTTATCTATTCCAGAGAGTAATTGCATTTATATCTTTTTCCAAAGCAAGTTGAAATTATAATAACAAAAAGGGATCACGTTTCACGTTCACAGATCACTGGAAAGAAACATATACTGATGGATGTTCAACACACAATTCTTTCGTACATATTGCATATGTAATATTTATTATCATCAGCTTACAACAAATCAAGTACATGTACAATTTTGACATCTCTATTGAAATAAGTTGATAATGTCATGATAACGGGATATAACTCTGTAAACAAGTGGACTCACAAATCATGAGTGATATATAATTATATAAGTTTTTTGGTCTTCTGATTTCAGGGGTAAGTCTAATAGCCTAAAGCTAAATCAATCTATATGAAAAGATAATTTCATCGTGTATGACCAGCAATACGCCAGAATCGATATTTACATTTATGTACTTATCAAAATATTATTATTCCATTCTTACATCATCATTTTTAAATTGTTTTTTAAGCTTTTAATGCAAGATTTTTATGACTATAACTGGTCCATAACCATATTTTTATCTTCCAGATCTTTCTTTTACTACGATTTTGTAATCAGATGGCAGTTCTACACCAAATCCCTGCATATGATACTCTAAATTGGGCTTCACGCCCTCTGGGAGACTTATTTCAAATCTCTGTAGAAGATTGGCACACATCAGTAAGATTTCTGGTTTGGCCAAAGTTTCTCCCAAACACACTCGGCGTCCGGCTGAGAAGGGAAGCCAACTTTCTGGTTTGGCGGGTTTCATTTTACTGTTTTCGTCGAGATAGCGATATGGGTCAAAATTTTCTGGGTCTTTCCATTGTTTAGGGTCATGATGAAGCGCCCAGTAGTTGATAAGTACAGTGGTGCCTTTTGGGACATCGTACCCTCCTGAATCAGCAGATAAAATATTTTATTACGTGGTTTAAAATTTCAAAAATATTACGTTTAATTTAGATTGAAAACTTTCAAATTAGATTCCCAGTATAAGAAAAAAGCTTCATTTTTTCGGAAGATCCCTGATATAAAAACTTGAATGTTGATCATGACAAAAACATATAATACTGTATAATTGATTGAAATATTTTAAGATCTTAGATAATTGAATTTGTTTTCCCTCGGGCTGAAATGTCACAATTTCAATGGTTTTAACATGAACGTGACTGCCATATATATCTCTATGACCGTCTGATGAGAATAAATATTCGGCAATATGGCCGACATTGCGCCTACTCATATCGTCATTTCATAATATTTAATACCGAGCATCGAGATTTGCTCAAACGGATTAAAGGGAGAAAACGTCAAACTTATAATTGAATAGCAACAAAACATTGTATGTAAGTAGTTCACTTTCCTCGGGAACATAAAACTCTTATCAGGTTAGTTACTGACTGATTACAGAAATAGATCGGGTTGATCATCTCACAGACTACTCGGCTTCGCCTCGTCGTCTATGAGACTGATCAACCCGATCTATTTCTGTAGTCAGTCAGTAACTAACCTAATAAGTAAGTAATAATGTAAAATAAAGTTATAGAATTTCAACATTAAACATAAATTTACTCTCACCGACTTGTGAATCACAAATTGTCATGTGTGGGACCGCAAAACCAGCAAGATTTACAAGTCGCAGCGTTTCAAACAGACAGGCCTCGGTGTAATCCAATTTGCTTCTATCCTTCATAGTAGGCTGATTGGAACCTGCCGATAATTACAATGATTTGGTATTTTTCTTACAGTACATCGATTCAAAAACAAAAACTTTCCTTGCTTTGTAAAATTCATATTTATCATTTTTTTCTTGCACATTTTAAGATTTGGCGGTTTCTTTATCAAAATTTGCCGAAATATTTTTCATTTAATTCACAAGATAGTCACATAAGGAAAGCGTAGAGTGTATTCCTAGGTGAAGAAAACGTAAATACTGAAAATTTTTAATCTTCTTTTCTTCTAAAAGATGACAAGAAATAATATATACAACTGAGCTTAAAAATTATTATAAACTGTAACATTAGAGATATTATATTCATTGACATGTAATCAAAAGACCCTTTCAGCATTTTATACTATATATGCGTACAGATGCAGAAATTATATATATATATATATATATATATATATATATATATATATATATATATATATATATATAAATATAAATTTATTACCAACAACTCTGTCAATTTCCTCCTGACATTTTGCTTGGATTTCCGGAAATCGTGTCATGAAATATACGAACCAATCCATTGTGAAACGAGTTGTGTCTACCCCCGCTATAGAGAATTTTTTAAAAAACCATTCATATAATTATAAATATATAATTCAGCTATAAATTGTGCAGAAAAATGCTTAGACTGAGTTAAAAACACTAAAACAACAAACCAAAGAATATATCAGATATTGTCTGAACCAGGTGCGTATCATCCAAAATCTGCAGGACTGCCTCATCCCCCTCATCCTTCGCTTCCTGTTTAGCGATCAGCATGCTGTCGATAAAGTCCCTGTTGATTCCTGTAATTGATAGCAATATCTTAATGTAGATTTTCGTGTGAACGTATATGTAAATATGATATATTTGCATTCACGGCGATGGAAGTGAATTCTATATACTGTATACGGGGCTATTTTCGCTCCGTGTTATATTCGCCCTTCTTCACTTGCAAATGGATGGTTTCACCCTGTCTTGAAATCGCCCTGATGAAGTTGTGTTTAAAAACAAATAATATAAAACATTGGAATTCGCAAGTCTTAAATTTGTTCGTTGACAACGAGAGCAAAAGGGGCAAAAATAAAACGGGAGCCAATTTTTTTCCGGTATATAGTATTTTATTTATATATATATATATTTAATTTATTTATACATGTAGCTTTCTGGGTTTTTTTTTTTTTTTATCTTCTTTGGTGTTAGGAGGCAGGATCTGGGGGAACGGTTAGAGAATGTGGTAGATACATGTATTTTTAAGATTAATCACCTGGCTGGAAAGTTTCTCCATGTTCTTTTAATTTCTTCCGGAAAACGTTCAGCACAACTTCTGTCAACACAAGCAATTTCTTCCATTTAGCCGTTGTAAAAATGTTTTTCAGATAGGGAAATACGTCCTCAAAACAACCCGAACCAAATATCTCCAACAATTCATTGTCCAAATCGATAAACCGTTTCACCTCCGGATCATCTACTGAACGTCTTATGAAAAAAAAGATAAAGATATATAGTTATCAATTAAAGGGTCATAATTTTATCTCTTTTTTTCTTCATTAAATCATCAAATACGATTTTAGTTTGAGGATAAATACCTTTAAACAGAATAATTATTGGCTTCAAAGTAAACAAAATCATTTTGTTTACTTTGAAGCCAAATATTAATATATAATATTATTTTTTACCAATAAGAAAATCACTCATAATTTAATGAAAAATTTCAATATTTTACAATATCTATAGATCTAATTTTTTTTTTTTAATTTTTTTTTTTTGGTAAAAGTTATGCAGGTAGCACAATTATCTGGCTAAAGCCGTCCAAATTATCTTAAACGATAGAAAGAAATATATTGGCGAGGGCATGTGGAAATTGATCAATTTCAATGTTAAACATCCTTTTGCATTTATGTATTTTAACCATTTTAATCAATATAAATAAAAAGAAATGAAGTATGTACTACAGGAGCTAAAGTTATCTGTTACGCTGGATAATTTTTTGACCAACGTTGTTGTTATATTAAACATTGAAAACATATTTATTTTCATTATTATATTTTACAAGGTATTCAAGTAAAATGCCAATATACTAAAATGACAATATTATAAGTTGATATATGTGTATTATACTAAGTTGTGTGGTCGACTTGTTGGTCTTTTGTTATTTATCGAGTCACTGTCATCCGGTTCTGATTTATTTCACCAAAAATATAATTACAATAAAAAGTTTTATTTTTTCCGTTTGTACTTTAAAAGCAAAAGTTTGAGGAGTCTTACTTTTCTCCAAAACATATTGTGTACAGTTGATGAAAAACCATGAGATCTGCATATTCTTTGAAAACAAATGGTTCTTTCTCTCCAGCCATCTTGTCCAAAAATTTGTTCATATTGTCTTGAATCATGTTTTCCAATAAATCTCCTTGAAGATAATGCCTGGAAATTGATTGAAGTCGAATTAAGTAAAATTAATAATCACTTTCAAACAATTTATTTCTAGTTGTAACGCGCTTTCTGATTGGCTGAGAAAATAGCTTATATTGTATGAAGAATGTTGCCAACGTCACAATTAAACTATCGTCAAGAACGTATTAATCCGCCCGACGTTTTTAATTTTAATTTTGTACAATTTAATTTCATTTACAGGTCAAATAACCGTTTAAATCTAAAAACAACAGCAAAAAATTAAATTATAAAGAATAAATTCAAAGGCTACTCAATTTATAATCATATAAAACGGGTCGAAACAGTTTATGCTTTTTATAAACCGCGAAGCGTAAACTGTCCCAACCCATTTATATATTCGAATACATTGGGTAGCAAATGAATTCATATCTTAAATAAATATTCCTGATATAAAAAAAAAAACCGGTACAACTGACCTAAGAGCCTTTCCGGCTATTTTTCTATGAAATTTCCAAGAAGCTGAATAATTGCCCAAGGCTATATCCTTTCCTCCTTCTGTAAACACATCACCTGAAATGACAGTTTTGACATTTGTTTTATACTATTCGCATTGGCTTTAAGAAATATAAGAAACATTTACAAGTTTTAGCACAATTCGACCATTTGTCTGATATAATTATTAAATTTTGCTTTTCGCATTATTATTTTTACCAACAAAATTCTGTACTCTGAGTTTTTGCTTCCACCACTTTTCGCTTGATATTTCGATAATCATCAATAATTTTGTGCTAAAACTACGTTCATCCACTAATATGCAAAATGTCCAGATTATCTGTTTTGAAACGCTCCCTCTACCCTTCAGATTTCAATACACAACCCAATATAGAAAGTCTACGGCGATTTTGCATTGCATCAGCCATGAAATAGCCCCGATGATAACGTTGAAAAATTCTGCGAGCTATTCTGAGTGAGTTCCAATTGGTGAAAAAATGTAAACATTTCCCATTATAAATCTCCGTAAGAAATTTGTTTTCGTTCCTGTGAACTTTATAAGTGAAAAATGATAATGTGTCAATGAAGATATCTTAGATTTTTTTCCCTTTTATCAATTTCAACTGTATTTCTTTCACAGGTATGTGTATTTTTATTTAAAATCATCAAAAAGTGATGGAAACAATAACTTGGGACAGACTATAATCGTTGTAATGGTTTTTTTTTTACTCAAAAAAGAAATGAAAGATTAAAATGCGTTAAATTTAGAACTAAAGATCCTTGAGAAGATATTTTTCGGGGGTTTTCTTTAAAGGAAGATGTGAAATACGGCCCTCAATACATTGGCAAAAAAAATATTGGAATTTCTCTTTTTATTTTGCATGTACTTAATCTTTAAGATATGAACTCTAATAGAATCACTTTTCTACCCGAAAAAAAACCATTTGCATGGGAGATATAAATCATTATTTATGGTAAGGCTACAATGTTTACATTCATTCTCCGTAGACTTTCTGCTTTGGCCCACATTTGAAAGCCATTAAAATACACGAGCATGTTTAGGTATATTTTTTCTCCTTCAGTTGGTCAATGTATTTTGTCAAAATATATCTGTATGTAAAAGAAAAATGTACCTCGCTGCGCTCACATGTAATTTCTAAAAAAAAATGCAAAAGTCCACTGGGTCTTCACCATTATAAAACTTGTGTTGCTTACCTGGTGTGAACTCGCTTAACCATAATGTTACTCGTCTGTGCCACGTGTGTCACATTACATAGATTTCGGTAAGGGTGTTCGACATCACTTTGTATGCCATTTACCTTTATTTATGAGAATACGTTATTTAAACGTTGTATTATCAACGGATTACATTTCCCAAACAAGTGAGAATTTGGTGATAAATAAAGTCACGTGATACGTAAACGAGTCTTGTCCGATCTGCTTGATTTCTTCATATACATATCGACTTCTGTTACAGTACCATGGTCCACCCATTCTCTTTATTTTCATTGTTTACAATTCAGAACAAAATTCATTGTAACAGGGTGCACAAAATCATTGATAATGTGTCAATCAATACAGTAAAAATCTATTCAAGCTACCAACAGAAATCAGGATGTGTAAAATTTCTTCACTCTTGCTTTAAAATCATAGAAAGCTTGTTAGATCCCCTGTACGTTATTGCATAAAAAGGGGTCGTTTTCATATATTTAAGGATATCATCATTTACCCGAAGTATAGTAATACATGTATGTCGTATCAATACCATATGTAATTTCTTATCTATAAATGAAACTTTCAAAGCAAGAGATAATCTATAATATATTGTTCAATGTTAAAGAAAAAAATATGCATTAAAAAGGAAAAAAAAAAAAAAGATTTTTTTAATTCATGATACCGCTGTCACCTGCCTGATGTAATGTGTGGTCTTCCAGCGAAATCAGCCTTTCTCTTTACCATGGCTTCCAGCACAGAGTTGATGTCATTAAGAATAACCCATGTTTGGGGACCTTTTCAATAAATATGAAGAGTACATTTGTAATTCATTGGTTTTACCGATATTAATCCGTTATAGTGAAACAATTTATTATCATGGGCGAGTCTGTGCATATGTGAGTGTGTGATTTTATACATACCAACGGACAGTCGGACTATAGGACCGTATTTCTTTGCAAGCTCTGCGGTTTTTAAGTGAATCTCAGGCGATGAATAAACTAGAAAACAAAAAATCTGTGGTTTTAACGCTAGTTTGTTACTCGTGATTCAAAACGTGCTCTACTTTAAATATCTCATGATAGTTAACGTTGAGATGCATTGAACACAAAACTTGCTATCTCTGTAAGTGAAATGAAACACATCGTTACTATTATAATGTCCTATAAGTGGAATAGACCACGGGCCGGGTGGTAGACGATACCGCATCCGTTTGATGACGTAGTACACAAAAAGACCAATGCTCATCCCCACCAAAATGGTCTGGATGTTCATGGACAACTTCAACATGATTGACTCCTTTACTTTTCTGTGTGTTATTCTACAAGACAAATAACTCATTTTAATAAGAAATACATGCATTATTTGTATTAAAGACCTTATCTGGATTTTAAAAAAAAATGGTTTTCAAACATATTTGATGGGCCATGTTGATTTATATAACAGCAGCTATAAGTGGATAATGTTTAAAATCGGACCATAAAAACAATTAGGTAACATAAAAGTTTAAATATGATACAGTTGATAGCGGTGTTAATCAAATATATTTTCTTTAAAGTTCTCCGACCCTCAGCCTCAAAGTATATTTTTTTCATCATATAAATGTTGTCTTTCAAACTTTATAAACGAAATGATTTTTATGGTATCCATGCATTTTAAAAAGTTACTGCAAATTTGCCTATGATGGATGCAGGTGTCACTACGGTATCAAATTTTACTATATATTCTTACCAAAATTGCGCAACTTTCGATACAGATTAAAACTTCAAAACGAACTTCTGGAAAAAATCCGCTTGACATCTTTTTAAAGAACGCTTCATTTACAATTTTCTATCAAAATACCCACGTGCATCCAGCAAGGCGCGCGACTTTGTTTACGTCGAAATTACACATGTGCTTGAAAATCAAGCCCGGGCCTTTACACCCGCCATGTTGTGAGAGCAGACAGAATATGAAAGAAAGATTTTTGGTACAACTAAAAATAACCAGATAATTTAGAGTTATCGTACATGGCTGATGATCGGAATTGTTAAAATTTCGATTGATAATGTGCTCTTTATAAACTTACCTAAAGGTGAATAAGTGGTCTTGTTTATTTGTAACTTTCAACCTCGCTAATATTTGATACTCATATTTATTGATAAAAAGTATATTCCGTACATTAGTTTTTTTAAATAGAAAAATGGTATTCTTTCTTTTTCAAGCGAGTACGTTGTATGAAGTTTTGGTCATATCAGAATCATATATCTTGTATATTAAGCAGGTTATAAAATTATATTCTGTTGTGATCGCAACCTTTTTATTTGAATGTTTACTTTGGCAAACACATGTATCTTTCTGTATGTGATATATACGACAATGGCTTTTTTATCACATGAGCCAATGCTTTTTTCGCATCGGACGGTGCTTTTTTTTGCATTAGACAATGCTTTAATTGCATTCGGCAATGCTTTAACCGCATTGGTCAATAATCAATTAGGTTAAAGATATAATCTCTTGAATCTCTTCTCATGCAACCACGAACAGCTGCCAGATGTAATGTCATAAAAGATATTTGTCATTGTTTGTAACGCTGATATACATTTGCATATAAATCACGTGATTGATTTCAGCCTTGAACGTCCAAAGGACAGCATATAAAATAGTTTTGTTTTTCTGATCCTAAAGGACTTCCATACATAATACAGGAAAACCCTCCACAGGAAGTCCAAAGGACAGCATATAAAATAGCATCTGTTTTCTGATCCTAAAGGACTTCCATACATAATGCAGGAAAACCTTCCACAGGAAATCCAAAGGGTAGCATATAAAATGTTTTTCTGACCCAAAAAGGCTACCGTACATAATATAATCGCAAAGGTAAATTTATACAGTACAAAATGCAGGTTACATAACGCAGTTTTTCGGGGCATCAACTTGTAAATGAACTTGTTCATTTTTACCTACCTTATCTCTGATTGCAACACTTGCTTTGGAGTACCGTTTTCACACTGCTTCAAAAACAGCTGAGAGATGTTTTTCTAGATAAGTGCATGCGCAGAATAAATCTAGTACACTGTCTGACCTTTTCTAGTTGAAAATCTAGTACATTCAGAGTGGGTTTTTTTTAAGAGTTAGTATGTATAATGACACCATATCACAAGGAGAAATTTCGTCATTGTTTTGCACGATCATAAAACATATGTTATGAAACATATTATGAAAGTGTGTTGATCGAAAAATACAATAAAAATAATGAAGAATTTGTTTCTAATATAATTAGATTAAAAGGGGGACAGTAACCATGATGCGACAATATTTATTATCTTATTTTCTAACATTGATGTTTATTGCTTACATATTACGTTATAAATGTGTATTTCCTTGTTTTTACCTTATACATTCATTCAGTCATGTTTTAAAACCATTATCTGGGAGGGAACATCCCAGCACAAAATTCTGTTTATTTAGTCAGCGTTGACTTTCTATATACGTTTATTCCATATTGATAAATTCAAAGGGGTTTTTTCCCATTGTTTTTTTTTCTTACAACAATTAGATTTATTACAACACTGTCATAATATACAAGTTCATTCAAAATTCAATCACTACTTTTCCCCAAACTTATTAATAGGACAACGTGTAGTGGTCTGTGAAACGGTTAACTGTGTTAAAATATCAATTGATGAGTAGCATATGACAAATCTACTTGGATAGTCATGGACCTTCTGCTAGTATTTTAAGAAGGTTAAAGTAAATGAGTTATAGACTGTCTTTCCTGTGGTACATGTGTCCATAATGACGTGATAATAGTGCTAATGGTCCCTTTTTCTCGTGTTCTATGGTCATCAGTGAATACATAGAAAATGATGTGCACAATTTCCAAAACTTTTGTCTAGAGTAACCCGAACATTTTAATCTGATTTGCAATATCAATTGATAGAAGAGGTCGAGAACCTACCAGTGTACGTTTTTTTCGAGGCGATTCAGTGGACAGTCTCAAAAACATCTGTTTGAAATGGGGGCATATCCATTCTCATTTGTATTTAATTCTTACCGTCTTTCAATGAAAACAAAACACATTTTCACACATACAAAATTATGCACTCGCACGTGTACCTTGCCAACACGTATATGGTTTAATTATCATTATTATCATAATACTAAATTATAAGCGTACATTTCAATGAAAAAACTAGTGTATGTTACCAATTTTAAAAAGCGTTATATATGAAAGAGTTAATATATGATTTCAATTATTGGTAACCTGTTTACTAGGCTATTTTCATTTTTTGTATTCTTTTTTATTCATTGGCCTGCATTCTATAGCCATATAAAGTATTATGAATCGCAAAATCCAATATTTCATATACAATGAGGTGCACAAAAGAAGGTTTTCTACAGAACTTCAATCGCAACTGAATTTTATCAAAAACGTATATTTCTTCATAAATAAAAAATATTCCTTGCACTGTGTTTTTTATGGACACAAAATAGAAAACATAAGTAATTTCATTTAAATCAGAAGTCAAGCATGCTAAGTTTAAGCCATTGATAAAGATTTCGATCAACGATCGGCTGTCTGCCCTCAATTAAATGAGTATTTCATAGGCTGTTTTGTCACATATGATTTACATATTTAATGCTTTATATATTATATGAGGATCATATGATAATCATATAAATCATATCATATGTGTCGAATGTGTCGACGTTCAGCTCCACTCTCACTGACATATATACAGACATCGCTTATAGATATAGGCCCACATGTACAACACTTTACACATTGATCTCTCTCTCTCTCTCTCTCTCTCTCTCTCTCTCTCTCTCTCTCTCTCTCTCTCATTTATTAATCCAAGCTTTTGACAACAGATTTTTCGGCAGAAACAAGCCAGTTAAAAAAAAAGTTTATACAAGATGGCTGCACATCATCCTGAGTAGCAAGTATACAGTAAAATTCTTCTTTTTCGGGCACACAAAAGATCTAATTCAGCATTTTTCTTTATTTTAATAACAATGTAAACACGGCATTCCAGTAGTTTTTTTTATTGTGCATGACAAGTAATACTGTATTGTACATGATGCACGTTTTTAAAGTACAGGAAAAACTAGTATTTGAAAGATAATTTTTTTAATTTTCTATGATAAAAGTTAAGGTGAATTTCTATCCATATGGTACCGTATAAATATACATTTTTTTAAAGAATATATATATATATATATATATATATATATATATATATATATATATATATATATATATATATATATATATATATATATATATATATATATATATATATATCATTAAAAAAAGAGTCATTTTCGTCTGCGTATTGTGTAAATAAATTAAATCAATAGAGACAGGATGTCTTTGGCTATCGTTGAATTTTCACAAGACGTCATAATAGCGATTTTGAAACCGTTCGACTGTACAAGCCGATATTGTATGAAACCTTACAAAGAAACCGTTGATATAATATATCATCTATTTAGGACAGGAAAGGCTTTAGTACATATTTTTCACAGTTTTGACTGAAACAAGACGTAGGTTCTCGAGGTATTATTTTAAAGCATTAAAAACCTTATCTCTGAATGCAACAGCTGTCAGTTCTAAATACACACAAGACCTCAAAAATACAGCTGATAAATCTTAACCTTTAATTCAATAAAGTTAGTGCATGCAAAGAATAAATCTAGCACATGTATCTTTTTTAGTTGAAAATCGATACTCTCTCATTCTTTCTCTTTACCTCTCTCTCTTTCTCTCATTTATCAACCAATGTTCTGAATGTATATGTTATCTGGCATTACTGGGCCATTTTTTAAGTAATCCAATATATACCGGTTTTTTTTAGGAATAAATGTGTCATCATGGATTTCAATCAACCGAAGGAAAGGTCGAAACGTTATCTTACTACCTCCTCAATGCTTACAATTGAACATATTTTTTAAATCATTTTTTCATAGCGAATATATAGAGAAGTAGTAAGGTCCAGTTTGAATTTAACATGGAAAGAGAAAATGACATTGTTAAAGCAGAAAGTTGAAAAGTGTCAATATTGAGTCTACTATTGATACCTTAAATTGTGTTGTAAAAGACTTGAACAAAAGAACTAAACAATGTCCGTATTGCAGCCAAGTAGAATTGGGATGCAAGAGTATTCTTTTTTTTTTTAAGCGAGTACGTAGTATGAAGTTTTGGTCATATTAGTATCATATTTTGTATACTAGTATTAAGCAGGTTATAAAATTATTTTCTGTTGTGATTGCAACCTTTTTATTTGATTGTTTACTTTGGCAAACACGTGTATTTTTCTTTATGTGATATCTACGACAATGGCTTTGTTTTTTTCATAAGGGCCTATGCTTTTTTTCGCATCGGACAGTACTTTTTATTGCATTCGACATTGCTTGAATTGCATTGGGCAATGCTTTATCAGCATTGGACAATAATTAATGAGCATAAAGATATAATCTCTTGAATCTCTTCTCATGCAACCACCAACAGCTGCCAGATATGATGTCATTAAAGACATGTGTTGGTTTGTATTTATTGGTTTGTAACGCTGATATACATTTGTACATAAATTAAGTGATTGATTTCAGCCTTGAACACGATATATCTCGTGAACCACGCCTTATCATTGTACTTACTTACTTACTTATCCACTCCGTGTCTTGGAGGACGCATGAGGCCGTGCAACAAAGGACGGCACTTATGTCGTTCGCTTGCAACAACCTGCGCCTCTCTCCAACTGTTCCATTTCAGTTCTTTTCTCTCTTTCTCCACAGTACGTCTCCATATGTTCTTTGTCCTTCCTCGCCTTCTCTTTCATTCAGGAGCCCAGGTCAGCGCAGTTCTGGAGAACATGGCCTATCCATATCCAACGCTTCCCCTGGATTGTTCTTGAAAGTGGGATTGTTGCTGTTTGCTTATAAAGATGTTGGTGATATCAGCGCGTAGTCAAGGTCTTCTAGTGTGGACATGAATTTCCAGAGTATACCTCGGTTCCTATTGTTGGTGTTTCTCATTATACAATCGACCACAATGATCAATAGGAACCCAGACATGACACATCCCTGCCTCACTGCGGTCTGAACCTCAAACCAGTCAGTTGGTTTTCCGCCGTTTTCAATAACATTGCTGGTACTTTCATCATATATTTTTCTGATGATGTTAACATATATATCAGGAATTCCATAATGCTTGAATATCTTCCATAATGTGTCCCTTATTATGCTGTCAAAAGCTTTCTTGAAGTCTATAAAGCTTATATATAAAGGTGCTTGCCATTCTATGGACTGTTCCAGTTTTTATTTTAAAGATGTAAACCTGTTCTGATGTTCCCCTTCCTTTCCTATATGCAGCTTGTTCTAGCCTTAATTTGTCCTCTATCCCATCTCTAATTATATCTATGACTACTCTACAAAAATCTTTAGAAGGAACAGATAGTAGTGATTCCTCTGTAATTGTCACACATGGTAAGATCTCCTTTCTTTGGTATTTCGACGATGAGTGATCTTTTCCAGTCTGATGATACATGTATCTATTGTTCATTGATGATTCTGTTGAATAATACTGTTAGTTTTGGTGCTGTTGGTACTACACTTTCTTTCAAAAGTTCTGCGCGCTGATGCTATCTATGCCGGGGCTTTTTCAGGTTTTTTTTTTTCATTTTTAGGATTGTTTTTTTAACTTTTTCCTTTCTTATCGGTGATGTATTAATTTCTAAATCTGTGTTAGCCTGGTCAGTACATCATTCGGGAAGTTCTGTTACTTCTGTTGGAACATTGAGCACTTCCCTAAAGTTCTTGCCATCTCTCTACTATCTTTCCCTCCTCAATGAGTAGTTTGCCACTTTCGATCTTATACCACTTGTTCTGCTCCTTTTCTTCCCACAAAGCTGTTTAGTCAGCTGGTATACCTCACTGAGGTGGTTTAACTGTGTTGCATTTTCAACCTTGCAAGCTACATCCTCCAAGTTTTTCCTTTAATCAGCTCTTGCTCTTCTTCTGACCTCTTTGTCCTTTGCTCAATATTCCTCTCTCTTAATTTCCCTTATTCTTTCTGAGTTTGATCATCCAATTTCTTCTTTTAGTTTCCTTCTTTCATCTATGGCTTTGTATGTTTAAAGTATTAAGCCAATCTTTGTTTCCTTGTCCTCAGGCCCAAGATTTTTTGTGCTGTTTCATTATATAAATCTATCACCTGTGTCCAGCTTTTGTTGATATCATTTTCTTCACCTGATAGTTGCTGGAACCTGTTTCTGATTTCAGATTTCATGTTGGAATCCTCTGCATACTCTGTGATCTTTCAGTCTGCTGACGTCGTACATCTTTCTGATTTTTGCTGATGGTTTTGTATTTCTGCAGAGTTTCGGCTTTACTTTCGCTATCACTAGATGGTGGTTTGAGTTGACATCTGCGCCACGCATAACCCTGATGTATTTGCCATTTACTAGTACATGGTCGATTTGGTTTCTATCCCTTCTATTAGGAGATTCCCATATGAGTTTATGTATGTACGCTGCTTGAAGAGAGTTCCACATATGACAAGGTTGTTTAAAGTACACATTTCTGCTAGTCTTAACCCATTTTCATTCATGGTGCCTATTCCTTCTCGTCCCATCACCCTTTCCCATCCTTCGTTTGTAGTTTCAACTTTTGCATTTGCATCGCCCATTATTTATAGCATGTCATGTTTTGGAACCTTTGCTATTTCTCGCAGCAGTTGTTCATATACTCATAGGTGTCTTTATCTGCCTCATCTGCATCATTCGTTGGACTGTATATTTGTATTATTGTTGTTCTTATAAAGCGAGAGAAAAAGCGTGCACTGATGATTCTGTCATTGACGGGATTCCAATCGATCAAGCGTTGACGGCTTTTCCTGCTAAGTATGAGCCCTACTCCTCTGTGGTGTTCCTCAGCTCCAGAGTACAAGATGGTTTCACCAGATGTTGTCCTTAGTTCTCCAAAGCCTGCCCATCTTACTTCACTCAATATCTGTTGAACTCCCTTATGATGTTACCTGTTTTCCTAACTTGAAACATTGTTCTTACATTCCAACACCCTATCTTGGTGATGCTCTTTTGAGTTGTTATGGATGGTATTCGCGTTCCTTTCAGGCCATTAGAGTCCTTCCGGCTTTTTCTAATAGCCGTCATTCTCTCGGTTTCCCAATGAAGGTAGTCTTCGTCAGGAATCTCGCATGCCGCACCAGCCCTTCCTTCAGTGGTATTATTTGTTGTAACGGTTTCTGTAATCGTCTGTTTTTTTATGGAAGGAGGTGATTAACCTCAAGTCCAACCTCCACTTTATGTTTGGGGGGCCAACATAGTAGTTGTTAACGGTTCTTCTACTAATCCTGGTTTGTGGTCAGAGTTTTCTCTCCTAGATGAGTTGCCGGCCAAGGATGTCAAGTTTCATCTTCCCGTGCGCCCTTGCGAAGTTAGCCTGGGCCGTATGGTGCCAAGTATCCGTATGCTTCCACTGGAGGCATCGCATAGAACTTGTTGTGGAGAGGCTATATACTGGCAAGGGAAGACTTACATACAGTTTCTCCTTTCGCATTACTGCTAGCCAGCGGTGGGGGGTCCAAAGCGAGAGGTGACAAGCACACATACACTAACACCAAACACACTAGACGCATCACACAACATTAAGCAGACCCTTATCATTGTAATGATTGTTAATCTATTAAGTTAGACTTTTAAAGGAAATTTTGAAGATGGTACTTGGTATTATAACAATCAAAAATGAGATTCCTCTTAACCTGTGTATAAATTTCACACAAATAAGGACCAAATTTAGAAAAAAAAATATTGATACTTCTCTACAGACCGCTTAAAAATCGAATTTAACCCTCCACAGCACAACATATAAAATAACATCTGTATTTCTAACCAAAAAAGGCTACTGTACATAAAATAGTCGTAGAGGTAAATAAAGTTTTAAGTAGGCTAATTAACAAATTATCTATCAGATCTACAGTAACTTTAATTTTATAGACATGATATTTTCAGCTATAAAGAATTAATTAGAAAAGAAAACTTCCAAATATTTTAACTTTAAAATTTGATTGATTTCTTATAACTTTATACAGAGTTCTTCTGTTAAAGTAAATCAATGTCAGTCCTCTTAAAGGCAAGTTATACATAACGCAGGTTCTCGGGGAATCAGTTTATGAACTTGTTATGAACTACCTACCTTATCTCTAAGTGCAACGTTCACCTCCATGTACCGTTTTCACAAGGCTTCAAAAACTGCTGAGATTTTTATTGAGAGTGCATGCGCAGAACAAATCTAGATCACTTATCTTCTTTAGTAGAAAATCTAGAACACCAACAGATAATAGAAAAACATTATGATTGGGTTTTTTTTAAAAGAGTAGGCGTGTATAATGACATAATATTACAATGAGAAATTTTGTCATTGTTTTGCACAAACATAAAACATATGAAATGAAGGCCTAATTTTGTGCTGATCGAAAAATACAATGTAAATTGAGTAGGGATTTTTTCTGCTATAAATTGACAAGGGAGACAGGTAATCTTGATGGAAATAAAAAATATAAAATATAAAAAAAAAATATTCATTATGATGTTCTTATTTTATTTGTCTTTGTCTAGCCAGTAGAATACCAAACTATTCATCCCATCCCAAAAATGATGGTTTAACTTAGACTGTTAGTCTTTAGGCAAATCTTAGTAATAAGATAGCTTGATGAAACTGATCCTGTTTAAATACACTTAAAGTTCACCTTGATAAATAGAAAAATTTGAAAATTACGAAATAAAATAATGTGAAATTTTCAACTTAAACTGATATGTCTTTTTATCAATAGCACTTATAGAATAACAACAAAAACTATCACCCCTTCCTCCCATTTTCGTATTTTCAAAAATGAAAAGGGACGACACTCGCCATCTTAGATTAATAAGGGGTCCTTGATTCACACAACGTTTCTTATCTATTTTGCCCACCGACTTCTGACGAGTTTTAGGTTGTAAATAAATGATCAATTTACTTATCTTTATCGTCTGGCTATATTTTGTACCCAAAATAGCCGAAACGTCCTTGATACGTACTCGGTTAACTAGATTTAATCGAAACCAACAGAAGTTAAGAATGACGTAAATTATTCATGTAATCACTTATTATGGAGAGATCCAAAAAGCATGCGAGAGAGATTCAAGAGATTTCCTTGGTTCTCGTAGAACTTAAAATAGTTTTTTTTACCGTTTGAGTGAAGTTGTAAAATATAACATTATATACTAGTAATTGATTTATATATATATATATATATATATATATATATATATATATATATATATATATATATATATATATATAAAACATTGCAATAACTCTCAAATTGACATATACCTGCCCATAGTGAAGGATATAGATATACTTAAAGCACATGCAGGTAAATTCACTATATTGGAGCTCCAACCTCCGCCCAGCCGGGGTTGAACTCACGACCTATGGAACCCACTCTCCTTGCAGTGAGCGGCCACCGCTCTAACCACTCGGCCGTCTAGGCAAGTCCTGGCATGTTAAAATCCTTAAATAGCAGGAATGCGTGTTTATCAAATATAATTGGTCAGGTGTTTTTAGTTATAGGGTAAAACTACCGATATCGCTTGGCTTTTATATGGACAGTCCCTAAATCATTATTTTCTAAATTGTAGAGTTGTTGTATTCAGTGTGAATTATTTACATTTGATATACATGTAAAATAATTGCCATTTCCTTCAATTCTTACTCCAATGTGATAAACTGATGAACATCGAGGAAAATAACAATAGAAAACAATTTTTTTTGTTTACAATTTATACTCTACAAAAACAAACTATTAAATTAGACAAATATAGAATTTGAACAATATCTTTCTGAAATTCTGATATACATATATTGTAAGTATATGTAAATGCATTTAACACATAAATATTCAAATATATTCGATCTTTGGTTTCACAAAATGATAACGTATAAACATTTAGATATAACAAATAAGATAAAACTACTTTTGCATATTTCGTAATCAATCGGATTACTTTTCTATTAGAACATGACACATTTGTACTTGTCTAGTAGTTTAAACAAGACTTCTAATTCATTACACACATAATGTAAGTCCTGAATGAAATACCTGTAGTGTATTATAGTCAGTTGTCTTAGGGATGTCTTGAAAAACAATACAAAAATGGAGGCGCCATTATTCTTTAATCTCGTTTCTCTCTTTCACCACGATTTTGTAATCGGACGGAAGTTCAACGCCAAAGCCAATAAGACGGTGCTCTAAGTTGGGCTTCACGCCCTCTGGGAGATTTATTTCAAATCGCTGTAGGAGATTGGCACACATCAGTAAGATTTCTGGTTTGGCCAAAGTTTCTCCCAAACAAACTCGGCGTCCTGCTGAGAAGGGAAGCCAACTGTCTGGTTTGGCAGGCTTCATTTTACCGTTTTCATCGAGATACCGATATGGGTCAAATTCTTCTGGGTCTTTCCACTGTTTAGGGTCATGGTGAAGTGCCCAGTGGTTGATGATTACAGTGGTGCCTTTTGGGACATCGTATCCACCTGTATCAATACACCAGTGGTAATTCATTTATTTTTATTTTTTAAAATACGTTACAGTTTTCCACATTGTGAATTTAACATTCAAGCAAACAGTAAACGACGCGAGAATTGTCTCTATTTCTTCTCTTTAAGGCTCAATCAAGGTGGTACATGTATGGGACATGTACACCTCCTTAATGTGGCGTACTTTCAATAGCAATAAACAATAAAATCAAGTACATGACTGTATAATTATATTTTTTCTTTCTTTATCAAAATCACTAAAATAGCTTCCTAATTAGACGAGAGGAATTAATATCCGCGTAAAATCGCGAGAAGCAGACCTCACGGTTTTTAAATATCGCTTTTATTTTTCAGACAGTTTTGGGTTATATGGAGTTATAACAAATATTGGTGCTCGCGATTTCATATTATCGCGATTTGATGCTAAACAGTGGAATTGCGGAATTAAGTACTTGCGTAAATAAGGAATTTACAGTATTACCTAACACCGTATAGCAAATGGTTGGAGCTTAACTACGAATCTGTAAAAAAAAAATTAAATGTGGTAATATTTCACGAACAGTGTTCAAAAATCAAAAGTCCAAAGGAAAAATACTAAACAGAAGCAGAGCAAAAATGGACCTCTAAGACATTAGAGGTAGGATGAGGTGCCATGGAAGAGTGAGCATCCTCTGCTGACCGGTCACACCCGCCGTGTACTCTTTGTCCTAATCGGGAAAAACGGAAAAATCCGAAGACAATTCGGTGGTTAATAATGGCCTAACAATAAGTATGAAAAACGTCAGTCAGCATTCGACCAATCTTCGCTAACCAAGGGTTTACGATCCACTCTAGAGGAGCAGAGTGGATCGTAAACCCTGGCTAGCGAAGATTGTGTTTGCTAACAAGGTCGTTGTATCGACCGTAGAACTTACGAAATGATGACTTCAATCGAGACTGTTGATAATCTTCTTTTGTCAACTTGTTTTTCAGAAGCTTGCCTCGTTTTAGAAATTGTTCATACGTAGAGCATACCCTTGCATATCGATCGATCAACTGAGAGACATAACTTCCATATGCAGGTGATGAAGGTATATTACTACATTATTAGGGAAAGTTGACGATAGAAAAACTGATGTCATCATGTTTATCATAAAGTTTTAATGATAGGTTACCATTCATGTCTTTTACTAGTAAAATATATAAATATGAAACAGATGATTCAGACTCTGTGGTATAATTTAAAATTGATTGATTCGTAATGTTATCACAGACAAAGACAGTTGAAAATGTAAATATTTCAAGTTCACTGGGATATATCGAACCGACGTAAGAAAAGAAGTTACAATTGTTAATTGATAAATTATCTTTAAAGCCTTGTTAAAGGCTACATCGAGTGATTTCTTTTTTCCACGTACACGTCTTTGAATAAATTCTGCTTTATATGAATATAGAAATAGGTCTGCTAACAATGGAGCGCAATTGGTACCCATTGGAATTCCAACAGATTGTTGGAAGACCTGATTTCCAAAAACTACATAGATGTTGTCAATCAGAACGCAAGCATCTTTTTTGTATCCTCTTCAGAGTACTTGTGTACGTAATCCGAATGGTTTTTATTAAAATAGTTTTGTAAATGACCGATGACAAGGTAAGATCCATTTTTTTTTTTTAAAAAGCAGCTATCAAAGATGTCAAAAATCCTGGACTTTAATTTATCGTGGGGAATGGTTGTATAAAGTGTAGAAAATCGTAAGTTTTGATGCTATTGATTTTGGTAAAATTTTGTGATTTCAAATTTTCTAAAAGTTCCTTGGAATTTTTAAGTATGCACATCAGATTAACACCGCTTCTTGAATATACTGTTGCACAGTACTCTTGAAGTAAGTCATGAGTTTGAATTCCGCTGCGGCTTTTAATAAAAATTTTACCTTTCCAAAAATTCTAAAAACACATTTTTTTTTACCAGGTATTGTAAAATTTGAAAATTCTAAAACAGTGAAAGTATTTTATGTATGGTGTACTGTTATCTACATTAATACTGACAGGTGTCCAATACCACTTAAAAATAATCCTTCCTGCAAATGTGACGATTATAATCAAACCTTATAATGCAAGGTTCAATGATTTTCTTTTATTCACAATTATTTATTTTTAAATCTGGGAAGTTGTAAGCTCTCTAAAACATAATTTTGACTTTAGTCTGAATAAAAAAAATTGAAAAATTGATCTGATCAAAAATTTTCCAACTCACCAACTTGTGAATCACAGATGGTCATATGTGGGACCCCTATGCCTACAACATTCGAAAGTCGCATTGATTCAAACAGACAGGCCTCGGTGTAATCCAATTTGCTTCTATGCTTCATGGAAGGTTGCTCCGATCCTACAAAAGTTTCCAAAGCTTCATAATACTATTTATGTGTAATAGAATTTTTTTTTCACTTCGACTAATTCTTTTGGAATATATGTATTATTCACGATAAAAGGGCGAATTCTGTCATAATTTTGACACAATATACTGAAATACTTGTAGTGTGAACTTCAATTAGATTTTTTTTTCAGGAAATCGATGTCCAAAAAAATTGATTTAATAAATTGGAGAAATGTCTACATTATACCACAATTAACGAATTTATAATTTACATTTTCCCTTTGCCAAAAGATCCTAGAAATTGACGTATCTTCACAGCTTTGCACATGTAACCAGCTAAAGATTTTCATGATCTACATTGAAAACACTAATGTAAGCAATTATTTACCAACAACTCTGTCGATTTCCTCCTGACATTCCGCTTGAATTTCCGGAAATCTTGTCATGAAATAAACGAACCAGTCCATTGTGAAACGAGTTGTATCTACTCCCGCTAGAAAAGAATACTGATAAAATGTCAATATGTCAGATTACGATGCTTCAGAATAAAATAATATATCTTATAGGAAATTCTATGAAGGGAAGCAAAAGAAATACAATATATTAAGCTCAGTTTGAATGACATGTCGCTGGTCAAGTGATCAAATCATATGTATCGTCCTTTGAAAAAACATACTTTCACTGCATTTTTTCAAATCTATTCAACACATAAAATGATTAATGACAATTAGGAATACCTAAAAATTTACGTTTTTTAACTCACTTTTTACGACGAAAACTTATGAAGAGATTGAGAGAAAAAAAGGGATTCGGAGATATTTACCGGTAGATATAGATTTATAAAATGTTTTCTTCAGATATGAATGTAGTGAAAATTGCAGAAAGTTTACATAATCAGTGGACGCGTGTTATCAAATGGATCTGCAGGTTATGTACTTTTGTTATGCTTACATTTCTACTTCTTGTTCGCATTTACCACCAAATGCAAAGAATTAAAGCATTTTACTCTTTATTTAAGGAATAAGGAATAATCTTTTGAGAATTATGAGGTGATAATTTTGGTCGGGGTGGGCAAATCCAATAAAGCCCGAAGGGCTCTATGATAAATTTGATCACGCTCCGACCAAAATTATCACCTCATTTTATGTCATTTTCATTTCTTTTAATTATGCAAACCCCGCTTGCGCCCCAACAATACATCATTTGAATTTATTGGACTGTAAATACAAAATCGATTCTTAGTGTTATCACAGACAAAGACACTGAAAAATGTAAATATATGATTTTAAAAATACAAGTCAACGAACCAAAGAATATATCAGATATTGTCTGAACCAGGTGCGTATCATCCAAGATCTCCAGGGCCGCCTCATCCCCCTCATCCATCGCTTCCTGTTTAGCGATCAACATGCTGTCGATAAAGTCCCTGTTGACTCCTGTAATATATTATAATTACATCTCAATTAAGATCTTCTACAATAAATATACACGTAAAAAGCATGTAAATTTTCTCTTTGTTCAATACAAAAAAAATATATATTTCATTACTGTAGTGTAGTCATAGGTAATATGAGATGGGGCTGTTCTCCAATCATTTTTTAGTATTCACTATATAAGAAGGGTTTTTTTTTCTTTGGGAGGGGGGTGTGAGGCTTGTGGTGGCTGTAAACTGTATAGAGATTTAAACCTGGCTGGAAGGTTTCAGCATGCTGTTTTAATTTCCTTCGAAGAAATGAGAGCAATTCATCTGTCATGGTGAGAAGCATCTTCCATTTTCCCGTTGGATAGATGTCTTTGAAATAGGGGAAAATGTCCTCAAAAAGCCCCGAGCTTAGCTTCTCAATCAAATCGTTGTCCAGCTTAAGTAGATTTTTCACTTCCGGGTCATCTGTGGGACGCCTGAAGTTGATAAACATTTTATTAACCGATAAATTATCATTACCGGGTATTATTTTTCCAAACTGGTGAATTTCAATTTTTTTATTTAAACAGTTTGGCGAAGAATAAAATGGCCTTCCACCAAAAACTTCTTTTTAAGTTTTGAATTAACTAAGAAAAACTCGTTTTATGAAATCATTTTGTTTCTCCTCTTCGGTGGCCAATTTATGAAAAATTATTCTTTTTTAACAATTTGAACGTAATATTTCAGTTGAAATCCAACCATTTGCATAAATCTGGTTCAATTTTATTTAATTTTCGCACAAATTGAAAAAAAACACAAAATATTCCCTACCTACCGAACCAGACAATAAACGATGAGACAGGAGAGGGTAAAAAAAAACATAAGGTGGTCCTTGATGTGATTCAATACTTACTTTTCACCAAAACATATTGTGTAGAGTTGATGAAAAACCATCAGATCCACGTAGTCTTTAAACATGAACGGCTCTTTTTCCTCAGCCATCTTGTTCAAAAATTTATTCATGTTCTCTTGAATCATGTTCTCCAGTAAATCCCCTTGTAGATAATGCCTATAAAATCATATAAACATTTGTAATTTTTTGAAATTTATGAACAAAATTTGATTTTTGAAAATTTAAAAAAAAAAATCAACACAAATGTTTTGGATGAAATACAATGTAAATCACAAAACCTGAGAGCCTTTCCGGCTATTTTCCTATGGAATTTCCAGGAAGCTGAATAGTTGCTGAAGGCTATATCCTTACCCCCTTCTGTGAACACATCACCTGAAATAATGGACATTGAAAATGCTTTTAATTATTTTCATTTGAAAAAAAAGGAAATAATAATAATTGAATTGAACGGTTTGGCACACTCTGATCTTTTGTCAATTATGGCGAATAAGCTTTTTCATTTAAAAATCAATTTGACAATGTTAATTAATTAGTTATGCTATTTTTATTTTATGGAGTGTTATTCTCAGTATTTGCGTACATGACATTAGCAGTTTATGTATTTCGACGCATAGACAACGACATGTATATTACAGCCGTATTACCCAAGGATACAAATCCTCCTCCCCATTAATGATGCATAATCAATTACGAATGTCATTAAATAAGCAACATTTCGCGGATGAAAGGTCATAAATACAAACTAGTGTTACAATGTTTAATTTGCAAGGGAAAACCTGTTAACATACAAAAAAACCAAATTGATCCTGTTATTTTCTAAAACAATATCATTTTATGGGAACGTATTGTTACCACCTGATGGAAAGTGCGGCCTCCCGGCAAAATCAGCCTTCCTTTTGACCATGGCCTCCAGCACAGAGTTGATGTCATTAAGAACAACCCAGGTTTGAGGGCCTATAAATAAAGCAAACAATAAGGAGTTATTTAAATGCTTTGTCGATATACTTATATATATATATATATATATACACTTCTAAATCTTGTCTCCGTACACATTTTTTATTATAGCAAGTATACAGTAATGTATAATAATTTTTCATTAGCTGATTTACATATTTTAAAGTTCTAACTCAAAATTCTCCTTTTTTATTCTATTTTCATTTTCTTAAATAATTACATGTATTATACATGTTATTATAAAAATGAGAGGGGGTCTCACTTTAATTCTAGTTACACGTGCGATATATATATATATATATATATATATATATATATATATATATATATATATATATATATATATATATGTGTGTGTGTGTGTATATATATATAGCCTACAAGTCTAATACAAATCCAAATTATAACGAAACAAACACGAAGTAGAAGGAACGGATTAGTGAATACAGAAGAATAAATAAAAAAGATGGTTACCAAACGAAACTCGGACGACAGGGCCGTATTCCTTGGCGAGCTCTGCTACTTTCTTGTGAATCTCGGGAGATGAATAAACTAGAAAAATAAAGAAAGAGAAGATTTTGTGAGGCGTCTTTTTTTGGTATTTAAGAAACAAATATAAAAGCCCAAAGCAAATTTTGTAATTCTAAATGGTCATAGCTTCTCTGCATATTTTAAACCACGATGCCATTGGTTGTCATACTAATAATTTTTAAATGGAATGCAAACGCTGAATTTGATATTTAAAAGAGTCTTTTAACTTTTAAAACCTTGAAGCCATATACAATTTTATTTCAGCATACATAAACAAATATTAATAAATGTTTATTATGATACTAACAACTTCTCATGAAACAAGTTTAAATAACTCTAACTTCACTTCCAATATCCATGGCTTTGTCAATGATGCAATTACCTTGAGGTTTATAAACATCGTGACATTTTATATTTGGAGTTTTTTTAGTTAAAAAAAACAACTTACTTTTATAGTGACCAACAAGAGGGATGCACCACGGCCCGGGTGGCAGGCGATACCGCATCCTTTTGATGACGTAATATACCAAAAGACCAATGCATATTCCCGCCAAAATGGTCTGTGTGTTCAGGGACAACTTCAACATGATTGCTTTCTGTGGTATCTTCTACTGGTTTTCTACAAGAAAATCAGTTTATTTCATTTCTCTCAAAACTATGGAATGGTACATGAGTTAGGCCTACATAAAAAAAAACGTATATACAAAATTACAATAGCATGGTTAAGGTATATTTGTCGAAAGCCAGAAATTTGCTGTTTAAATATCTGACTTTCACTTTCAAACGTAAAACGACCAAGACTAAATAAATCCTATGTAAACATTTCGTATTGTATTTGGTATTTAAATTGGTAAGTGGAAAAGGCTTAAATTGATCAAAATAAAAATTTTGGACATGTTACCTATGCGTATAAACTTGCATTTTGCATGATATTCTGTGATTCATGGGGTTTTTTTAAGGATATTCTATATGCTCCTTCATCCTTTTTAGATTCAACGTATACCAAAGAGTAAAAGCAATTCTAAAACCATAAACTCTTCATTATCCTTTGTCTTTAAATGAATATTTTGGACTATACATCTTTTGGGGATAATTTCTCTTTTAGCTTACTACTGTTACTCGTAATTGTACATATACGAGTACATAATAATAATGAAAAAAGACCCGCTCAATAAACCATTCCTTGGATCCGCACAACTACAAAAATATACGCATATATATTCCAATATCTTTTTTCTAATACATGCATGCTACCCGTGAAGACTAGTGGTTGTTATTTATAATAACATGTTTTCTTCTACAACTAAATGTGTAACAGTTAACGGAGAGAGAGAGAGAGAGAGAGAGAGAGAGAGAGAGAGAGAGAGAGAGAGAGTTGCTGGACCTTATCGGCTTATGATAAAATTATGTAATTTTATTTGGACTTCCTGATATCAATGAAAGGAAAAACTAAACATTTTTTACACTTGTGTGCGTTTTCCCAATTAAAAAATGTTAATTTGCTTCTGTCAGCTGAAATACATAAAATGTACATGTATGCAATATATAGAGCTCTATGCACATTTGTTCAGTTTGGAACGATCGAAATACAGATGCATTCATTATTCAGTATCATGAATTAAAAAAAATATCTTTTTAACTTTAGTATATACTTACTAATAAAATATTATACGTCCCCGATTTAAAAACAAATCAACGTTTCTTACCTCTTATCGAATGCATTACTTTCTATCCATCGTCAAAAGAATTGACAATGTAAACAAATAAAGGTAGACTATAACGCATGCGCAGATCAAATCTAGTACACTTACATTTCTCTGGTTGAAAATCCAGTACAATAGCCAGGGTTTTGATCGATTTAGAAGCTGTTGAGGACATGCATCCTGGGGTGGGGGGGGGGGGGGCGGTAAGTTAAAGATGATGTTTTGAGAAAAGCTCCCGTAGCGCTGTTACATGCGCGGATTTGGGGTGGGGGGAGGGCGAGGGCGAGGGGCCCCTTCCTCTGGAAATTTCTAGAATCACCCAAAATATGCCTCGGAATCCCCCCCCCCCCCCGGCACACATAAATATCCCTCGGAGCACACCCCACCATTTATTTATTTTTTTCTAGATCTGCATATACTGTTAAAGCTATATCTATAATATCTATATAGTTAAAGGGGTAAGGAAGGTTTCAAAGGAAAGTGATTAGGCCTAATAGAATATTATGCAAGAAAATCGTATCGCCCTCAGCCTGGCCCGTTCTAAAAAAAATAAGAAGCATGGATGAAAACGAAATATATAAAACTTGACACACCAATAAAATATATCATACGCCTCGTGTAAATAATTTTCAATACCGGGGCCAGGTCAATATAAATGTTTAGTCAACACAAATATTGACAGGCGCTGATCCAGAGGGGGGAGGGGTCCAAACCGTCCCTGAAAGATCCAAACTCATTGACAGTTCACATTGTTAATTTTAAATTTTAAAAGCTTTGAAAATAAGCATTGGACCACCCGTCCTCGCCTTGGAAAAAAAATAAATCATCCCTCGGATTCAACACTAACCCCTGCCGGGAAAATAATTTTTCTGGATCTGCGCATGACTGATTTTTCACACTTTAAATGCCGTAATAAAAAAAGCATTTTTTGTTTTCGGTTTCTCTGAGAAATGACTTGAATTATTTATGGGATTGCTTACATTATTTTTTATTCCATTGTGAGTCATATTTCAAGAGTTACGATAACCATGAATATCAATCAAATATGCTTTAAAACATATGAATTATATTTCAATCTGATGTCAACTAATTACATGTATGAACGGTTTAAAGCATGGAACCCATTTATACATACATACCATGCACGGATCCAGAAATTTTTTTCGGGGGGGGGGGGGGGGGTCCGACAGTTATTTGAGTTTGCCAGGGGGGTCCGAGGCATATTTTTGGTAATTTTATAATGTAATTTAAAGAAATTTGAATTTTACAGGGGGGGGGGGGGGGGGGTCCGGACTACCCTCCCTCTCCCCCTCTAGATCCGCGCATGCATACGTTTTTGTATAGTTAATTCAATTGTGCACCGATTTATTCAGGTGTTGGTGTTATGTTTGTTTTATACATGCGCGGATCAAAAGGGGGGAAAATCAAAATCAAATTTTCTTTAAATTTACACAGTAAAATTACCGAAACTATGCCTGACCCCCCCCCCCCCCCCCCCGGCAAACTTAAATATCCGCGCATGTATAAATGTCATAACAAGTAGTACTGCATTAGAGTGTGTAATTTGTTTTGTTTTTCAATTTATTCATCGTTTGTATTCTGACGAATTATTTGATATAACCAAACTCTCAGATGAACTATGTGAGCCGTGTTATCATCGTTTCATCGTCACATACCAAGGTTTTGAGTACACAAGCTCCAATAATCGATGTCAACCACACGTGGGTTACCGACGATGATGCCATCTGTGCAATAGTACCATCACAAGTGGTGGCCTATAAATACACATACCGTCATAGAGTCTCGTGGTCTCAAAATTTCATTAACAAGGAAACCGTTTTCACCGATGACAGCATGTGTCCCTGATATTTAACCAGCGTTCTTGATGTTCACCATGCGCACTCGATATTCACTCCACCGTCCTCGATATCGACCCTCGCACCTGTCCTTCACCTCACCATGCCCGAGATCTGGCCAGCAGTGGCCTGTGTGTTATAAGTAAGTGTGCCTGACCCCTTTAGGTTACTAGGCCTGTGTGCTGGTTAATCAACTGTCAGTAATCGTGCAGTCCCTGACCAGCTCTCCTTACGGCATCAACAAATGTATAGACTGTTTTAAATACATGTACTTTGTAATTGACAAAACGTATTCAATCTCTCTCTCTCTCTCTCTCTCTCTCTCTCTCTCTCTCTCTCTCTCTCTCTATACGATTATTTATTGTTGATTCCGAAAAAAGAACGTGACAAAATATGAAAATGAAAGGACAATGTTTATTGACAGTATCATAATTGATTTTAAATAATTTTCATAAACTCAACAAATATGAATAGTGGCATTACAAGGAATGTTGTGGGATTTTAGGGACAGTGCCCAACGTAACCCCTTTTACAAAATACATAGACAAACTCACGGAACTTAATTCCTAAAGGAATTAAATTCAAATACAACTGTGTGCCCCGTCCCCATGTTGAGGTACGCATCGCCTCCATCAACTTTTGAATTAATGCTCACTCTCTCTAATTTTAGAGTCTCCTAATCTCAGCAAAATTCGTCGAGACTGAAAAATGTTGACCGACGTCTCTTGGGAAGACACGCCAGTCAAACTTTTTCAGTCTCAAAAAATCTCACTGAAATTTCCCTTCGTTTTTAAGTGTATCCTCCCCACTTCAACATTAGCACCCTCCCCCAACTTTCAAGTGTGCTATGCTTATCTCCTCCATATTAATATGCAGATTGCTGCATGATGTAATTATAATATTATTTTATCTTCACCAAACTTGCATGGATGATGCATCTGGACCTACTTATGGACTTGAAAGACTTGGATGTTGAATCTGGGCCATGAATTTCAGATGCTTAATGATTATATCTTAGTTATTTCTGGCCTAACCTCACCAAACTTGCATGGACGGTGCATCTTATGATACTGATGCACCTGACAGGCTTAAATGCTGAATCTGGGCCATAGGGTTCGGCTGCTGGAGGAGGTTAAGGTTTTTAGAGCTGGTTAAAGTTTTTGGAGCAGGTGCCCTTTGATGATTATATCTTAGTTATTACTGGTCCTAACTTCATAAAACTTGCATGGATGGTGCGTCTTATGATACTGATGCACCTGACAGGATTGAATGCTGAATCTGAGCCATAGGTTTCGGATGCTGGATGAGGTTTAGTTTTTTGGAACAGGTGATATGTTTTATAGATAATAGCTTGCAGAGTTGATTTAACTATAAGATAAATAAATTGCAGAGGTACCTTCAGATGCAGAGCCTGATCACCATAATCAAGGATGCTAAAAAAATCTTCTACCTCACTCAAACCTGCTAGATAGATGTGTTTGTTGTTAAATGATGAAACATGATTCCTATGATATGGTATTGTATGATATGATACACTATTGTTTTATATGATACAATATTATATCATATATTATATTGTAAAAAGTTATATGATACGATAAGATATTGTATCAATTTTTGTACATTATGATATGATATTGCATCATGATATTGTAATGTATAGTATTGTATATTATGATACAATATTGTATAATATGATATTGTATTACATACTATTTTATCACATGCTATTGTTTCATATGATATTGCAATATATAATATTGTATCATATGATACGATATTATATAATTTATTAAATCGTATCATATGATACGATATTGTATAATATGATATTGGTTTATATAACATATTATTATGTCACATGAAATTGTATTATATGATATTGTAATATATAATATTGTACCATATGATACGATATTGTATAATATGATATTGTATTATATACTATATTACTATATCACATGATATTGTATCATATGATATAATACAGTGTTGTATCAAATTTTATTGTATCATATGATACAATATCTTACAGTGCAATATAATACTATATTATACAATATAAGATCATATGTTACAATATTGTGATGTATTATGTGATATAATGTTGTATCATATAATCTTATATTGTATCATTTATTATATATTATGATATTGTATTATGTGATCAAATATAATAATGTATAACACGATACAATGTCATATCATATGTTACAATATCATATTGCATCAATATTTATACAGTATTTTATTGTATTATATGATATATATTGTAAGTATCATAGGATGCAATATCGTATTTTATATTATTGTATTGATAATCATTGTATCCTATAATACCATATGAAATGTACATATGATTATCATACAATTTTTGAACATATGATAATGTAATACGATATTGTGTCAAAACAGTATCCATGTATATCCAAGATCATTAACTATGATTTTCATATAATATGATAAAGGTGGTCCCATAAAGGTGATGCTTCATAAAGGTGATGCCTAGTCTCGGTGAGCTTTGTAATTTGCAATTACCTATGTTTTTACCTCAATTTGAGTGATTCGCAATATCATCTTTGTTTTGTCTTCATGCGTGGTCATCTAAAGTGTAAATCATTGGACGCAGAGGGCAGTTTCTGTTTGTAGTAATGAAAGAGGAAGTTAGAAAATTAATTAAAATAAAGACTATAGTGTTCGTTGGGGTGAGGGTTGCTTTTATTTGTTGTTTTTTTTTTTGTGTGTTTGGTACATAGAAAATTCCAAACAAAAGATCATATTGATACAAATTTATTAACTGTTTGATCGTAAGGATACTTAGTTAAGTTTTCTAGAAATCATTGGATAATTCTCAATGCCACCAGGACAACGAAAAGAAACACAGTTTTGTAAATCAAATATTTTATAAGAAATAATTCACAAAGATATTAATTCAAATTCAATAAACTGTCTTTAAAACTTTACATAAAAAACATGTAAGATTTGGTAATGCACAAAAAGTCACGCAACTGCAATCCATTTTTCCAAATATGAAAACAACTTCTAAGATCGAGTTCTTAGTCTTTTTTAATTCGAATATTGCACGACAGCACAACTACACGTATTGAAAGTTTCTCCTGATAAGTCGAGCTCTTTATTTCTTCCTGAAAACTCTTCTAAGCCGGGAAAGAAATCCTTTGCTTTTCTCTCCATTATCTCGTCTGTCCTGTTAGAAAAGACAGTTTGTTATCGTTTTACATCTAGATATTATTGCTTTTAATCATCCGACTTGTGTATGTATCTTATTCTATTCAATTATATTTTATAGCAGAGAGAGAGAGAGAGAGAGAGAGAGAGAGAGAGAGAGAGACTTACCACGGGATCAGTAAAGAAGTCTTCTATCTGTGTTCGTCTTGCCGCCCGAGCCTCCAAGGCCAATTCCCTGCATATTCTCTCATTATCACCCTAATTAATGACAACAATGTCAAAAGTATAATTTGAATATACAAAATATTTCAGCAAATATAAGCAAGTTTGGAAATTAACACGATGCACTGTATATTCCGGCTGAATTATTTTAGCCAATATCGTAATATTTTTTCAAATTTATTAATAAATTCAATGTTTTCTTTATTTTGAAGGTACGTGTTTATGCAGCACAAACCTCATCTCCATTTGATGTTCCAGTCTGGATCAAAGACCACTTCTTAGTTGAGGCATCGCTTTGTTTACGATACTTCTGGTTGTTGTTTGTGTCGTAACTTACCCGCCCCACTCTCTCACCCTAGATGGGAGAAAGGGGGTGAGAGAGTGAGAGAGGAAATTTGGACGAAAAAAGGGGCGAGAATGAGGAGAGAGAGAAAAAGGAGTGGGTTGAGTTAGTGAACGAGTAAGCGAGTGCTTCCCTTACTCTTTCAATCCACTCTCCCGAACACTCACTCTACCCCTGATTTCCTACTCACTCACTTCCTCTCCTAAAGATAACAACAAAACATTTTTTTTATTAATATTAACTTCAAACGTGTAAATATCCAAGTCCAAAACAAATTTTAATAATCAGATAGAGTGCAGTCCTTGGGGCCAAACACGGAATTATCTTATAAGCTCCATTGTCAATATTTAATACGAGGGTGACTGCCTAAATGTATGCACAAACTGACTACAAAAATGATTATTTTTAAAAGTTGCACAAATTTCCTTTAGCGGCGTGTCTGTACTTTTGCCAGCATTAACGCATGCAATCAAGACGTCTTTTAATGCCTCGGAGAATCCATGAACTAACTTCTTAATGGCGAATTCTTTGCACTGGTTATTCTTGGTGCTCCACTATAAGTTCTGATGCCCGGTTCTCTTTAGTAGCTACAATGAAAATAAACAGAAATAATAAAACATCTATAATTCCTTCCGTATTTGGCTTTTATTCAATATGACTCAAAGGAAAACAAAAATGGAATTTACATTTCACCTAAAACATTTTTTATTTATTTTTCGGAATTGACTAAATAAAAGATCATATTTCTAAGAGTTGTGTACAAGCAAGGACTATGTCTAGGTCGTACAGATCTTAATTTACTCAATGTATTATTTCTAATTATTCACATTGAACAAAAAATTAATTCCTAACCAAATTTCATCCTTAAAATTTTATAATACAGAATAAATTCATTTATCATACAATTGCATCCTCATTGGTCGGTAAAATATGCTTATTTACGACAATCGTAACCATTTTAGAACTATATTTACATCATGGAAAAGGAAGTTACGTGTATACATATTTTAGAAAAAAAATTCAAATTTCAAATTAAAATTTTGAATTCTTCTTTCCTTTATAATAGTTTAAGGAATGTCTGATGGGTAATTCGTTCATCTAGCCTTTTAAATATAAATGATGAAAGCTCGGAAATGAAAAATATTGATTGAAAATTCAGCATATTCTATGAGACTCTACGTGATGTTTTATAATCAGGGTTTTCGTTGTCATATGCGGATTGTTTATAAAATTCAATGCCATGAGTAATACTTGTTGTAAATACATAAAGTATACACTATAGAGTGTATATAGTATATATCATAAAATTATTATTGACAGAACGTTCGATATTTTTTACTATATCATGGAATTAGGCTCAAACAAAAATAGACTTGTAGCAAAGCAGAGAAATTTTTTTCTGATTCTGTTTTTTCACGAAATCATTGTGGCCAGCAATATAATAATAAAAGCTAAGATTTTATTTGTAAGTCAATATATTTTTGCATACATTTTCTGGTTTTATCTCACTTATTCTTTTAGATATTTGCATGCCAAGCAGTGCATAAATATTGAACAAGAGAAAAGCTGTCACTGTGACAGCAAACCGGGTTTTCTTTTGTGTGAACAGTACCTATAATCTATGTCAACCCTGAATTGATAAACACTACCTATCCAGAGAAATGAGGTACTCTATATGCAATATTTTGCCCAAAACATGACTAAGTTCAACAGCTGGTATTTTTTTCATAAATTATCAAAAATCAAAATCCTAGCAATATGCACACCTCTGATATATGTACAATTGATCTGCAAAAGAACAACGTTCTATCTTGAAAACTGTAGGACGAGTTATCTGTACAATAGGGGTACCCTATATATGCAATATTTTGCCAAAAAATGGGGGTCACCTTACCCCACCCCACCCTCCCAAAATCAAAATTGATAAAATAACTTGAAAAAATGCTTGTGATCCCCACTCCTAAAGCATAATTTTATATATTCTTCCTCCTTATGCATCTTATGGTACGTTATTTCAATCACAAGATATAAGAGGAGGTCCAGGAATAAAGTTTTTTTTATGGGAAAATATGTACAATTGATCTGCAAAAGAATAACTTCCTATGTAGAAAACCGTAGGAGGAGTTATCCGTACAATAGGGGTACCCTATATGCAATATTTTGCCCAAAAAATGACTATTTTTCCTTTGGAAAACCCGGTTAAAAATGCTATAAAACACTAAAAGACGCCATATCTCAAAATTTTGATAATTAACATCATATACATGTAATGTCAGCAGAAAAGGGTCAATAATAGTAGATTATGACTATAAATGTTTTGATGTTATCAACATCCATTTTTTTTTTTTTTGGTTAAATTGAATCAAAAATAGGTAAAGTTGTGAAAACTAATAGAGGAAATTCGGACATAGATGTTTTTTTTAATTGTTGCCTAAAAACTAATGCTTTGTATTTACTAAGCTACATTGCCCTTCATAAACTAATCTCATTTTTCAAAGAGTTAAGTAACTTGTAATATTTTCACAATTAAGAAAATGTCAATGATAGAGATAAATTTTGAAGGATTTTTTATTAAAAAATTTTCAGCAAATATTCAAAGGCCACTAACTCAATTTTTTTTTTCATTCTGAGTATACGTCATGTCATCTTTAAAGTGTTATGGGGCACCTGTCGATATTAATATGGATAAAAGTACATGATAACCAAATTACTTTCACCGATTTAGAAATTTTAAAATTTACAATATTTGACCAAAAAATGTTTTAATTTTTTTGGGGGATGTTAAAAATTATTAAAATCCCAGGGGGATTCGAACTCATAACTTACAGATTCGTAGTTAACGCTCTAACCCATTGCGCTAAGCTGTTAGGTAACAATGTTTGGGAAGAAAAAAATTATGAAATTATACTTGATTTCATTGTTTATTACGATAGGAAGTGCAACCGATACGAACCTTGTAAATATTAAATTCGAGGAAATTATATTACTATAAAAAGAAATAGTTTTAACGTCAGGTGCCTGTCATGTAGATAAAAGAAAAATGTCGGTTTCAAAAAAAAGTGAGAGGAAAAAATGTAAATAAACAAACGTTAAGATATACATTGTGCATCTCTTAGTAGAAAATGATTTATAGATTTCTAATAAAATAAACAGTTGGGATTTGCATTGTAAACGACATGAAAGTACTTAAGTTCCTGAATAATCATGTTGAAAAATTGAGCATTTCAATTGTTCATTCAGAAAGGGTCCAAACGAATCTGTAAGTTATGAGTTCGAATCCCCCTGGGATTTTAATAATTTTTAACATCCCCCAAAAAAATTAAAACATTTTTTGGTCAAATATTGTAAATTTTAAAATTTCTAAATCGGTGAAAGTAATTTGGTTATCATGTACTTTTATCCATATTAATATCGACAGGTGCCCCATAACACTTTAAAGATGACATGACGTATACTCAGAATGAAAAAAAAAATTGAGTTAGTGGCCTTTGAATATTTGCTGAAAATTTTTTAATAAAAAATCCTTCAAAATTTATCTCTATCATTGACATTTTCTTAATTGTGAAAATATTACAAGTTACTTAACTCTTTGAAAAATGAGATTAGTTTATGAAGGGCAATGTAGCTTAGTAAATACAAAGCATTAGTTTTTAGGCAACAATTAAAAAAAACATCTATGTCCGAATTTCCTCTATTAGTTTTCACAACTTTACCTATTTTTGATTCAATTTAACCAAAAAAAAAAAAAATGGATGTTGATAACATCAAAACATTTATAGTCATAATCTACTATTATTGACCCTTTTCTGCTGACATTACATGTATATGATGTTAATTATCAAAATTTTGAGATATGGCGTCTTTTAGTGTTTTATAGCATTTTTAACCGGGTTTTCCAAAGGAAAAATAGTCATTTTTTGGGCAAAATATTGCATATAGGGTACCCCTATTGTACGGATAACTCCTCCTACGGTTTTCTACATAGGAAGTTATTCTTTTGCAGATCAATTGTACATATTTTCCCATAAAAAAAACTTTATTCCTGGACCTCCTCTTATATCTTGTGATTGAAATAACGTACCATAAGATGCATAAGGAGGAAGAATATATAAAATTATGCTTTAGGAGTGGGGATCACAAGCATTTTTTCAAGTTATTTTATCAATTTTGATTTTGGGAGGGTGGGGTGGGGTAAGGTGACCCCCATTTTTTGGCAAAATATTGCATATATAGGGTACCCCTATTGTACAGATAACTCGTCCTACAGTTTTCAAGATAGAACGTTGTTCTTTTGCAGATCAATTGTACATATATCAGAGGTGTGCATATTGCTAGGATTTTGATTTTTGATAATTTATGAAAAAAATACCAGCTGTTGAACTTAGTCATGTTTTGGGCAAAATATTGCATATAGAGTACCTCATTTCTCTGGATAGGTAGTGTTTATCAATTCAGGGTTGACATAGATTATAGGTACTGTTCACACAAAAGAAAACCCGGTTTGCTGTCACAGTGACAGCTTTTCTCTTGTTCAATATTTATGCACTGCTTGGCATGCAAATATCTAAAAGAATAAGTGAGATAAAACCAGAAAATGTATGCAAAAATATATTGACTTACAAATAAAATCTTAGCTTTTATTATTATATTGCTGGCCACAATGATTTCGTGAAAAAACAGAATCAGAAAAAAATTTCTCTGCTTTGCTACAAGTCTATTTTTGTTTGAGCCTAATTCCATGATATAGTAAAAAATATCGAACGTTCTGTCAATAATAATTTTATGATATATACTATATACACTCTATAGTGTATACTTTATGTATTTACAACAAGTATTACTCATGGCATTGAATTTTATAAACAATCCGCATATGACAACGAAAACCCTGATTATAAAACATCACGTAGAGTCTCATAGAATATGCTGAATTTTCAATCAATATTTTTCATTTCCGAGCTTTCATCATTTATATTTAAAAGGCTAGATGAACGAATTACCCATCAGACATTCCTTAAACTATTATAAAGGAAAGAAGAATTCAAAATTTTAATTTGAAATTTGAATTTTTTTTCTAAAATATGTATACACGTAACTTCCTTTTCCATGATGTAAATATAGTTCTAAAATGGTTACGATTGTCGTAAATAAGCATATTTTACCGACCAATGAGGATGCAATTGTATGATAAATGAATTTATTCTGTATTATAAAATTTTAAGGATGAAATTTGGTTAGGAATTAATTTTTTGTTCAATGTGAATAATTAGAAATAATACATTGAGTAAATTAAGATCTGTACGACCTAGACATAGTCCTTGCTTGTACACAACTCTTAGAAATATGATCTTTTATTTAGTCAATTCCGAAAAATAAATAAAAAATGTTTTAGGTGAAATGTAAATTCCATTTTTGTTTTCCTTTGAGTCATATTGAATAAAAGCCAAATACGGAAGGAATTATAGATGTTTTATTATTTCTGTTTATTTTCATTGTAGCTACTAAAGAGAACCGGGCATCAGAACTTATAGTGGAGCACCAAGAATAACCAGTGCAAAGAATTCGCCATTAAGAAGTTAGTTCATGGATTCTCCGAGGCATTAAAAGACGTCTTGATTGCATGCGTTAATGCTGGCAAAAGTACAGACACGCCGCTAAAGGAAATTTGTGCAACTTTTAAAAATAATCATTTTTGTAGTCAGTTTGTGCATACATTTAGGCAGTCACCCTCGTATTAAATATTGACAATGGAGCTTATAAGATAATTCCGTGTTTGGCCCCAAGGACTGCACTCTATCTGATTATTAAAATTTGTTTTGGACTTGGATATTTACACGTTTGAAGTTAATATTAATAAAAAAAATGTTTTGTTGTTATCTTTAGGAGAGGAAGTGAGTGAGTAGGAAATCAGGGGTAGAGTGA